>CM016618.1:31994196-32468207 GCA_005393395.2 Gossypium australe
CTTACAAATAAAACTAAATACTCAATGAGGTAAGAATTAATCTTTTGAGTCTTTTAAAATTTTTTATACCAGCTGATTATAATGTATTAGAATCAACTAGCAATGCAAACCTAGTGGCACTAGGAGCCCAAAATTGGCTAGACACCAAATAATTTTATTGCACGGAGGAAGGGATATGCAACATTCTAAAACCTACTAACACAAGAAACAATAAAGTGTTAGAATTCTTAAAAGAACAATAAAAAACTCAAATGAAAACCTAAGGCTAAGAGTCAATGAAAATCGTTGAAACCCGAATACTTCAAATTTGCTAATCAACTTGACAAACTTCGTTCAAGGTGTTCTCAGTTTCCAAAAATCACAAAATTTAAACTGGAGTCTTCTAAAATAATGTACATATGATCTAGAAAATTTCGTCACAAAATTTGACCCATATAATTTTTTTATTTCTTCTTTATTTTTCATATTTTTCTAATTTTTCAACTTTTTTTATCAGTTTTTTGTGGGAAATATTTTTTTTAATATGCTAAGAAAGTGCCAAGTATTCATGTTGTTCGACTCGAGAAATAAAGATTTGGATATGACCTAAAAGGAAGAAACCAAATAGATTCTGAAAAAAAAAACAAAGAAAATTAAAAATAAAGAATAAATATTCAAACTAATAACTAAATAAAGAAAATATAGGTTAAAACAAACTGGAAGATGGAATAAGTAAATCGATGGATATGATGGATAGAAAGATAAGTGTCCAACTGAACCCTTTGAGATATAAATCCCAACAAACTCAATTAATGGCTCTAATTTTCCCTCCAAAAAAGAAAACTTGGTAAGAAAATGCTTGAACATGATCCCCACAATCTGAAAAGATTGTTAAAACCCTTCTTAAAGAAAACTCAATAGATATTCTTAAAAAGAAAACTCAAAGAAAATTTTCTTTATGTAACGCCCCCAAGTTTCATACCTCTATTTTCGTGAAAGTCTGACATAATTGTGTATCTGCTTCAGTGGTTAAGTGTTCTGGGTATGTGTGAGAGGTCCCAAGTTCAAGCCCTACCTTTGGCGAATTTTGATATTTTTTCGATCTAAGCCTTGCGTTTGGAGAGTGGGCTTATTTAATTATATGTAAACCATATCAGAATAAGCCTGCTGGTTCAGGTGGTAAGGGAATTGGTGTGTTGAAGGTCCTGAGTTCGAATCCCTACGTGAGTGTGGGTGATATTTTGCTCGGTTTTGCGTCAGAGTTTCGGTGGAATTTAAATTTTGAGTTGGGTGTTAGTGGGTAGTGGAGAGATAATTAAGGGATTTGGAAAGTTATCAGATTTTATTTTTTTATTTTAATCTTTTTCAAAATTTTGGTTTTCTTTCCCAATTCTAACGTTCTTCAAAAAATCTCTCTTCTCTTCTGCCGCTTCCTTCCTAACTGTGGTACGTCGACATTTGGTTTTCCTCCGTGTTGTTGAGTATGTAAGGTTTCAATTTTTTCTCGAGATAATTTTGTTTTACGTTAGTTTCTATTACTAAAATCGTGGGGTTGATTTTTTTGCGGTTGTTGGGTGTAGGAGAAGGTTATGAACAGTGAGTCTTCGCACCAATTGCTCGAATGTTTTAAGTGGGTGTTTTTGTCGCCGGTGAGTTTTGAACGTTACTTCGGGTTTTGTAGCAATTCGTAAAATTGACTGCTAAAACGGCTATTGGGTGCTCTTTTCTTAGGTTTCAAGGCCTCAGGTGTGATTTTGCATCAAATCGATACCAGGTGTGTACCCGAAACGCAGAAAACTAATTTTTGGCGGAAGCCGAAAAACACCACTATCGACGCCACACGGCCGTGTGGTAGGCCGTGTCGTCGATGAAGGTCAAGCCGTGCGCAAGACACTGCCATATGATGGCTGGAGTGTGGCCGTGAAGGCCACAAGGGCTAAACCAGACTGAGCATGTGGGCCACACAGGCTAAACCAAAATGGGCGTGTGGGCCACACGGGCGTGTAGGCCTATTTATCTTATATTTTCCCTAGGGTTGCACAGGTTTCCCCAAACGACCATGGGCCTACTGTAGGGTTGGTAATGGCTAAATAAATCCTATACTGTATGACATGATAATTTGATGGACTGATCTGAGTAGGATGCTAAATGATTGCCTGATAGTTCTATATGTAATATCTATATGTTAATACGCATGTTGAACATGTTATGTCTGGTGTATCTGCATCTGATTTCTATTTCTGGTATTGGGGTGGGATGTGATGTATATTGGAGGAAGTGTTCTAAAAGGCAATTTTGCCTATTATCTGGCAACATGGCTGCGTTATATTTGATATGTGCCGCATCGGTACAACATGGTGTGTAGGGCTGGGTGGGTGTTTTAAACCCCACATAGTGTGTAAGGATGGTCGGAGATGGTGTGTAGCGGATGGGGGTAGGATATCTGATTTCTGATTCTGATTTGCATCTCTGTATCTATATTTGGAATGGGTTTAGGCCCAAATCTGCATCTGTATCCGTAATGAGCTTAGGCCCGACTCTGAATATAATTGTTTCTGATTTTCTAGATGTGTACTTGCTTAATTATGTAGGGTTACACACTGAGTTTAAGAAAACTCACCCTTTTCTGTTATTATGTACAGGTAATCCATAGAGTTAGGTGGATGGATGTTGCGGAGCCCCTCCATGACCACACGTTCGAACTGGACTTAGCTATGATTTAATTTCTATAATCTGGTTTATTCTAGTTTTTGTGTAATTCGAACTTTACTGACTGTTTTCATTTTTATTTTGGATTTGACTGCCATTTAAATGATTTTATAACTGCCAAACACGAAATAACTCAGTTTTCACCAAAACACAGGTTTTCTAAAATCTTGAACGGTTTCCTAAAAACAACGATTTTCCTAAGCTTTCGCATACATTTTAAGGCAAGTCGACTAATGGGATATATGATTTGAAAAATGAAAGCAATCAAAGGTTTATAAGCTTAAGGATTTTATCGAGTTAGCACCATTTTCAAAATCCCTTATATGTGACATCGCCAGATTCAGCCATAAGTCTAGGCCAGGTTTGGGATGTTACACTTTAACTCAAAAGAGAAGTTGAATAATAATGAATTGATTTTTGTACAACGAAGAGGCCTTTATATAGTCTATCTAAGCACATCTAAATAATATCTTAAGTATATCAAAACTCTAATTACCCTAAATAAGAAGTAATTTTAAACTTTTCACACATGAATTTCCTTTAGGAATCAGATTTAAGGGAGTTTTGGGAGTTAATTGAGCAAGTAGAGGGTTGGCGAACTCTACTGGGAAATTTTAGAAAGTTTTGTATATGTTGGGCAAATAGTTAAGATTTCAATTCTGGTTTGGTTAGGATGAAAATGGCTAGTTTCAAAGTGGGAGACATAATAATTACCTATGATTGGTTAAAAGAGATTGGGAGACCATGTATAGGAGATATATAAATATAACCGTAAAGAAGACATTCTTGGAAGAAAAAATCCTCCCCAATTCTATTTATAAACTTTCTTCTTACTTGTATTATCTTCTCCGGTTGTTTCAAAGAAGAGGAGAACATATAAGAGCTTTGTATGGAGCCGATGTTGTGAGAAGTGAAATCTAGATGTAGAGAAATCGAGGAACTTGTAAGCTTTTTAACCTTTTTGTGTTCAAGATTTTGAGAAAAGAATGAGGGCTAGAACTCCTAATAAGTTTTTGTAAACTAGGTTCTGGGTTTAAAGTAGAATACCTTTAAATTAATTAATGAATAGTTGTCATTCTTAGCTGCCAGGATGAAGGAGGCTCTGGTGGTTGGACAAGCGAAGATGGCTAGGATTAAGGAAGCAAGGTGATTTTCCATGCTCCATCTCTGGGTGTTCGATGATATTGAACTGCTGATTGATATGTGTCTATGCTTATTTTGTGTTGTCAGAACCTATAGTTGTGTATGAACATGGTGACTAAGTACGCTTGAGTGCACGTATAGTGGATGTTTTTTTAGTTATGAATTGAAGTATTAATGGGTGGCAAACTACTTGTTAATGAAATAAATATAATTATTTATATGAAATGCTCGTAAAGTGTATGATAAGTGATGTACGGAGAGGAGTACCATGATGGGGTAGTTAAAGATAGGAATAGTTGGTGAAAAGGAGGAATGGGTAGACTAAAATGGGGATTCAAGGGAGTTTAGGTGGCACCACGAAATATTATCGACTAGCTCACTAGAGCAACATTATGACAATGGTCTATCGACTCTATGGAGTGACACTGCAACGACGGTTCGGGGCGACACCTCGAAAGAGGTTACTGGTGTAAGACGACAACTCAGCTATGGCAACCATAGAGTCCGCCAAGACATTAAACATATGTTTAGATGTGTAAGTCTACATCTCGGCTATGGCAACATATGGAGTTCGCCAGGACATTAAACATGGGGATTACATGTGTAAGACCACTGCTTGGCTATTACAGCATGTAGGGTCTGTAGATCGGTAAAGCAGGAGACCCACCAAGATATAAAGTA
This sequence comes from Gossypium australe, assembly GCA_005393395.2. Lineage (NCBI taxonomy): Eukaryota > Viridiplantae > Streptophyta > Magnoliopsida > Malvales > Malvaceae > Gossypium > Gossypium australe. The sequence continues at coordinate 31,998,709 of CM016618.1, forward strand.
GAAGTCGCGGTGTAACTTACGTGACAAGTCACAAGACATAATGGACTTAGCGTGTTTGGGAACACAGGCTAACGGGATAACAAAGGGATTTACCAAAGGCAATGATGAGTGGAGCCTAGGAAGCATCTTAATCAGTTATGAGTGAAAGGAAGGAGAGATTCCTTAGACAATATGGTAAACGTGATGTCTGCCAATAAGAATCCTCTAGAGAAGTCAAGGATCCCATATTGTTTAAGCAGATACAGAATATGGTATAATAGGATAAAATCTCAATTTGGAAATAGACAAAGAGACAACTGAAAGAATGAGTAGACAAATAGGGTATTCATGGGAGGAAATGTCAGCTCAAGGTTGAATGATCAGTAAAGTCTGTCAGAAAATAGTAAGCAGCAGAAGTCCATCAAGGTCATAAAGCACTGGAAAGACCTTATAGGTCTACCAAGAGTGAAAATTGTCAAGCAATACCTGAGTAGGAAATGGTACGCTGGGAACTGCATGTTCATTAGAGTACTTTAAAAGCAGGGATTAAGAGAATAAGTATTGTGGAGTTACATTTTGGGCACTAGTCCACCAAGGAAAAGAGAATATTAAGAAGAGATTTTATTCAGGTAAGGATCTGCAATTATGGCAAGCTCTAGTACCCCAATTGAGCCTTACCCAGATCCGGAGCAGTTACGTAGACACAATCTCCCCGTTTAAAAGGAACATGGTTGAAGACCCCAAAAATTAATGCCAATAATTTCAAGCTAAAAGTTACCACAATACAGATGATCCAAAACACACTATAGTTTAAAGGAAACATGGTTGAAGACCCGAACCAACACTTGAAGTGGTTCCTTTATCTATGCGATACCTTCAAGTATAACGGGGTATCTGACGATGTAATACGTCTATAGTTTTTCACGTTTTCATTATGTGACAACATAGTCGACAGGTTAGACTCATTAGAACTGGGTTCCATTACAACATGGAACGATCTAGCAGAAAATTTCTTCATAAATTTTTCTCAATTAGTTGAACCATTCAACTACAACGAGAAATAACAAATTTTAAACAATATGAAGGTGAAATCCATTATGAGGCCTAGGAGCATTTCAAGATGTTAAGGAAGTGTCCGCACCACTAGACTACAAGCATGCCTCCAAATCCAAATATTCTACAATGGTGTTGACAGACATATTAGATATAACCTAGACGGAGCATCCGGCGGATCTCTTGTAACATCCCACCCGACGTAGTTCTTGTTGGTGTTATGTGTGGGTGAATTCTTGGCTAAGTATGTAACACCCCAAACCCTGCCTAGACGATAGGGCCGAATCTGGAGTGTCATATTGAAGTATTTTTCGGAAACCATTTTTTCATTGAAAACCCTTCTTGAAATTTAAAAATTCTTGCCATTTAAAACTTGTACAAAACCTCAGTTTGCGTTTGTTTATTTTCAGTTGTAGTTTATTAAAAAGTTATTCCCTTTTAAATGTTATTTCCTTTAAAACCTTATTTGTTGCAGAAGCTTAATTTAAAACAAATGATTTACAAAAACATGAAATTTAAAATTTGAGTTGCGAAAACGTGGCATTTGAAAATAGTTATTGTTTTGGAAAACTGTGTTCTACTTCTAGCATATATAAATCACAATCAATACAATAAAATCCCAAATTTAAAATCCAGAAATTATAGAGGCCTTATTACAACCCGAATCAAAATCAAAGTGCTTAAGTAAATGAGAAAAACAGAATAAAACATGTGTAGTTGTGTGGCCCTCTCCGAGTCCCTCGCAGCTCTGAACCGTCTAACGCTGGGAATTACCTGAAAGATTAAAAACGGGGTGAGTTACGAAAACTCAGTGTGTAATCCCCTTATTAAAGAAACTGTCAGTATACAAAAATAGAATCAGTCGGGGCCTGAGCCTTTTACTAGTAACAGTATAGTTCAATTCAGAGTATATGTGGGCCAAAACCCAAAACAATGTCATTTGAGTCACAGCCCATAATAGAATCAATTAGGCCTAGCCCATCACAGTAATAGTCTCAGTATGAATGATGCATGATGCATGCAAACCCATCCAACCCTGCACTTGCCTCCGTCCAACCCTGCACTACCTGTGGGGAATAAATCACCCACGCCATCCCTACACTTACAATGTTAGCACCGGTTGCAGCACTAACCGAAATCGCAGCAAAGCTGCTAGTATATATACGGCTTTAAGCCTTCAGTAACAGTCTCATAATTGGCACATAGCCATCGGTAATTGTAATAAGATCGGCACATAGCCATCAGCTACGGTAATATAACCGGCACACAGCCATGGGTAAGTATGATCGACACAAAGTCATCAGTAATTACGACCGGCACACAGCCATGGATAAATATGATCGACACAAAGTAATAATCAAGACGGCACAGACCCATAATTAGGTTGGCACAAAGCCATAATCAAATTAACTGGCTTAAAGCCATCAGTAGGTCCACAGTCGTCTCGTGCAACCCGTGTGACCTTAATAGATCATTATTGGGTCCACAGTCATATCGTGCGACCTATGCGACCCTATCAGAACAGTACTTCCTCCATAACCAATATCCCAACCCCATGCAGTATGTCATGTATGCAGAATGCCTGGCCCACAAATCATCATGTTATTCACAGTTAAGTCAATCAAATCATAGTCATACAATCACAGTCAAATCATAGCACAAGTCAGTCATTTACCTTCGAGGGGCAAAATAGTCATCTACCCTACAGGGGCATTACAGTCATTTTACCCTACAGGGGCATTACGATCATTTTACCTTAATAGGGGCAGTATGATTATTTTACCCTATAGGGGCATTACAGTCATTTTACCTTAACAGGGGCATTACGGTCATTTTACCCTACAGGGGCATTACGGTCATTTTACCTTAACAGGGGCAGTATGGTCATTTTACCCTACAGGGCCATTACGGTCATTTTACCTTAATAGGGGCATTACGGTCATTTTACCTTACAAGGGCATTGCAACACCCCTTACCCGTATCCTACGCCGAAATCGGGTACGAGGCATTACCGAACTTAACTCACTTGGTCATACAACTTTAGTCCATGGAATTTCATTCCATCTTCAAATATTTCGCCCACTATCAAATCATTCTCATTAAGGACCTACGAGGCCATAAACATGCATATGGAGATTTTCGGAACCCAATCAGAAACTTTTGTGCATTTAAAAATTTTCATCTAAACAGGGGCCACATGCCCGTGTAGGCAGGCCGTGTGGTCACACACGCCCATGTCCCTAACCCGTGTGGGATTAATTTTCATTTCAAACCTACAGGGGTTTTCACATGCCCGTGTGTCTAGCCCGTGGTCGACACTGACTTGCAACACTAACAGGCAGGAGACACACGGCCCAGTCACACACACGGGACTGACCGTGTGTCACACACGGCATAGACACACGCCTGTGTGTCTACCCGTGTGGACCAATTCAAGGCTATTTTCCAAGCCATTTAGCCACCCTCACTTGCACACATTCACATATCATTACACAACATTCTCAAATCATCAGTTATAACTCTTGAATTATCACATTTGAATCATGAAAATTAGACTATCTTCCCATATACGAGGGAGAACAATTAATAGCACTATTACAATCGACATGAGCCGCCATCCACGGCTATACACAACTAACCCATAACTCTTTTAGGCCAATACATTTGGCTATATTAACAATGACTTAATTAAATCGAAATAAGGTCCCTATACATGCCATATCTCAAAAAGTCTTGAAACCTCATACCCAAATGACTGCTCGATAGTGTGAAAACATCTCCGGCGGTCTCCAACCCGTGCTAGTTAAGTTAACCTATAAGAGATAGGAAAGGAAGAGGAGTAAGCAATAACGCTTAGTAAGTTCATATGCAAATGATAAGTAACTATTGACATTTATTTATTATACTCAACCACAAGGTAATATAATGAGATTTTCCCTTAAGCTTATGAATACACATTCAATCATTCATAATGCTTACTCATTCTAACCTTTCACATGTCACAAACTCATGTCACAAAACATTGTTCATCTTTACTTGCATTTATACCCTGCATTTATCACCACAAAACCACATGCAAATTTCACTTAGTCAAGTTTCTCGATATCACCCCGGAATAATAATAAATACTCAGTGGTTTTGCACACAGGCCACCATTCAATAATTAGTAAGGTGGTATCGCACATAGCCCACCATTAATACTAAGCACGATGGTATCGCACACAGCCCATCCGTAACAAATAATAAGGTGGTATCGCACATAACCCACCATTCAATAATTAGTAAGGTGGTATCACACATAGCCCACCATTAATACTAAGCACGATGGTATCGCACACTGCCCATCAGTTACAAATAATAAGGTGGTATCGTACATAACCCATCATTCAATAATATTGGCGATGGTATCACACACAGCCCATCGCTAACGATTAATATGGTGGTATCACACATAGCCCACCATTATTACACATTCACGGGTATTTATCCACATACATTTTCCTATTTCAAATGTTCATCTAGGAATATCCTCACACTATATCATTTTTAAATAGATTTCCACAATAATCATTCGCATTCTTTACACATAACTCACCATGGTTTCCTCATATACCGAATTCACCTCAAGTGAGTTCTGGGCACATACCTGTACTTCTCATGGTATAACCATATACTTCCTCATTTTCAACATACCTGTTGAATCATTCAAAATGCTAAAGAACACTCTTGAGTCTCATACATATAGTATTGTATCAACATCACACCCCCGATAGGGTCTTATATGAAATGTCACATCGATGCCATGTCCCTGACATGGTCTCAGACGAAATCTCACACAGAGGCAATATTCCAAATATGGTCTTACACGGGACCTTAATCATCATAGTATCATGATATTTACATTCCCTCTATTCTTAGATTTAATTGAAGGCTTTCATTTCTTGACATCCCATCAAAACGTGTTTAATATATTCATGGAGACAATATACAATTTATACAACATCAAAATATTAAATATTTCACTTAGAGTTGTATTATTAGCACACGAATTTACCTCGATGCAAAATGAGCTAATTGGCGATCTAGTCCTTAACCTTGCCTTTTTCCTCGATCAAGGTTGTTTCCGCGCTCTTCTTGATTCTATAATAGTGAAATTCACTCATTCAATCACTTTATAAATCATAATACATCATAATCTACACTTAGGCAAAAATGACTATTTTGCCCTTACACTTTGGCAAAATTACAATTTTGCCTCTATGCTCGTAAATCACTTTTCATCACATTTTCTTATTAAACAAGCCTAGCTTAACATTTAATCCTCTTACAACTACCCACAAATCCAACTATTTCATGCATTTATTACCAAATTACAACACTTACAACTTAGTCCATTTAAGTGTTTTTCATGACAACACCTATCACAAAAGTTGTTTCGCATCTCCCTAACATTCATTTTCTTCCATAAAAACTCAGAAAACAACATAGACTCTTTCGTGGCAAGTCCCTAGACTTTCAACCATGATGCAAATTAGTACCCTCATTAGCTAGCTTAAGCTTTGGGGGCTCCAAAAGTACAAAAATCATCAAATAAAACCACCAAAATCACTTACTTGTAAGGGATTTGTTTTTCTGAAAATTTGAACTCCAAGAACCCTTATTTCCTTTCAATTTTTGGTGGATTAATAGTGAAAGATGATAGCTTCTTTTATTCATCTTATTTTATTCATGTTTATCACCTAATTTCACCAAGTGTTGACCAAAATAAATGCTCTTGTCTTTCTTGTCCACATGGCCGGCCAACACACTTAAAACAAGGCCTAATTACACATTAGAGACCTCCAATTAATATTCTATAGCTATTTGGCACCTCTAGCAAATAAAATAGAACTTTCGTACTTTATGCGATTTAGTCCTTTTCCACGATTAACCATAAAATCGCTAAAATTAAGGCACTAAAATTTTCATGCACCCTTATAACCATGCTATAACTCGTAAAATAAAATTCAAATAAATTTTATCTGACCCCGGATTAGTAGGTCCCGAGACCACTGTTTCGACTAGCCCCTAATTTAGGCTGCTACAGGCATTACGGTCATTTTACCTTACAGGGGCATTACTGTCATTTTACCTTAACAGGGGCATTACGGTCATTTTAGCCTATAGGAGCATTACAGTCATTTTACCCTACAGGGGCATTACAGTCATTTTACCCTACAGGGGCATTACGATCATTTTACCCTACTGGGGCATTACAGTCATTTTACCCTACAGGGGCATTACGGTCATCTTACCTTACAGGGGCATTATGGTCATTACTGTGTAAATGGCCCAAGGCCCAATATTCAATCCAAGTGGGCCCACACGCTCGTGTGGCCCATTTAGCCCAAATTCAGTCTCGGCTATGCAAACTACATAGCCCAGTCCAGTATTTGTCACTTAACGTGGATTTTATCCATGTGGGGCACACACAACCCATTTCAACCAAATGAGGCCCAAGATCACGAGAACACTCGTAGTGGCCTCTACAATCTATCGCCCATAATTTGTGGCCTCGGTTTACCACACGAGCGACCGCACACTCGTGAGGCCTCGAATGCCGAAGTTTTGACTTTTCGGCTTTCGCCGATTCACAACAGAGATAGTGTGATTACACACCTGTTCGTGATAATGAGTAAACTAGCCCACGTGCTCTCCAACTATCGCCTTGCTTGAACCAACGAGTATTTGCAGCTAACCATTGATCAAAAGTGATTACCCACTCTTTGATTAGTACTACACACAAAACGAATCACCATTAATATATATATAACCATGAAACAACTGATCCTTAACGAACACGCTTACTGATATCGTGCAACGAAGAACTCACAAGAATTAGAAGAACAAAGAATGCAGCAACTTAGGTTCGGCACAGTGGACAAATGATGATGGTAATCGGCACTAACAATAGATCCCCAACCACTAGGCTATCAACAATCGTCAGAGTAGAATTAGGGAGGAAGATAGACAAGAGGGGACGGTCACTAAAGAAAACCTGAAAAGAAAGGACCACAATCGGCCAAGGGTGAGAAAGGGAGAGAAAAGTAGGTTCGGCTTTAAGAGAAAATAGAAGAATGAAAGGGGGGAGAAGAGAAGTGAGACCACAAAAGAATATTACCTATTGGCAATTGAAGAAAGGGAGAAAATAATGGCACTTTTGGTCACCATAGTTGATAAAACGCAAAACCCGAAAGAAACCCGAATGGAAAAAATCACAAAGGAAATTCGGCTCTCTCCTTTCAAGCTCCACAAAATCGAAACAAAGAATATGCCTACAGGCAAAATTGTTCCTATTTCCCCTAGCCGAAATCCCTTAGAGCCTTAGAGTCCCAATCGGCCACAATGCCCTACCAACTCCATTTCAAAATTCCTTGATTCTCTCCCCAACTCTCTCCATAATCCTCTCCACAACTCCATCCAAGACCAATTCAAACTCCTCTCAATAGTGTTTCAGTCCAACTCTTCTACCTCCATAGCTCAAGCAGCAAAATAAACATTCCATTGTATAACCCCCTAGCCGAAATCCCCTAGAGCCTTAGAGTCCCAATTGACCACAACACCCTACCAACCTCTCATTTCGAAATTCCTTGATTCTCTCCCAAACTCTCACCATATTCCTCTCCACAACTCCATCTAAGACCAATTCAAACTCCTCTCAACAATGTTTCAGTCCAACTCTTCTACCTCCATAGCTCAAGCAGCAAAATAAACATTCCACTGTGTAACCCAGGACTTGAACATCATACCCCTCAGTTATACCACATGCCACCTTGACACTACACTACAGGCTCTTTTTGTGTCATAAAACAAGCATTATTACTAATAAAGCCTAAGTGCCAGTGTTCAGGTTCATTTAAGTGAAAAAAACTAAAAATTTTGCAAGGGCCAAGACTTGAACCCAAGCTTCTCAAACACTCCCATACACACCCAAATCACTTAGCCATTAAAGCAAACAAGTAATTTGTGTCATTTTCTTACACACATAAATATTTATGTGCGGTCTCCTAGCTGATCCCACGCTCAAGGCGCATTCCTTCTAGGCCCAAATTCGGGGCGTTACAAAGTGTAAGCCAAAGAAGGCTAATTTACGCCCTATCCGTCAGTGTGGTGTTAAGTGGTTGTTGTCGCACCATGATTTGTGGATTGTTTGGCTAGTCAGGCAAGTCTATAATGACTTGGATGAGGGATTTGTCTTTTGGCAAAAAATAGGTTCATATGTCTTGGCGTGGTCATTGGGGGAACCCGCCAATCGGTGGATTCTCTTGGTAAGTTTTGCGTCACAGATCCTTATAGTTGTATCCTCCAGTGGTGGACTGTAGGCTTGTGGACCCGATTGATTTCTGTTTGAGTACGTGTGTTTATTGTACAATTTTAGTTGGTTTCTTGTTAAGATCTAGTTAGAAATTGACTAGAGTGCATTAGATGTTTAAGGTGGGTTTTGCTTAGAAACTATTATGTTGGCCACAATAGAGTAATAGTCAACTTTGCATGATAGCCACGTGTAAGTTGTGCGAGTTGTGTGAGCCATAAATATCAGTGAGGCTTTGATAGTAGGGGGTTTTTCTTTTCCTTTCTTTGACCTTATTCTTACTATTGGTTTTCACCGTCTAAGAAGAAATTCGTCGTTGGAGAAGAACCAGCTAGTGTTCGAATAATAAGAAAAAGGTGTGGATTGTAGTGAAAGTTTTGGTGTAACCAACTCCATTGAAGTCTTTTTGTGAGTATTCCAATTTCTGCTAGTTGTCTATGAGTTTTCTCTAAGTCTTTGTATATTGTTAAGTTTTGGTTATCATAGTTAGAAGTTAAGAACTAAAGTAAAACCATCTCTTGGAATGTGGTAACCTTCTACATCTAATCATCTGCATGTGCATGTATGTGACTGGAAATAGACACTACTTCATTGATGTGCAAACTCGATATCCAGATGTGAAAGGCCACTGGTAGGGCATGTTAGTTGCTAACCAGAATGGCAGATATGATAGACCATTAGTAGGGTATATTAGTAGCTAACTAGTTGGGCAAATAAGATGGGCCACTAGTAGGGCATGTTTGTTGCTAACCAGATTGGTGTGAGTGTTAGGTTTCTGGTAGGGCAAGTTAGTTGCTAACCAACTTGGCAGTATGGGTGCTGCCTTCGATAGGACATGTTAGTTGTAAGCTATGGCAAAGTGCCCTAAACTCATGGGAACACGTATGTTTTCAAAACAACAATGATTGAGATATTTGTTCCATTAAGTGAATAAGGCATCCGATGTTAGCACAAGGAAGATCGGTAAAAAGGTAAGAAAATTTGAATTCAGGTTTTTTGCATGTTGTATATGTCTACAGTTGAGAAAGAAACGCTGATTAAGAATTTTTGATAATTTTGTATGTTAAGTGGTAAATCTGCATCTAGAGACTGTGTGGAGTACGTAACATATCTACTAAGTTGTTGTGTTTTGGCATGTAGAATCCACCCTAGTGAAATTAAGTTTGGTAGGTATGTAAGTACCAGCCAATCAATATGTCTGAGATGTGAACAGTAAGTGTGGTAGAGATCATGTTTTCGAAGGAAAGTGTCTGTTCTGATAAGTCAAAAGTTCTTTGTGAAAACAGAGAAGTAAGATATTTGCCAAGTATTAGAATTTCACCTACAGATACTATCCACCAAGGATAGGTATCCGCCACAGATCTATGTTGAAGAGTATGCCCATATGTACCTGCGTATAGAGTGTCTATAACAACCCGTTTTCCAGTGGTGTCGAAAATAGTGATTTTGATACTACAATTCTGACGAGTGAGTTAGTAAATATTAACTATTTAATATTTATGAGATCATTAATGTTGTATTAAAATTTGGTTAAGAAGTTGTAATGCTTAGATAGTTAATTAAGTGAAAAGGACTAAATAGTAAAAGCTTAGAAAGTTAGTTCTAATAGTTAAATGTGTTAAATGGTTATTGAAATGTGAGTTGATGGACTTGTACGATAATTAAACCATATAGAAAGTTAGTGGGAAAATATGGACTAAGTTTGGTTAGTTATTAAGTTATATTTGTAAGGGTAAAATAGTAAAATAATAATTATGTTAACATAAACTAAAAATAATGTAAAAGAATTATCATCATCTTCATGCTACCACCAAAAATTAAAGGGGAAAACACCTTTTTTGAAAAAAAAAAGATTCAGCCAAGCTAGGTTGGACGCATGTAAGTTATTTTTTGTTCCATTTTTAGTAATTTTTATGTTTTTGTAATAGTTTTAGCTTAATCTAGCTAACCCGAGGGTTAATTTGTAAAATTGTTAAATGTTTTGGAATATGTCATTGATGAGTTTGGTGTATTTTTGAAGTTTAATGGTAGAATGTTAAGCTTGATTGTTAAATAGAATTATTTTGTAAAGTAATTTTGTATACTTTTTAAGTTTAGGGATTTAATTGAAAATAATGAAAACAGGACTTTTTTTCTTGTGAAATTTTAGCTTACAAGGACTGATTTGAAGCATTAGTAAATTCAGCACAAAGGGTTTAAGGTTTAATTGTGAAATGAGTTTGTTTTGGTCTTAAGGACCAAACGGAATAAAATGTAAAAGTTTGGGGCAGATGTGAAAATCTTGTAAATAGGAAATCATGTGCATTAAATTGAATATTATATGAATTTGAATCTAATAAGTTGAAATAAATTATTTTATAGATCAAGAATAAGTAGATAATCGGGGGGAAAGAAAAGTTGTTAACTAGTCCCTGAACTTTTACTATAGTCCCTGAACTTTTACTATCTCTACAATCTAACCCTGGTAAGTTTGTTCAGTTTAGTTTATTATAATTTGAAATTATATATTGATTGTGAAATTGGTTGTTGAATATTTTTTTTATAATTGATTTGTTATAAACTTATGTGAATTGAGAAAGTAATTGTTCTGAGCATTGTTAAGTGATGATGTGTTTTGAGCCGGCTAAACATAGGACAGAGTACAATTGGCATGCTAATAAGTTATATTGCGCACTGTACGAGATTGACTTGCGATGAGATGATTATTCCTGATTTGTTATTATCCACTAAATATACCGAAGTTCAGCATTTGTTGCTGACTATCGTGTATATTTACAGTGATTCTAGCGTGTTACCAGGGGTGGATGTAAAGCCTTCGAGTTTGGCACTTGGTGCCCACACGTGTTTTTGGTTGGATTGGCTCTTTTGAGTTTTCTAGCATGTTTTGAATGGATAATCGAGTACTCGTATCTGTTAAATTGTTCATCAGGCAAATTTTTCGTGATACTTGACTTGTTATTGAATTGTATAATGGACTGCATGATTTTTTGATATTATCGTGACTTGATACTAATGATCTCATGTGATTGACTAATGATCTCATGTGATTGAACATATTATTCAACTCATATATGTATATGTATAAACTCACTTGTTGAATGATTATGGTTGACAGAATTTATTGTTGTTGACCTTGTTAATGTAATTGCTATGTTTATACGGTAAGTTTTATCATTTTAACTGTTGAACTTACTAAGTTTTATAGAAGCTTACTCGTGTCATTTTCCTATTTTTTGTAGATATTGCTTTGCGAAATCTTACGATCAGATCATTTTGAAGATCACACTATCCAGATACCTATCACTAGATTTTGACATGTTTATCTTAGGGTTATATGGCAAATAATAGGTGTGTTTTGTATATGTTTTGGATACTTATCTCATGTGTTGCATCAAAGGTTGATATAAAGTTTTTTGAGCTTGTTTGTGCATCTGTCTTTGGCTTTGGGTATATAAATGTCCATGTAAATTTATTTTTGGCTACTTGATATAGACTTTATGAAAGTGTTTGAAATATGTTAAGATTGAATGTGAATGGATTGGATGAAATGGTAAGTTTGGCATGTGTTTAATGTATGGACTTATGAACTTTGAATGCAAATTAGTTTGGTATGAAATGTGGGTTTGATTTGATAATTGAATTGTGGTGTCAATGAGGGCACATTGGTTAGGCACTTAGGTTGATTGATTTGATATGTTTTAAGCATGTTTCAATGTGTTTTAAACGTATGGAAATGGTTGGTTTTTGTTTGGCTTGGTACCTAAGTTTGGATGAAGTTTACCTTGTTTTAAAAGCTATTTAAAGTGCACATGGCCTAGGACACAAGCTGTCACACAGCCATGTGCCTCATACGGTCGTGTGTCTTTTAGATTTCAAGTATAGGTTTTTCCACACAACATCAGGCTGTTACACTATCATGTGACCTTATTTCGAATAATCATACGGTCTGGAACATGGCCTGCGACATGGCCATGTGACCCTTATTTTGAATTGTACACAGTTTGGCCAGACAACTTGGGTTTTATCACAAGGCCGTGTGACCCCTATTTCCAAAATTTTCGAATTTTTCTATAATTTTCTGTTTTGTTTCAAGTTAGTCCCTAATTGTTCCCAAACTATTTTTAACGCCCTATAAGCTTAATTTAAGGCCCATAAATTTAATTTTTCCATGGATGAAATTTAGATTTGAATGTTGTTATTTAAATTAATAAATGAGTGGTTTAATTATGTTAATTGTTTTAAAATGTGACATAATACTCTGTAACCCTAATCCGACGCTAAAGACAAGTTAGGGGTGTTACATTTAGTGGTATCATAGCTACAGTTTAGTCGATTCTCGAACTAAACGTAACGTGTTAAAGTGTAGAAATAACATACCATATAAACCTTTGATAGTGTGATAATAATTAATTCGATCTAACCCCTATTTTTTTATAGATTTAAAAGATGTCGGCAGAATTTGATCGTGCTGACAGTGGTAAAGTAAATAGCAATGTCCCGACTTCCGAACAGGAAGTAAGTTGTAGTTTACCGATTCTGCAAATGTCTGAAAATGAAGTTAAAAATGTCTTCTTCAATTTAATGGGTCAGTAGTTCACGGAATTTATGTGAACCAAACCTATGGCTCAACAACCCCCGCTCCTTGTTGTACCTCATGTGGCACCCCCGCCTCCTCAAACAATTGAAACGAGTCGATGGATTCCTATTGATAAAATCAGAAATTGTGGTGCTCAAGAGTTTCAGGGCAGAACGGGATGATCCAACTAAAGCGGAGTATTGGCTTGAAAATTTCCAGTGAGTTTTCGAGGAAATGGCCTGCTCTCCTAATGACTATCTTAGATGTGATGTGTTGTTACTGATGCGGTCATTGATAGCACTAAAAATATCCTATCCCTATAAAATAATGAAAATAATAAAAATAATAGTATAAGGGAAGTAGGGTCAAATCTTCAGGGACCAGATTTGCACAATTGCTTGTTCCTCGAAATCCTAGATAGAATCAGGCTCAAGAAAACCTGCGTACCTGGAAAATAAATAAAAAACAGAATTAAAAGTTTTGATCTAGAAAAAATAAAATAAAAACAAAATTAAAAGTTTTGAAATTGTGAAAATTAAAATTAAAATAGTAGAGATAAATAGAGTTGAGAAAAAGTTTCTTATAGAGAGGTTCCAGCCTTCGGTTGTCTCGATCCCCCTTGGGTTCAATCCTCGGCTTTTAGGTGATCCTTCTCAAACAGAATAAGCCAGTTATAGTGGAAGAGGACGCCTACGACCACCAACTCCGAGATTTTAGACTTATGATTTAGAGGAACCTAACTCTAGCCAACAATCGCTTTTGTTGGACCATCTTATGCTAGATCATCACTTCTCAATGGCAAATGCCACGCCATTTTCTCTCTTGGGCTCGCCATCCTCTGACGCAGTAGGCTAACGAACCAACTGTGCAACCTTTCCAAAACATACAAAGCGGACGTTCCTTACACAAGTTGAAAAGATCACTTTTTAAGGGACATGGATGCAAGCGTCAGCCCCGTAATGCGGAGAAATGATGAATACTCGTTTGAGAAAGCTAAGCGCGGATTCTAAGCCACATGAACCCTTTTGGGGCTTTTTGACAACCTTTGGCTAGATAAGTTTTGTGGCTCATGATTTTTGGGGAAAAGGAAATAAATGTAATAGAAATAGAATTTTTATTGAAAAATATGGCTAAACTTTATGGGGGAAAGAATGTTTATAGAAAAGATGAGTTAAATTTGTGTCACTCCATCCCCTATTTATAGTATTAAGAAACCTAGTCCATTCCTAATTAAATTCTAAAAGATGAATAAAAATAAATAAAGATATAAATACTAAAATTAAATCTAAATAATAATCCTTAATAATTATCTTAATATAATTAAAAATTAAATAGAGTCTTGTGCTATAAAATCTCTTCTTTTGCATTTTTGCTCCCAAAATCTTCCACACTTTGCATTTTCGGCACCATTTCTCTCCCACTTCGCATGCTGACCCAATTTAACTTTAAATTCACGCTTTTAGCCCCCAAATTTCCTTTTTCCTTCAATTTAGTCCCTGTAAGATAAAAAATCATAAATAGCTCAAATTAGTAAGATCATACTCAAAATAAACATATAATTAATAATAAAAATATGTCATTCCAAAGTATTATCAAATTCCCCCTACTTAGCTCATGCTTGCCCTCAAGTATGGTTCCTATCCACTGTGAAAATTAGAACTTTTGTCATGATTGAAATACCACTCCAAAGTTTTATAAAAAGTAGGCATAATGCATAAGAAAAATAAAGAGAACCTTTTAGCTTACTTTAAGTAGAACACAAAAAGTATTCCAATTTATACACACAAAAATTAAAATCGACTTGGATTATTTCATGAAAATTAGGTAATTTACTAAACTTACCAAGACACCTTATTTGTTTCCACCTTTAGTCTTCAAATGCAATTTTAGCGATACATCATTTCTTCTTCTTCTTTTATTTTCTTTTTATTATTATTATTATTATTATTATTATTATTATTATTATTATTATTATTATTGCTTAGGAATACGAGCCTTTTCATGCGAAGAGAGATGACAGCCAAGCACCCCACCCCAGTTTCTCAACCCAACATACTTCTAACTTATTATATTTTTCTTAAGAACACATCAAACCTTTTGACGCAAAGATAAATGACAGCCAAGCACCCCACCCCGGTTACTTAGCCCAACATATTCCTAAAAAAAATTTATTTAATCTCGGTTAGTGGAGTTACCTAACACGTCACACAACCTTTTGACATGAAATAGGATGACAACCCAAGAACCCTACCCGGGTTACTCAGTCAGTCACATTTTAAGTTTTACTCATAACCATGGAAGCATCACAATTTATTATAACGAAACAGAATTTTAATTTGAAGGACTAGGAAAAACAATCAAGTGTCAAAAATAAGTTTCAGCAACTACGTAATAGTCATGAACAGAATTTCAGCATGCAATTTTCATTAAGTGTTCCCTTTACATTTAGACTTTTAATCGATTTTACTATAAGCAAGGTAGGGTTAACTCTATTAATCATAATTATTCAGCCAAAAAGAAATAAAACAATGGAGATGAAATTAAACATGCAAAATCATAACTAACCCAGTAGACAAGAATCATGAGTGCAGGTCAAACAGTGGGCAAGTCGTGGTCAAATTCTTGGGCATGAAAAGAGGCATAATATTTTAGCAGCAGCGAGCACAAAGCAGCAGCAACATCAAAAACAGCATATAAAATGACAGAAATAATGAGGAATGTCTCCTCCTACTTAAAACACATTGTCCTCGATGTGGAATAACATAAATAAGTAGGTGGAAGAAGAAAAGTTCAGAAGAACTCCCTATGTAGTTACTGTCGTTCACGCAAAGCGGCAATAAGATCAGTCATCTGTTGGCTGAGCGTGTCGAGTCGTGCCTCAATGCGCTCCAAACGTTGCTCAATGATCATGGGAGGTCGTTCTTGATTGGATACATCGTGTTGATTTTGCTACCGAAAGATTCGTTCAACCGGCGAAGAGCGGACACCTGGGAGGACAAAATGAAAGGAAGAAGGGGTACCAAGAAGCAACCCCATCGAGTCGAGGCAGCGAGCATCTAATGGATCGGCCTGGCAAGCAACATGTAAGCCTGAAATAGTAGCATTAGATCCATGTAAAAAAAATAACAGTTGTGTAATAAAAGAACATAAAATTAGAGGACGCTTTGCATTTATAACATATTCAAATTGAAGCGCATACCAATAGCCCAAATTTACCGGATGTACACCATAATAAGAATAATTTCATCTTCGAGACGGTAGCCGGAGCATCTCGTCGGCCTAAGAAATTATAAGCTAAATAACGATGTATGTAACACAAAGCAGGGTTACGAAACCATAAATCTTTTGATGTTTTAGGGCTATACATGGTTTCGACATTATTTGTTAATAAAGCAAAGGCCTCGACAGTCTTGAAGTCTGTTGGAAAAGTACACAAACTATTCTCATAAACGGTGGACATAGTATACTCTTTTGACATAAAAGCTAATGCAATATTAAAATCAGTAATGGATAAACTATGCATGATACCAAGCAACCGAAATTTTATAACGCCCGATTGTCCAAGGAAATTTGTTCGTGCCTCTGAAAATGAAAAGTGGAATAAAATTCCAAAACCAGTTCGTAATAAACGCAGTGAGTAATATCAAAATTTTCAGCCCAACCAATATTGTGAAAATAATCTGTAATAGCAGTTTCAATAATCAAAGCAGCCAAAACAGAGATTGATAAACATTTGCAAGGCACTATCTGTTTATGTCTTAGACGATCATACCTGTCCAGATCGGTAGCAGAAGTAAACGTGAGATTACCGTGTAAATGGCACTCCAGCGGCAAGATATTGATACGAGATCGGTAGGTTCAGCCACAGGTAGGTGTTGGGCGTGGGTCGCCGGGACTATCGGGGCGCCGGCTTGTGTGGTCTATTCGGGAGTGTCGGCATCAAAGTTGAAGGAAGAACTAGTGAACGCCTCTGTTGGTCGAGCCGAACAGTGTGGTGGTCGATGACAAGACCGGCGTTGCGATAGGTCAAGCGCTGAACATGGTGGCAGCGACGGTGATGGAACATAAAGAACAAGGCCACGTAAAGGGGAAAAGGGAGCGGCGTACGAGCGGGGCGAAGGAGAGAAGGGTGAGGGGTCGGCTTCGGCGCATGGTGGAGAGGAGGATCGCGTCGTTGTGGCATGTAGCAGAGATGAGGGAGACGCGGTGGGCAAGTCACACGGTGGAGAGGAAGAGCGGTCGGTTGTCACGCATGGCGAAAAAGAGGGGGAGGGCGCCGAGGAGGGCGAATCGCGCGGTGGAGATGGAGAGGCGTGCGACGGAGAGGAGGGGGAAGAATCGTCGACTAAGTTGACGTGTTGGAGGGTTCGATAGTGGCACGGCTTCTAGTCCTAACCATGGTGGTAGGAAAATAGGTGGTGGGGGTGAGAGAGAAGGGGAACGGCGGCTGGAGGGTTATTTGGGTGAAAAATAGGGAAAAGTTTAAGGTTTGAAGGTGTAGAAGAAAGGGTGTTTGGCTATATGGTGGGTGTTTGGATGTAGGTTTTGATTAAGTATAAAGCAGGGATGTGTTATTCCTACTTGGAATAGGGATATAATAAGGGATGTTTGTGAAAGCATACCAATTCCTAAGTTTTTTCCTCATCGGTTTACCTAGACAGAAGAAGAAAATTTTATTAATATCCAAATAAAATAAAGTAATAAATAAAAAATAAAAAAAATAAAATGAAGAAAAAATTAAATAAAATAAAGATTGGGTTGCCTCCCAACAAGCGATTGTTTAACGTCGCTAGCTTGACGTCCCAACTAGTATTGGGGCTGTTCCAGCTGAATTCTTTCATTCGTATGGGCTTGAAAATTCTCCATTTTTATCACATTCACCATATTTGGGTTGAATCATCCTTGCGCCTCTTTCTTTGGTTTCGTATTCTCCTTCAAGAAAATCTTATGTGTGCTTGTCGGGGGTTAATCCCTTTTAAGTAGGCGATGGTCTCATCATTCTCCAAAAATGCGCCCTTGAGATGCTCGAAAAGTGGTTTTAATTTCAGATCTGGTGCTTGCACAACAGAAGGTAGAAGTTTAGTATCCATAAGAGCCAATAATTCATTAACAGATTCAAAATCATCAAATATCATTTTAGATTTATCTCCATAAGATGACTCAAAAGTTTCTTCTACTAATGAGTAATTATGTCGACATGGTTTACGTCCAAGATTTCACTTGGGTGACTAATAGCGTCGTAAACGTTAAACTTCACGATCTCCCCGTCAAATTCCATCGTGAGAGTTCCACTACGCACGTTAATCTTACTGCTACTGGTACTAAGGAAAGGTCGGCCCAACAAGATGTCCAAAGATCCAGGAGTGCTATCCTCCTTCATTTTTATCACATAAAAATTTACAGGGAAAATAAGACTGTTGACTTTAACTAATACGTCCTCAAGGACTCCTTCGGGATGCACAATAGACATGTCTGCCAACTGAATGATAACACTTGTTTTTGTCAAAAAAAACCCGCTTTAAGTGATTCAAAAATAAAAAAAAAGAAGGCATTACATTTATGAAGGCCCCTAAATCACACATTGCTTTTTTAATTCCTAAGTGGCCTATTTTGCATGGTATTAAGAACATGCCCCTATCTTTGCATTTCGCTGGTATCTTCCACTATAACACTGCAGATACATTCTCACCAACGCTTTCCCTTTCATTATCAGTTAATTTTCACTTGTTGGTGTAGAGCTCTTTAAAAAACTTGGCATAACGCAAAATTTGTTTGATGGCATCCAACAGTGGTATGTTGATCTCGTCATTTCTAAATGTTTCGAGGATCTCCTTATTTTCTTTACCTTTTTGACATTGATTCAATCGTCCTAGAAATAGAGGTTGAATTTTAGGTAATGGAGGTTTCGCTCGGACCTGTTCGTCGTTTTCAAGCTTTTCTTGGGCAATTTCTTGGCCGAGATTTCTGCCAAGAATTGGTTCCAGTACCTTTCCACTTCGCAGCGTCACTGCATTTGCATTTTGTCTCAAGTTCGGTTTTGTTTGTGATGGCAGCTTCCCTTGAGAACTCAATTTCTCAATTGATGTGGTTAATTCTCTTATAGATGCCTCGGTTTTCTGTTGAAATTCAAGCATATTAGCTGCTAACTTATTGACCAAAGTTTCTAGAGAATTACCTGAATCTCGTGGCTGTTGTGAAACCCAATTTTGGTATAGCTGGTTATACTGTGGATTGTCCCCATAACTCAAGTTGGGATAATCCTTCCATCCTAAGTTGTAGGTATTAGCGTAGGGGTCATATCGCCTCTATGGTGGCCCAGGGAAATTTCTCACAGCATCCAAATGAGCCATAGTATCATCATACAAACTAAGACATGCATCAGTTGTATGTTCAGGAGTAGTACATATTCTGCATAATCGGGCTGGTTTTCCTTTTTCTGCAATAAGAGAATTCACAATATTAGTAAGTCTATCAACTTTATCTTCTAAGGTTGAATTACTTAGCTAGTGAACCCTTCTAGGGGGTTCAAGATTGGCTCGGAATTGCTGAGTATTTGCAGCCATCGTGGACATCAAGTCCCTTGCTTGTTGGGGGGTCATGTTGACCAATGCTCCTCCACTGGCGGCATCCATCATGCTCATCTCTATAGGTTTCAAGCCTTCATAAAAATATTGGAGAAGAGATTGTTCTGTTATACCATGTTGTGGGCAGCTCACACACAACTTCTTAAATTGCTCCCAATAGTCGGAAAGAGACTTTGATTCTTTTTGCTTTATCCCAACTATCCCTCTTCTTAACTCAACTGCACGAGATGCTAGAAAAAAACTATTGAGAAACAAACGAGAAAGATCACCCCAAGTTGTAATAGATTTAGAGGGAAGATAAAATAACCATTCCCTAACAGAATCTGCTAGAGAAAAAGGGAAAGCACGCAATTTGATTTGATCCTCAGTTACCCCCTTGAGGTTTCATGCTAAGACAAACCATATGAAACTCTTTCAAATATTTGTGGGGATTTTCGTTTTGCAACCAACGAAAAGTTGGCAGTAACTGGATTAAACCTAACTTTAATTCAAAATAAGTATTCATAGTAGGATACGAGATGCATAATGGCGGTTGTTCTGTCGGAGCTTCGGTCAGCTGCCGAATCGTTTGAGCCATTGGTTAATGTGCTAGATTCGGGTTTTCGTTAACCCTAGCGTTAAGCACTTCTTTTGGTGAATCGACTTCTACTTTTTGTTCTTTCAAATGTTTGAGTAGGGTTTTCGTTAACCCTAGACTCTACTTTGTCGTCGATTTCGATTTCTAGTGATGGGTTACTCTGATTCCCAACTACTCTTAACTGCTTTTTCCGTAACTTTGTTTCCTTGCGATTAGCTCTCGTAGTCTTTTCTATTTCTAAATCAAACACAAGAATACCTATAGCAGATCTGGTCATAAGAATCAAAGAAACAAGATTAGTACACTACCAGTCCCCCGGCAACGACGCCAAAATTTGATACGTCGTTAAGAGCACCAAAAATATCATATCCCTATAAAATAATGAAAATAATAAAAATAATAGTATAAGGGAAGTAGGGTCAAATCCTCAGGGACCGAATTTTCACAATTGCTTGTTCCTCGAAATCTTGGATAGAATCGTGCCCAAGAAAACTTGCGTACCTAGAAAAAATAAAAAATAGAATTAAAAGTTTTTATCTGAAAAAAAATAAAAACGGAATTAAAAGTTTTGAAATTGCAAAAATTAAATTAAAATAGTATAGATAAATAGAGTTGAGAAAAAGTTTCTTATAGAGAGATTCCAGCCTCCGGTTGTCTCGATCCGCCTTAGGTTTAATCCTCGGCTTTTTGGTGATCCTTCTCAAACAGAATAAGCTAGATATAGTGGAAGAGGACGCCTACGACCACCAGCTCCAAGATTTTAGACTTATGATTTAGAGAAACTTGACTCCAGCCAACAATCGCTTTTGTGGAATCATCTTATACTAGATCATCACTTCTCAATGGCGAATGTCACGCCATTTTGTCTCTTGGGTTCGCCAACCTCTGACGCAGTAGGCTAACGAATCGACTGTGCAACCTTCCCAAAACATACAAAGCGATCGTTCCTTACACAAGTTGAAAAGATCATTTTTTAAGGGACATGGATGGAAGCGTCAGCCCCTTAATGCGGAGAAACGATGAGTTAAATTTGTGTCACTCCACTCCCTATTTATAGTACTAAGAAACCTAGTCTATTTCTAATTAAATTCTAAAAGATGAATACAAATAAATAAAGATAAATAAATATAAATGCTAAAATTAAATCTAAATAATAATCATTAATAATTATCCTAATATAATTAAAAATTAAATAGAGTCTTGTACTATAAAATCTCTTCTTTTGCATTTTTATTTTCGGCACCACTTCTCTCCCACTTCGCATGCTGGCCCAATTTAACTTTAAATTCATGCTTTTAGCCCCCAAACTTTCTTTTGCTTTCAATTTAGTCCTTGTAAGATAAAAAAGTAAAACCATAAATAGTCCAAATTAGTAGGATCATACTCAAAATAAACATATAATTAATACATAAAAATATGTCATTCTAGAGTATTATCAGTTACGTAGAGATGAATCTTACAATTGGTGGTCGACGTTAACAGTAGTGATACCGAGAAATAATGTTAATTGGGACTTCTTCAAATTTGAGTTTAAAAATAAGTATATCAGCAAACGATACCTAGATTGGAAAAAGAAAGAATTTCTTAAATTGAAGTAGGGAAACAAATCAGTAACCGAATATGACAGAGTGTGCATCTCAGCAAGTATGCTCGTGAAATTGTGCCGAATGAGAAAGAAATACACATCTGTTTTAAAGATGAACTAGATGATGAAATTAAAATGCTAATTCATTGTTTTATCTGATCGAGCACAAAAGTTGAAGGAAGTTTATAACCATAAGAAACAAAAAGAAAGGAAGGCTCGAGAATTTAGTAAAAGAAATTTCTCCAAGTCGTTTTCCGCGCCGCCATCAAAAAAATCAAAAGAAGATTTTAATCGTATCACTTCACCATCTAGGTTTTCGGGTAAAAATAAATCGAGAGAACATAATTCAAAATCTCACAACTCAATTCAATTAACTCAATTCAAAAAATTTTAATTTTGCCGCATCTGGAAAAACTTCAACCGCTCATAATGGTTACTCTTTTTCCTTTTTTTTTTTTTCCATGCCACCAATGCTCGTTCTCTTTTTTATTGAAAATGGGCAATTTTACTTTTGTCTGCAATTGCGACCAAGATATAGCACTAGAACTACCAACTTATGTTTAGTGTATTTGTATTTTCAACCAGTTATAAGCTAGTACAAAGTTTTATTTAAAGACCAACAATTTCCGCCTCAGAAGAGAAACACACTCCATATCATCCATAGGTTCAATCTGTACAACATGAACTATTAGCATGTCAAAAATATATATAAATATGCAAGTTAAACAAGAAGACTATGACACAGAAAAATAATACCAACATTTAATGGGGTACATGAATTAACAAATGCCACATGGCTTTGGTCAGATATTTTTCACTTCAAGCATTTTTAAATTGTTCAACAAGGGAAAAGGCTGAATTAAAAGCAAACAAAATTTTATGATATTAAAATCCACAAATTACAGACTTTTCTTCACCAATTACAATACAGAACATATTTTGGGCAAATGGAGTGAAAGCTTGTAACTACAATGCTCGGGAACAAAATGCCATTAGTGAAGCTAAATAGTATTATCTTTGTCAAAATTTTTCCGTATGTACCTCAGTTTGATGGTTAGAGCTAAAGAATTTTAACAGAAAAGTTGGGAGTTCTCACTGATACATACCAAATGATGAATTATACCAAAAATCCGATTGTCGACATAACTCTCTCTCCATAAAGAGAAATCCTAGAAGAAAATATTGACTTCCCTTTCACTCATCTCGTAAACATGATCTCTTGCATCTGTCAATGCACTCTGCATGATATCGAGAAAAACAACCAAGACAAACCAGAAATGAATAAGGAACCTAAACATGAAAATAGCTTTTGCCAAAAGAGAAGGTGAAAAAAGCCAGAATTTTGTCAGATTAGATATGACGCAGGAGATAGAATGGATTTTAGGTCAGAAATAACAATTACCTGCCCAAATTTTGTAAGAAAGTTACTCGCAAGGTTGAGCGATGTTACTGTGACATCTTCATTGGCCTTGAGTGCTTGAGCAATGGCAAAAGCACCATCATCCTACATAAAACCTCAAGTCAAATGATGCAGCATGCGGAAAATCATTAAATATATAAATATTAATAAGGGAAAACAAAATTTACCCTAATCTCGTTGAATCCCAAGTCAAGTGAAGTTAAGGTTTCATTAACCACTTTCAAGCTGCGAGCCAGACAGGCTGCACCCTGCAAAATACATGTATAACAAAGCAAATATTAAGATTCATTGTATATGGTGGTTTAATGAAAAAATATGGTGTATCAGCAGGTACAAACTTCATCTCTAAGTCCATTTGCTCGCAAGTCCAGAATTGATATGGTATTATTATATCTCAACATATCTGCAACAAACTCTGCACCCTTTGGTCCTATCTACAAGAGATCCCATTTTGCACTGTTATACATAAAAGATAAGATAATTGAAATTAGTTTTTATAGAGGTTAATGGATGTGAGTTTACCTGACACCAACCAAGCTTTAGCGTTTTTACATTTCCATGGAATTTAAGAACTTCAGACAAAGCCTTTGCTCCATCTGCTCCAATGGGATTATAACCAAGTTCCAACTGAACAGATGAGGGAGAAATAAAGGGAGACACGAGTCAATCAGGCCATCGTCCCGATTGGGGTATAAAAAGGGAGGCATGATAAAAAGATGATAATAATGATGAAAAGACTCACATTTGTAATGACAGTGTTATCTTTTAAGGCTTCAGCTATCGCACCAACCCCCTTGGCTCGAATATTATTTCCACCCTAAGACAGTAGAAACCAATTATTGTCTTCATATAGTTGCATCATACATGCTCCAAATATTACCTCAAAAAAGAGACATGCTCCAAAAATAATTAAATATCAAAATATATTACATGAGAAATTAACGAAGCATTCTCTTCTCACCAGGTCTATGGTTGTTACTGTCTGGTTTTCTTTCAAAGCATCAGCAATTTTTTCTGCACCCTGATAAATTTTCAAAATTTTGTATCAGTTAAGTTTAACTCCAAGTATACAAGTGTAATTCTAAACAAGGTCGAACAAAGAACATATCCAATTAAAATATATATATTCCATAACTGCCACTGTTTAGCTCTTATAAATGAAAAACCTACTAGTGAAAACTTGGTATATTAACTGTTAATTTATTGAATACCTCATCACCAATGTCATTCATGTAAAGATTCACCCATAGCAAGTTCTTGCTCCTTTTGATATATTCCGCAACATGAAAAGCACCTTTTGCCGTTATTGAGTTGTTCCCAAAGTCCAGTAGGGTAATTTTTCCTAGAAAGAACATGTTTGTTAGATGAACTTCTGCCATAGGCAGGGAAAGATAAAAGCCAATGACTACACACATGCGTGCACCAAAAAAAAAAAGTCAATATAACAAATGTAAACCTTTATGTGAAGATAAGCTTGAAATCAAGGAGCGAATTCCTTCATCACCAATTGAATTTCCATGTAAATGAAGTTCCTGAAAAAAAAAAAAAAAAAAAACTCAAGGAATTACAAATTACAATCACTGTATAATAGATCCACAAACAAATAAAATATAACCATTTGTCCAATTTTCTTTGTCCTCCTTCCTTCTTTGGAATTCACAAAATTGTCCTCTCTTTTCTTTTCCTTGAATGCCTAGCCTTTACTTGGTAGAGTGAATAAAATTGAAAAATAAAAAATTAGAGAAAAAATAGAAAGATTTTTTTTTTCTTTCCATTAGTGTGTTTGGTAGGATAAACAGAAGAATGCAAAGAAAAAATTAACTTTCTGTTCCATGAATTGCTTTGTGAAGTTGAAAAATAAGAATAAAGAAATGAAAATCCTTAAAAATGCATTATCTTGTAAATATGCACTTGTATCTCTCTCTCTCATTTTCTTTCTTATTAGCATTTCAAATAATATTCCAGATACAAATGGCCTAAGACATAGTACTTTTGCCTTTTGGATCAGACTGAAACATATCAATTTAAACCCAATTTATAGATGCCAAAATTGAAAAGGATTAAGGCCCAACATTTAACTCCATTTTGAAACCCTATTATGAATTTAAGAGAAAGCCCTAGTCTCCTTTTATTGTTCTTCATCAACATTCTCCTCTTATTCTCAGTATGACAACACAGTCACAAAATTACTCTCCCTCCATTTGTCTTCAGTTCTTCCTTCTTTCATTTGCAACAACAACTAAGCAAAGGGCGAAAAGATACATCCAAAAGTTCAGAGCCGTGTCAGGCACGTAAATCATACTCTTACCAGCCTTGTGTCATGTTGACACTGATACACTGACCCTAAATGCCCGAAACCATGTAACAGAGCTTATCAACTGCCAATATTACTTAATAAAAATGACCACTCTAATCACAAAAGCATTTCAGCCAATATATGCAAAGGTCTCTAATGCTCCAAACCATTACTTAAGTACCAGAAGTAATGTTAAAATGGAAGTATTATATCAAACGAATAAGGTGTCAGAACCAGTAGCCTTTCATCATGTAGTTTAGAACAAACAGTAGCTGAAGTGAATAGGAAATGTACCCGTAAAGACTTGTTCCCCTCGAGTCCTTTGGCCAATGCATTAGCCCCCAAAGCACCACCATAATTACCACTTGAACAGTAACATTATGTCAGAAAGTTTTTCATATGCTGGTTAAAAAATAAAATAAAACCCAGATGTACAAAGAAACTTAAGCAGATATTTGCTTTTAATCAAAACACAGCTCAAGAATGGAAGGTGCATATGCCATCCAGCCTACTGAGACATAACTTTTACGTAAAAAACTCAAGATGGTTTTAGAATACAAAAACTGGAAGACTTTAACTTACTTTAGGTGAAAATTGCGAATAGTCTTATTCTCAAGAAGTGCTCCTGCTAAACTTGTAAATCCCTATCTCCATCCCATAAAAACAGAGAAAAATAATAAATGCCACTTGCTTAATTAAATTTGAAGCAATGATCTAAAGAAATTGGCAAGATAATTTCTTACAGAATAGTCTATCATATTGTTATTGAGTTCAAGGACACGTAAGGTTGAATTTTTCTTCAACAACTCAGCAATTGCCTTTGCACCCTGCATAGGGTAGTGATTCACCATTAAAGTAAATCTCCACTGCAAAGGCCTTTACTTCTTCACAAAGCAATTCCATGGAAAACAGAGTGGATATTAACAAAAAGCTAACCTCATCCCCTAAGTCAACACTGTTTAGCTGGAGCTTTTGAATGCCAGTGTTATTCACCAAAATATCACATAGGCACTGCAGGCGAAGGTAGATTATTTATAATAGACACTGAAGCATTAACAAAATTCTCAGCAAAAATGTGAATCCACAGAACGTTGGCACAAACAATATTTATATATATTGCACTTTAGTGATGACATTTGAAACATTAGGTGCCCTCGTTTGGGAAAGCATATGCTAGAAACTAGAAAGTACAGTACACAGCTTCTATGCTTAGCCATGCTCCCAACTAAATCACAACATCCAGTGGGATTCAAACATTCATGCAATTAATGCAGTACTTCTATCTACAAAATTACAGAAGTTCATAATCTTCATATAGCAAACAAATACTTCTTGATATCTAAGAACAAATAGATAAATAAAATCACCACAGATTAGATTTCTAAAGTATCTATATTATGAAGACGTGCAGAAAAGAATTCCGCATCACCATATGCATGTAACTTATTTTAGTATTAGACTGCTTGACAATTTAAAAGAATTCATGAACCATCCTTCAACGGTTACAAGTACACCTTAAATTAAAGATTACCTCATTATAAGGTGATTTAGAAGTAGGGAAAAAATGTTTTTACTATTTCCATTATAAACAATATAGAACTTGCTCATAGGCAATTTTTTTATCAAGGATCCAAGTATGAACTTCCATCCCATTATAGTTCATTATGACATTATCAAATGAAAAATAAATACAAGCTGCAGAGATGATCTTATAGGAAACTTATAAGAATGAAAATTAGAAACCATACAATAGCGGCAAGGGATATGAAGAACAAGGAGTCTCTAAATAAACAGATGTTTCCCTATACACATTAGGTACCAAAAGGAAAATTTACGTTGATTGAGCAACTTCTTTCATCTTACTATTATTACATATAAAATAACTGAGCCCTCAATGTTGGAGGACAGGGAAATTTAACTATTTGTAAAGTTGTCAGTTATATAATGGCAAATTTAGGCTGACCTTTATTCCTTCATCTCCAATGGGATTGCCTGAAAGATTAAGGGTTTTCAATACCATATTTGCTTCAAGAACACCATCAAAGGCTTCCATTCCTCTGGCTGTTATTCCATTAGCAGCAAAGCTTACTTCCTCAACAATCTGAAAAGGAGAAGTACTCATTCAGAGAATGCATAGCAAGGAGCACCAATGCTTCAAACTTTCAATAATGAAATAGAAAAGTTCATACAGAACACAGTCAACATGAGGATCTTACAAGATAAGAAACAACCCCTCAATCATAATAATGGACACAAAGAAAATAATAGAACAACATAGTCAAATAAAGACTAGGAAAGCATAACCTGATTGTAACCTAAGCTCTCGGCAAGAAAAAACAGTCCTTCATCTCCAAAGTTGCGTCCTAATAAAAATGTATAAGGTTTATCATGTTTCGTTCACATGAAATGAATCCACATGCAGTAAAAAATATATCGCATCTTAAATCCAACTGGATAACTTGCTAACAATGCTAAGGAAAGAAAGTAATTACATCACAATGAAAACTTTTAAAAGACTAGTAGACCATTTCTACTGTCCATTAACTGCATCTTGGATTTTCGTGGCTGCGTCATTAAACTCAGACATGAAAAGTGAATAGGATTAAAATAGGTGCTTCACTTTATCTATGGAAATAGTCTACAATCAGTCAGCATACCTGACATATCAACACTGCTGAATGCCCTAAGTTCCTTGGCAAACTCATTGAGTGTCAGCTTTGACTGTCTATCAATCTTAGCAGTAACACCTGACAATAGATTTGTTCCTGGGGCAAAAGACCACTTCACTCCTTGTGAAGGAGATTTATTTTCAACAGATGAAGACCTAGATGGCTTCGGCATAAGGAGTTTCTCCACCAATTTCCATAAAACTGTCAGCTGAAGACATCAATTAGGGTACATATAGGATAAACATAACAAAGAATATGTGCTGCACCAGTGTAAACATTCCGTACAAAGCCTAACGCAGTCCCAATAAAAGGAAAAGAAAGATTCCAAAATGCCATTCATATGCCTAGCGCAACAGAAAGAAATTGTAAGGTATAAGAACTGACAACACGTTGGCTTAAAGACTAAAATAAATGCTAAAGTCGGATTAAAAATCAAATGCCATTAACAAATGTAATGCTTATAGCTATGGCCTGAGTAAGCAATCAAGAAAAACCAGAGCGCTAGTAAATTTTCATTGTGCTCAACCAAATTGGGGAATTTCAACAACCTCATCCAAATTATTGACAAAACTCATGAATTTATACATAAGAATGCAATCAATTACATTCTTCCAAATTCACCATCCACTAGAAAAGAAGAGAAACGGAAATCCATACCAAAAGTAGCGGCGATAAAAAGGCCAGCGGGCGCCACAAAGGTTGCAACCTGCTTCATCGGAGCACTACTGAGAGGCTGCTGCGCCTGCGACTGTCTATAAACACGCCGCCTCGCGCCTCCCTCCGCACCGTACGCTGCCGTTACCATCAATCTCTTGGACCTGGAGTAACGTCTCCTAGTAATAAACCAAGTGGAATCATGACCAAGACAGCGGCCGTGGTCCGAAGCCAACGCTTGAAGGCCAAGCCTCTGCTTCTTCGGAAGAACCTGAGAATAACGAAACATATAAACAAATAGAGTGAGCTTCACCTTTCGAGAGACCGAAGAGATTACGAAAAAGAGTGAGCGCGTGTAATTACCTTGGGATGAGAATACAGAGGGAGAGTGGAAATGAGGGCCATGGAAGTGGAGGTTAAATGCGCATAAGGGTAGAGAGACTGCTATCTTGCACCTACCGGTTGGACTTTACAGTTTACAGAGAAGAAGAAGAAGAAGAAGGGATAGGAGCGGCGAACAGAGCGACAGTATCTCCAGAATGTTGTCTAATTACAAAACCAAAAAACTAAAAATAAAAGCATATGGACTTTGCAAAGTTTGCATTAAACAAACAAGACTTTTCGGGTTGGGTTTATCTTGATCCCTATAAGAATTTGATGATTATCGGTCCGGGTCAGGCCGGCTTAAGCAATTTTAATAATTCTCTCAATATTTTTTATTTTATTTTATATAATAATTGGGTGTCATTTATATATATATGTTTTTAGATTTTCTAAAAATTGATAAAATTATACATCTAGTTTTTTAATTAAATAATAAAATCATACATATTTTATGATCATTTTAAATTTTATCGAATAATTAAAAATAAATTTTAATTTAATTTTAATTTATAATAATAATCACAATTCTTTTTTTAAAAAATCTAATGATAGGAAATTCAAATATTAAGATAATATTATTTATATTTACGATGAATTTTAAATTTAAATTTAATATTAAGATAAATACTATTTAAATATGAAGATATTTTAATTAAATTTATTTATATTTAAGATAAATTTTAATTTTAATTTTAATTTTAATTTAATTAAATAATGCAAATATTAAGATTATTTATCTTTATGATCATTTTTATTTATATTATATTTTTAAATTTTGAATGTTAAACTATATTGTTTAAGAATAAATGAAATCATGCCAATTGAATTTTAGCTCAATTGGTATGGGTTGGGGAGGAAGTATGATTAGTTCTAAGCATGTATCAAAAAGAAAAAAAAGAATAAATGAAATTATATTATTTAATTAAATTTTCTATTAATTTTTTAATTAAATTTTCTATAAAAAACTTTGGGTTAATGTCGATGCTTGTACTTTGATAAAATGTTGAACGTGGTATTTGTACTTCGAAACTGTCCAATGCTACTTGATTTATTAATATATGTTTTATTATAGTACTTGGTATTAACACTATTGGTAAATTGCTAAACCAACCAATGAAAATTAGATACATACATCTTTTTTCAAAATTATTAAGTCAACATGGATAAAATCATGTGAAAAGCTAAATAAAACCCAAAAAAATTGTATAAAAAAATTGAATTAAATTAAAAAATAACTAAATGTATGGTTAATAAAAATTAAATATTAAACTTACATGAAAGTGCATTTTCATGGATAATTAAAAAAATTATTTAAATCAGGAAATGACACAGAGCAGAGGATACGATAAGGTTATTCTTGAAACAGATTGTATGACGGCAGTGGAGATGATTAAGGAAGGTTTAAGGAGAACGACTACAACGACGATAATCAGGAAAATAAATATGATGCAACGACAGTTTGCTAATGTTAAATTCCAATTTGTGAGTAGGGAAGGGAACATGGTTGCAGACTGGTTAGCAAAGAATTGCTCCTTTAATGCAGAGCGTTTAATCAAGATAGAATTTCCTCCATTTTATGTTAAGAAATTACTTCTAGAAGATAAGCTAGGAGATGATATTGTAAGAACAAATTGAAAGAAGGCATTATGATGCTTTCTTTTCTTCTATCAAAAACAATTTAAAAATTAAATAAAAATCTTATTTGTTTGGTGAATTACAATAACAGAGTAAAACCCGAATAACAAACGTGACTAGCACGACTCAAACCGAGGCCACACTTGGGTCAGTGAACACCCTTGACCATCAGGCCACCACATGGGGTTCACAAAATAATTATTTTAAATTGAAAACTCTTTGATGAATATGGTCATTTATTTAAATGAAAATGATGATGATGTTGTTGTTTATGTAAATTTAGTATTTATTTCTTTTTTATTAACTATATGTTTAGTTATTTGCTTTTTAATTTAATTATTTTTTTGTTTTATTTAGGTTTTCACATAATTATAATATCCATGTGGACTTGATTGTTTGGAAAAAAATTGTATGTGTCGAATTTTTATTGAGTGGTTTAGCAATTCAGTGTCAAGATCAAGTACCATAATAAAAACAGATATTGATAGTTCAAGTAGGTACCACATTAGACATTTTATGAAAATGCAGGTACCATAAAGGAAATACATATTGATAATTCAAGTACCACATTGAATGTATGCAAAATACATGTACCACATTGAATATTCTATGAAACTGCAGGTATCAAATATGATATTATCTCAAAGTTTTATAACTATTATCTATTGAATAATTAAATTATAATTTTTTAAAAATCTAATGATAAGATTTTTAAATTAATTGGGATGTATAAAAATTTTAATCAATTGTTTTGTATAATTAAAAAAAATGAAAACCATTAAAAACGTTAGTGGAAGATCATTTATAAGATGTATAAATAAAAATTTAATATTAGCCAACTGAGTCTTATTTCGACTGGTTTGGCCAATATTACCAATGAAGGAGGACGTGGGTTTGACTACGCTGAAACACATTATCCTCCTATTTATAAATTGGGGAGGAACTATGGATAGTTCTGAGTAGCGGTGTTCATAGTTCGATTAAAATCGAATTAATTGACCTAACCGATCTAATTCAGCTAATCAGTTGATGGCCAAATGTAATTCGATCGAAGGTCGGTTAATGATTTTTTGAAACTTCAGTTATCAGTTAATCTTGTTCGAAATCAGGGAATTAACCAAGTTAATCAAATTAACCAAAATAAATATTATGTATTATATATAATATATTTTTATATTAGCAATGTATTTTTTGAACTATTATTTTTAATATTAATCGAAATAAATAATATATACTATGTATATATTTTTTATTTAATCATACACACTTAAAGAAACAAATACATTAATTTATTTTTATATTGGATAAATATAATTATTTATGTATGCAATATATAAACATAAAATGATGTTATATCAATAATTGTGTTAATAATTCACAATGATTGAATCAAATCAAAATTTCATGTATAAAATTACACAAAATCAAAGTTCATTTATACAATTGCATATTAAACTATAGTTCATGTATAGTTTTGGAATTTATCCCTTCCATCTTTCTCATAACTAAATATAATGTAATAAATATTTATATTTATTGATAAGTATTTTATATTTGAAATTGATTTATTTTCATGTATTTAATACATAAATATATTTTGTGTATATATATTAAATATTTTTTTAAAATAGTGATTAGTCTAAAATAAAACATCAAAATAGACTGATACTAATATGTATCTATATCGATAAAAAATATATGTATATGTATTGATACGAGTAACTTAATATAAACCCTAATCTTTAATTTGTGTGCGGCGCAAGAACAAAAACTTAACACAACTATTTTTCCAACATTTCTTTTTCTTTATTTTTTTTTTTTGGATTGTTTTGAAGGATAATAAATAGGTATAATAAGATGAATATATCTATATTAGAGTTATCCATTCCAGCCCAGCAAAAAGGCTCGCCCGAAAATTGAAAGGATTTAGGTAAAAATATAAGCTCGAAAAATGGACTTAAGCAAAAAATAAAGCCTATTTAGAAAGTGGATTGGACCTCGTGTACGGTTTTTTGGCCTAAGCCTGGCGTGACCCGAATTTGCAATGAAAAAAACTCTATTGTTTTGTTGTTTTTTCATGTTTTGCTACTATTTTCTCACTTTTTCCCACTGTTTTGCTACCATATCACTACTATGTTGCTATTATTTTATTGTTAATATTTTGATATTATATAATACTTGTTTTATTGTTAATTTTACTATTATTTTAGAGTTATTTGCTTGTTAAGTTATACTTATCTTAATGTTATTTAAGTATAAAGACTTTTTTAATTTATTTTCAATTTGTTGGGAAATATTTATTTTAATATTTTTATTATATTTGGTGTACTATTTTTTAAAAAAATTTATATAAAAAATAAATATTTTAAAAAATTAATACGGGCAAGTCAGGCCGGGCCCGGGTTTTAGCATTTTTTATCCGGGTAGCACTTAGGCAAAAATTTAAGCTCATTTTTTGGGTTGGGTCAGGCCGAGCTCGGACATATCAATCGGGCTTAAAATTTTATTAGGGTCTGCCCCACACAACTCATGGACAACTCTAATCTATATACCTATATATGAAAGGAAGGAGTTTTGACCTTCCTTGGTTGACACGCAGATCAACCTCCTATTTTAGTAAAACAAATAGTCATTTAACTATTAAAAATTACATTTTAGGTACTTAAAATAAAAAGCTTGTAATTTAAGCACCCACGTTATATAGTTCAGTCATTTTAGTTACTTCTGTTAAATCGCTAACAACAAGCTGATGTGGCAATTAAAAAATCGATATAATGAGAAATTTAGTCATCAACTTTTACATATATCAATTTAGTCAAATTTTAAAAAATTAACACTCAAATTTTACAACGGTCTCAATTTAATCCTAATACCAAATAATTCAAAGAAATATATAAAACTGCACAAATATTTTCAAAAAAAATTTAAAATTTATATTAATATTAAATAAAATAAAAATCCCCACCCTTGTCCCTATCTCTATCCCCCTTCCCCATTGAACCTCCCCCCACATCTGTCCTTGAGTTTTGCAATTACCTCTTTGCTAAATTTTTTGTTTTCTTCTCCCATTGGTTGCTTTGCGTTCAACTTGTCGTTTGTAATTTTAACAGAAGTGATCAAAATGACCGAACTATGTAACGTGAGTGCTTAAATTGCAAACTTTTTTTTATTGTGGATGCCTAAAATGAAAACTTTTGATAGTTGGGTGATTATTTGTGTAACACCCTCTACCTGACCCGATTCGTCGAGTTCGGATAACGGATATTGCCACCCAAAAACACTTAACAAAAATTTAAAACAATTGACATATAACTCTTTTTAAACATATTTTTCATTAACTTATTTAGTGTATTCAAAATAAGAGGAAATAAAGAAAATCTCTAAAAATACATCAGGCCTTTAAAAAAATAATATAAGACATTACAACTTAAAAGTTTGTTACAGACAGACTCTAAGTGGTGTAGAGAACTATACACCATATTCCTAACATGTCTTCTATATGCATAACATCCCAACTTGCTACTACCCTAGCGCATTCCTGGCTTAGTCCCTTCTAGCATACCCATTCTTACAGCGAAACCTGAAACATAAACAAACACCTGTAAGTTCAAACGAATTTAGTGAGTTTTAATTCTAGATTACCTCGAAGCTTTTCTAGTTGAATTCATCATCTTGAAGACTTTGGGTTTCATCTCTGTCTTTGGTGGGTACCTTCCCGTAACAGCGTATACATATTCATCAATTTCCATGCTTTATCAATCTATTCATAAGTCACTTCTTGAATTTATTTCAGACTTTAACACTCAATTACAGGTGTGCATGGGCCGGGTTTGGGCCGAGCTCAACTAAAAATTAGGCCCGTTTGCTAGGCCCGAGCTCGGCTCGAAAAATAGGCCTAATTTTGCCCAAGCCCAACCTGGATAAAAATGTTAAAACCTGGGCCCGACCCGTCCTGCCCATATTATTTTTATATTATTTTTTATATAATTTTAAAAAATATATAATACATCAAAAATACTAAAAACATCAAAATAAATATTTCTCAACAAATTGAAAATAAATTTTAAAAAATATGTATACTTAAATAACACTAAGATAGATGCAACTTAACAAGCAAATGCCTCTAAAATAATAACAAAATTAACAAATGTCTTTAAAATAATAAAAAATTAACAATAAAATAAGTTTTATACAATATCCAAACAATAACAACAAAATAGTAGCAACATAATAGTAAAATGGTAGCAAAATAGGGGGAAAACAATAAGAAAATAATATTAAAAAACAAAAAAAAAGGATTTTTTTGTCCTTTAGTGAATTCAGGCCGGCCCTGGCCAAAAATGCCTTATCTGAGGCCCGACCCATTTTTTAAACGGACATTATTTTTTTGTCCAAACCCATTTTTCGGGCCTATATTTTTGCCCAAACCCTCCCACATTTCAGGCGGGCCTTCAGGCTGGGCTGGGTGGCTAACCCATGAACAGGTCTACACTGTAACACCCCTAACACATATCCATCGCCGGAACAGGATTACAGAGCATAACAGAATTTACAAAATGTATAACAGACATTTCATATAATTTATCATTATATCAGAATCTATTCATAATCAATCATATAGTCCATTTTATTAGCCCTTGAAGCCTAAAATAAACATTAGAAACAAGTTGGGACTAAACCGTGAACTTAGAGAACTTTTCGCAAAATCTCAAAATTTTTCCAAGGTGTAGGGGACACACGCCTGTGTGGTCAAGCCGGGTGGCTCACAAGGTTGAGAGACACGCACGTGTCTCAGGCCGTGTAGACATTCGAAATAGGGACACACGACCATATCTCAGCCCGTGTCCAAATTATGGTGGTTACTGACTTGGGTCACACGGCCAAGCCACACGCCCATGTGCTAGGCCGTGTGAACATTTTAATTTACATTAATTAGGTGCAGGGGCTACACGACCAAGTCACACGTCCATGTGCCACAAACGGTTGAGACACACGCACATGTCTCTGCCCGTGTGAAATTACTTGAGCATTCTGTTTTGCAATTTTAAAGATGCAGGGAACACATGGCCAATCCACATGCCCGTGCGCAAGGCCGTGTGTCACACACAGTTAAGACACATGCCCGTGTCTCTAACCTTGTGGACAAAATAAGGCCATTTCCAAGCTTTATTTCTCACCCAAACTTGTTTTTCACCTACAATAACATTTAAACACATTCCCAATCCAATATAAATCATTCAAATCAAGCCAGAATAATTTTTATGTAAGACATATCAACACATATGTTCAAGTATCTATACTTACCAAAATATCATATGTACATATAGGCATGTTCTATCAATTTTACTATCATAATCAATATGCCTATATGATTTTCATTAATCATCCATTTCAAACACACATTAAGCATATTAAGACCATTTTATTTATCAAAACATACCATTTACAAGCTATAGCAATGGCTACTCCCAACCAAACACACAGATGCCATCCTCGACCACTTTAACCTACACATGCCATTATATTCAAAAGAATTTTTTTGCTATTTATACCGAAACGAGCTGTAGGATAGTGTGATGTAACTCCCAACTTCCAACCTTTACGAGCCTCCGAGTACTATAAAACAGAGGAAATAAAATAAAGTAAGCAATTAATGTTTAGTAAGTTCACATAACAGGAAATAAACTTATCATTCATTTACATTTAAGGTAAGCATACAAAATGCATCCAAGCAATTTGACTAATATCCTAAACACACAGCTTCATCAAAATGTTAGTCAAGTATTTCGTGTGAATATCAAGAATCAGGGATGAGCTCATCAAATATCAAATTTCCATGTATTTTTAGGTGTATACAGGTAATATCTCATTCAAAATTCGTCTTAACTTATACCAGAACTTTGTTCGTTGAACCATTTGAAATATCGATGGATACATGGGTAGTACACATGAAGTGTACGAATCTATAACCCGTCAATTCATATTCAGGAGTGCTCGTTAAAGCACATAAACGGGAAGCCCTCTCTCGAGCCATATAACAGGAAGCTCATGTGAGCCATGTAACAAGAAGCTTATCCGGGATGTATAACAAGAAGCTCATAAGATCCATAATCGGGAAGCTCATACGAGCCAATAACGAGTAGCTCCGAAGAGCCATTAATTGAAAGCTCCGGATAGCTTATTATCAGGAAGTTCAAGCGAGCCATATCGAGAAGCTTTGGAGAGTTAATCGAAAAGCTCATAAAGAGCCTTTAATCGGGAAGCTCTCGAAAAGCCATATAACGAGACGTTCATAAGAGTTGTGGTGTGTCTACAACACATGTAACATCTCGATTTTGGGCCTAGTCAGAATAGTGGTTTCGAGATCACAAATCTGAAGTATAAATATTTGTTTTATGATTGTTTTGAGGTCCATGATATGTTTGCATGATTGTGTGAAAGTTTCGTTAAGAAATTTTGTTGATAGAGTGTCCAATTTGACTTTTAGGACTAAATTGCAAAAATTGTAAAATATGAGATTCTAGAAGCTTTAAGTATGAAATAGATTTGAATTATTAATTAAAGGTCCTTAAATAGCAATTTGACCAATTTCCATATTTTTGAACAAAAATGGGCATGAACAGGAAAAATGTGAAAGGGCATTTTTGTCATTTGTATAATAAAAGAATAAAAAGGGAAAATAAGTCAAAAATTGTGTCCATCTTCCTCCCCGATTGTCGAAATTTCTAAGAAGCCATAGCTAGGGTTTTTTTCATCCTTTCAAGCTCAATAATCAAGAAAAACGGAGTCTGGACCTAGACCAGGGAAAGAATAATATTTTGGACTAAATTGAATTAGTTGTCCATATTTTGTACCAAGGTAAGTTCACGTGTAAATAATGCAATGTTACAATTGTATTTTAAATGTTTTATTAATATGTGAATTGTATAAATGACAATGTGGATACAATCGACGATGATATGACAAATGAGAAAATTCCGTTTGAACCTTAGGAATAAATAGGATACAAATGTCATGACATTAGGGTCTCTGAGATTACGTATAAGACCATATCTGGGATATGGCATTGTTATGAGATTTCGTATAAGACCATATCTGGGATATGACATCGATATATGATTTCATGTAAGACCATGTTTGGGACATAGCATCGATATGAGACATCGTGTAAGACCATAGCTGGGCTATCGACATCGATATGTGATCCCATGTAGGACCATATCTGGGATATGGCATTGGCATCTTACTATGTGTATGAGGTTTCCGGGTATCCTTTAGTATTCCAAGTGGTTCAACGAGTAATTTAAAGATTTCATTGGTGATATGAAAGGCTATGATTATGTTATGAAGTGGTACAACTACTACGCAAAACTCATGAGAAATGAGCTCGATTTATGATGCATTATTGGTAAGAATGCGAATGAGTAAGTTATGCCTATGATCATTTGATGATTATGTGCAAATTTATAATATGCTATGTGTATGTTACTACATGTTTAATGTTGCTTATTATTTACATGCAAACTTACTAAGCTTTAAGCTTACCTCCTTCCTTTCCATTTCTTATAGTGTCGCCAAGCTAACTCGGGGATCGAAGGATGTCGGAGCTCGATTCACACTATCAAACTAATCTTTTGGGTATAGTGAATTCAAGTATTTTTTAGCATGCATGTATAGGGGGACTTGGTCATTTTGTTATGTGTCATATTGGTTAGCAAAACGTGTTGGCTTATGATAATATTATAATTCATTTTGTATATGGCCATGAGATATGGCTTATATTGATTATTGGGAGGTAAGCTTATTTATTCATGCATGCATGTGCCTATGTAATTGTGATGTGGTTGGTGGTTGGGTGTATGTGATGGGTTATGTTGTGGCTATGAATGCTTGATGTTTTAATTGGGATTTGTGTACTATGATGGTAACCATGACTTAAATGAGAATTGGTAAGTTGGGCTTGACAAAGTATGGTGTCTTGTGCATGTATAAATCGATTGGTGATGCCATGAGCAAGACTTGTTTGATGGTGTCTAAGTACTTAATTATGCCATGTTAAGTGCCTTTGAAGTCATGTATATGTTGGTGCTAATAAGGGTGGCAAATGGGTTTGCCTCAAAGTTGTCCACACGAGTAGACACACGGGCATGTGTCTAGGCCGTGTGTGACACATAGTTTGCCTAATGGGCGTGTGATCTGGCCTGTGTCCCCTGCACTCTAATTAGGCAAAACAGAATGCTCAGTAGTAAACACACGGGCATGAGACACGGCCGTGTGTCTCGGCCTTGTAAGAGACACGACCTTAAGACATGGGCATGTGCCTTAGTCGTGTGAAGTCTACACCTTATTTATGAAAATTTATAAAAATTAAATTCGCCACACGGCCTAGCACACGGGCATGTGACTTGGCCATGTGACCCTATTTTGTTGATGATGTCATAACCAAAATGTCCCTTATTTTGGACACGGCCTAAAGTACGGGCGTGTGATATGTCATACGGGTGTGTCCCATCCCCCACACGGGCGTGTGGACCCTTTTGCATGAAAAATTTTCTAAGTTTTCCTAAAAGTTTCTAAAGTTCTCGGTTTAGTCCCGAACTACCCCTAATGTATGTTTTGTGCCTCGTAGGCTTGCTTAAGGAATGATATGAATGTTTATGAAAAGTTTTAAATTTGAGTAGAAATTTATCTCTCGGTTTTGTATGATTGCTTGCGTATAAGTCCGGTAACGCCTCGTACCCTGTTCCGGCGTCGAATACGGGTAAGGGGTGTTACAACACATGCAGAATCACAACCAATTGGGATGATCCAAAGAGATATTAACGGGTAGCTCGCAAGAACCATATAACGGAAAGCTCAAGAGCGCTAATAACTGGACGCTCTTTCGAGCTATGGTGTGTCCACAACATATGCATGACTACAACCAATACGGGAAATTCTGTATCCATCAAATTTCATTTATTCAATTGGGACTTGATGTTTTTCAGGAATTGTCGGATATAATATTAATTTCATATTCATAGCAACAATACAATCACATACACAACATTCAATTCAAGCTTATAAATATACACAATTTAGTTACACGAACTTACCTCGACAATGTTCGTGAACTTGTATGCTACTAATCCGTTACTTTTTCTTTACCTCGATCTAGCTCCGTATTTTATCTATCCGGATCTATACGAGTAAATTTAGCTCAATTTAATATAATTCATATTGAATTCAATTCAATTACATCCTAGGTAAAATTACCATTTTGCCCTTATACTTTTAATTAATGATGATTTCGTCCCTAGGCTCGGAAAATAAAATTTATGCAATTTAATCCTTATTCTGAGCTTAATCGATTTTTACATGTAACATTTACAACCCAAGTAATTCATAAAATTTAGAACTTTTCCATAAATTTCACATCTTTACAATTTAGTCCCTAAATCACAATTTCATTAAAATTCACTTTACAAAAGTTGTTTATCTATCAACAACCTTTCATTTTATACCATAAATTTCATAATTCATACATATTCATCCATGGAAAAACCCTAATACTTTGATAACTTTGCAAAATAATCCCCGAGATAGCTAAATTAAGCTATTACTATCTCAGAAACATAAAAATCATTAAAAACGGGACAAAAATGCTTACCCAATGAAGCAAATAAGCTTGCTTGAGTTCTATTCTCTTAGCTAGGGTTTCCATAAAAAATTGGGAAAGATGATGAAAAATGATGATATTTTATTATTTAATTAACTTATCATCTTTTATTATTTCAATTTCCAATTTAGTCATTTTCTTTATCAAATTTTCAATGGATGAATCATCATACTTAGCTACTAACTCCTCTTAATGTTCTATTTGCCATATAAGGACCTCAAGTTTTGAATTCCATAGCTATTTGATCCTTTTAGCTACTAGAGTTCAACTTTTGTATTTTATACAATTTGGTCCTTTTATCAATTAATCATGTAATCGATAAAATTTTCTTAACAAAATTTTTATACGATATTTGTAACACCCCTTACCCGTATTCTACCCCGGAACCGAGTACGAGGCATTACCAGATTTAACTTGCTTGAACATACAACCTTGGGCTTTAAAAATT
Source organism: Gossypium australe (assembly GCA_005393395.2). Lineage (NCBI taxonomy): Eukaryota > Viridiplantae > Streptophyta > Magnoliopsida > Malvales > Malvaceae > Gossypium > Gossypium australe. Next base: position 32,039,578 of record CM016618.1, read on the forward strand.
TCATTTTCAACTTAAAACTTCTCATTCATACGCAAAATATCCTTATTATGGGCTTACGAGGCCTCAAACTTGCATAATGAGGGTTTCGAAATTAAACCAAAAACTTTTGAGCACTTAAAAATTATTTTTTTGCCTATACAAGGGCCACACGCCTGTGTGAAGTGGGACATGCCCATGTAGTTAGGCCGATGGTTACACATGCCCATGTCCCTAGCCCGTGTGGAATTTATTTTCTAATTCGAACCTACAGGGGGTTTCACACGGCCGGACACATGCCTGTGTCCCTCACACGGCCTCGACACGCCCGTGTCATAGCCCGTGTGCCAAAACCATAGCATTCTGTTTATGACATCATCACTTCACTATGGTCACACGGCCAAGGCACACGTCCGTGTCCTTAGGTTGTGTGTCGAATTAAATTCCAAATTTTAAGTGCAGACTTCACACGGCTTGGGCATACGCCCATGTCAATAGACATGCCTCCCACACAACTAAGACACACAGCCGTGTCTCCACCCATGTGTTTACTACTGAGCATTTTGACATTGTAAACCTAGCATGTAGGGAACACACGGCCGGTCAACACGCCCATGGGGCTGATCGTGTGTCTCACATGGTCTAGACACATGCCCATGTGTCTACCCGTGTGGACATTAAAAAGGCTATATTCCAAGCCAAATGCTACCCTACATAGCAAACATATTTACACTAACTCATTCAACATAACTCATGACCCTAAGGCACTCTTAAGAGCTCAAATTAGGCATCCACACAAGTATGAACTTCATCATCTCGTCATCATTGAATATATAAATGAACTTATCAAGTATCGACCCAATTCCAATGGCCACTTACAAAGTGAATTTGATGACATAAATAGCCAACACTTTGGCTAACAAATACATCATAACAAAATACCCAAGCCCTATACATGCCATACTCAGAATAAATCTAACTTTGTTATACCAAAGAGATGTCGATAGTATGATTTCCGAACTCCGACGTCCCACGATCCTCTAGTTATCTTGGAAATACTACAAAGAAAAGGGAAATGAGAAGGGTAAGCATAAAGCTTAGTAAGTTTGCATGAAAATAAATAACAACAATAAGCTCATAATGACATCAATCCATGGCATTAGATAACCATCCAAAGTCTTAAGCACTTTGCCATAACTTACTCGTACTTGTTCTTATCTAGTACATATCATGCCACATATCGTAAATATTCCTCGTGAATTTCTCACGGGTACCTGTATTCACTCAATCACATTGCTTTAATACTAAATCTCATTTCTATCTCCAAGCTTATCTATTTATCCCACTAAATCACTAGGGATATTCAAATATGCATATTCATCGTCATTACATAAACATGAAGCCAATGCCACATCCTAGATGTGGTCTTACATGGGGTCACTTCTGAGTACCGATGCCATATCCCGAATATGGTCTTATACGGAATCTCACAACAAGTATCGATCCATATCCCGGATATGGTCTTATACGATTCTCATATTCAATACCGAAGCCATATCTCAGATATGGTCTTATACGAGATCTCCATTCGGTGCCGAGGCCATGTCCCTGACATGGTCTTACACGGGACCTTATCCATCTCATGTCTCGATGATAGTATTCTCACATTCATTATAGTCCATTCTGGACTTCAACATCTCAACTTTTATCATCTTTCTCATTCAATACCAATTTTCGATTTCATAGAATATCATGTATTGTTATAATATCAAACATTTTTAAACATACTAGCATAAATGTTGAATTTATCACATACAAACTTACCTCAATTTCAAAATAAGCTAGATCGTCGATCTAGTCCGATACTTTGTTCTTTCCCCGGTCGAGGTAAATTATTGGTTCTACTTGATCTATAATAGCAAATTAGCTCATTTAATTATCACATTAATAAATGCATTTCAATAATCATACTTTGGCAAAATTACTATTTTGCCCTTAGACTTTTGCAAAATGACCATTTTACCCCTAGGCTCGAAAATCAATTCTAATCAAATTTCTCTCTTTAACTAGCCTAGATGAACATTTATTTCTCTTATGGCTACCATCAAAACACAACATTTCACACATTTACTACATATTTTACAACCTTTACAAAAAGGTCCTTTTAGGTGTTTTCTTGGTAACAACTTTCACAAAAGTTGTTCATCTAACAACTAAGACCCATTTCCTTCCATAAAAATGCAGCAAACAACTTAAAAGATTTCATGGAAAAACTCTAAACTTTTCACCATTTAACAAAATAGTCCCCTCTTTAGAAAGCTTAAGCTTTAAGGGTTCCAAAAGTACAATTTTTATCAAGAAATGATCACTAGAACACTTACTTGTAAAGAGAAGAGTGTGCTGAAATTTTTGAGCTTTCAAATCCCCATTTGCTACAAATTTTTGGTGGAGAAATGAAGGAGAAAAGATGATATCTTTTCTTTCTTTATTTTAATATAAAATCCCAATTTAGTCCACCTAACACACCTACTTGACCAAAATTTGACCTCTATTGTCCCCTATGGCCTGCCAACCTTCAATTAAGGGGTTGATTGCCCTTTTAAGGCCTCCAATTAATATTCCATAGCTATTTAGCACCCTCAGCTTGAAATTTTGAACTTTCACATTTTATGCGATTTAGTCCTTTTTCGAAATTAAGTATGAAATCGCTAAAATTAAAGCACCAAAATTTTCATGCACCTATATAATCATGCTCTAACTAATAGAATAACATAAAAATAATTTTCTCTAAACTCGAATTAGTGGTTCTGAACCACTGTTCCTATTAGCCCCTAAATCGGGCTGTTACAATATTCCTATCATAATGAAGACCATAAAATAATATTAAAATAAATTTTCTTTCAGACTTGGATTTGTGGTCCCGAAACCACTGTTCTAATTTCACTGAAAACGGGTTGTTACAACTCTTCTGCCCTTAAAGAATTTTTATCCTCGAAAGTCTTACCAGTAAAGAGGTTTGGATATTGCTTCCTTATTGTTTCCTCCTGTTCCCAGGTAGCTTCTTCTAATCTGTGTCTTTGCCAAAGAACTTTTACTAGAGCTACCTTTTTATTTCTCAGTTATTTCGTCTCATGTGCCAAAATCTTGATCGGTTCCTCATTGTAAGTCATATCAGGTTGAATTTCAACTTCTGTCGAGGAGATAATATGTGAAGGATCCGACCTATACCATCATAACATAGACATGTGAAAGACATTGTGAATCTTGTCAAGTTCTGGTGGTAGTGCCAATTGGTATGCAACAGGTCCAATTCTTTCAATAACCTCATACGAACCAATAAATCGTGGACTCAATTTTCCTTTACGGCCAAACCGAAGAACTTTATTCCAAGGTGATACTTTCAAGAATACCTTATCGCCAACTTGAAATTCTATTTCTTTTCATTTAAGATCCACATAGGATTTCTGACGATCAGAAGCTGCTTTCAAACTATCCCTGATCACTTTCACTTTTTCTTCAGTTTCATGAATCAAATCAACTCCGTGTATCTTTTTCTCACTAAGCTCAGTCCAATACAACAAAGTTCTACATTTATGACCATACAGAGCTTCATACAGTGCCATCTTTATACTTGACTGATAACTGTTATTATATGCGAATTCGACTAATGGCAGATATTTTTCCCAATTACCTTCGAATTCTAATACACAGCATCGAAGCATATCTTCTAGAATCTGTATTACTTGTTCAGATTGTCTATCAGTTTAAGGATGAAATGTGGGACTAAAATGTAATTGCGTACCCAGGGCCTCTTGTAACTTGTTCCAGAATCGGGATGTGAAGCGCGGATCTCTATCAGAAATAATAGAAATTGACACACCATGTAATCTGATAATCTCATAAATATATAATTCTGCCAATCTGTCCAGAGAGTAATCCATACGTACCGAAATAAAGTGTACAGACTTCGTCCAACGGTCGACTATTACCCAAATGACATCTTTCTTTTTCAGAGATAAGGGTAACCCTGACACAAAATCCATAGTAACTCTTTCCCATTTCCATTCCGGTATCGTGATTGGTTATAATAATCCCGAAGGTACCTAATGTTCAGCTTTAACTTATTGACATATCAAACATCTAGATACAAATTTAGAAATGTCGTGTTTTATTCCCGGCCATCAGTACATATTTTTCAAATCATTATACATTTTATTACTCTTCGGATGAACAGACATAGTACCATTATGAGCTTCATACAAAATCTCCTGTACAATTTTTGAATTTTTCGGTACACATATTATGCCTTTGAATAATAGACGATCATCAGACCCAATCTGAAATTATGAATCAGAAATTGACTCACATTGTACCCATTTAGATTGCAACTCACTATCACTTTTCTGAGCTTCACAGATCTGCTGTAGAAATGTCGGCTTAGCTTTTAACTAAGCTATGATTGAGCCATCATCAGATAATGATAATCGAGTATTCATTTCTTGCAAGGTAAACAGAGACTTTCTACTCAGAGCATCTGCAACCACATTTGCTTTTCTTTGATGATAGTCGATAACCAAGTCATAATCTTTTAACAGTTCAAGCCACCTGCGCTGTCTCAGATTCAAATCCTTTTGCGACATCAAATACTTTAAACTCTTATGATCAGTGAATATATGACGTTTTTCACCGAACAAGTAATGTCGCCAAACTTTCGGTGCAAAAACAATGGCTGCTAATTCTAAATCATGTATCGAATAATTCTTTTCATGTGGTTTTAGCTATCTAGAAGTATAGGCTATTACTTTACCTTATTGCATCAAGACATTGTGCAAACCATTCAATGATGCATCACTGTAAATTACAAATTCTTTACCCGATTCATGCTGAACTAGTACTGCTGCTTCGGTCAACAAGGCTTTCAATCTGTCAAAACTCTGCTGACATTTATCAGTCCATTCAAACTTTACATCTTTTTGCAACAACCGTGCCATCGGAGATGCTATCATCGAAAACCCTTGTACAAATATCCAATAATAACCGGCTAATTCCAAAAAACTTCTGACTTCAAACACATTTTTTAGTGGTTTCCAGTTAATAATTGCTGAAATTTTATTCGGATCAACTCTGATGCCATCAGCAGATACTATATGTCCAAAAAAACCAACTTCTCGAAGCCAGAATTCACATTTACTAAATTTAGCATACAACTTTTTCTCACGCAGTATTTCCAGAACAATTCTCAAATGGTCAGTATGCTCGGTTTCATCTCAGGAATATACCAGAATATCATCAATAAATACCACCACAAATCTATCTAAATACAGTCTGGAAATTCTATTTATTAAATCCATAAATACTACTGATAAATCGTAAGAGTAACATGTTTCAATCCCATGCTTGGTATGTTTTTGGATGATTTATTATGTGAATTAGTGAATTTAATGCTCCTAATCCTTTAAATTTATGTTTCTATACTTAGGTGAACATAGGGAAGTGAAAGGAGTGAAAAATGGGCCAAAATCAGACAAAAAGAGTTATTTTCAGGAACCACACAGGCTGGGCACACGCCCGTGTGAACCACACGGGCTGGCCACACGCCCATGTGCCAACCAGTGTCGATTTCGAACCCTGCTTCTCTTTTACGCGGAAAAACCCAATATTTAGGGTTTCTAAGCATTCTAAAGTTTATAAATACATATTAGAAGAGGACTAAAGGGATGACACAAAGAAGAACGACGAATTTGCTCGAAGAACGCCAACGAGTTCAACTCAGAAGCAGGATCTCCTGCAAGATTGAAGATCTCTATTCAATTTCTCTAGAAGTTTTTGAGTTTCTTTATGTCTTGTTGTTTTCCTAATTTTGAGATGTTTTCCTTCCAAATTATGAACTAAATTCCCTAGATACCTAGGGAAGATGAAACCTAAGATGGATCTTATTATTTGATTTTCTGAATTACATGATAAATACTTGTTTCTTATTCTTAATTATGTATACTTATTTCTTGCTTTAATATTTTCAGGATATTAATTCAAGTGTGATGTGCTTATTTCAGTGGAGCAAAAGTCCCTATTTAAGAGTAGATCTAGCATAATTAAGTGGAGTTGCATGCAATCCTAGAAATATGATGACATAAATCTATCGGATTAGAGTCAAATCTAATAGGGGAATCCATAGATCTAGTTAATACGACAATAGGGGTTTTAATTAGAAAGATATTTCAATTAATCAACCTAGAGTCAATTGTTCTTATTTTCGAAAGAGATATTAACATAAATTAGGGATTTCTACGGATCAAGGCACAACTAAATAAATCGTTTAATTCAGATTAAGAAAAATAAGTGAAGTCTAGGTGGATTCTTTCCTGGGTATTGTTTCTCTCATTGGTTTATTCGACTATTTTGCTACTTTATTCTCTGTCGAGTTCTTAATAATTAGTTAATTAATTTTAGACTAAAAATAACCCTTTCAATTTATAGGCTAGATAATAAAAATATAGTAATTACTAGTACTTTTAGTCTTCGTGGATACGATATTCTCGACTCATCATAGCTATGCTACTATTTGATAGGTGCGCTTGCCTTTGTCGTAATTTTAGTTAGTTTAGTGACTCATCAACTGCAGGTGCATTAGTTAAGCCAAATGGCATTACCAGAAATTCATAATGCCTATACCTAGTTCTGAAGGCTGTTTTTGGCACATCTGAGTCTTTCATCCGTAACTGATAGTAACCAGAAAGGAAATCAATCTTTAAAAATACAGTTGCACCTTTCAACTGATCAAACAAGTCATCAATACAAGGTAGTGGATACTTGTTCTTGATTGTAACTTTATTGAGTTGCCCATAATCAATACACAATCTCAAAGATCCATCTTTCTTCTTAAAAAACAGAACTGGCACACCCAAGGTGAATAACTAGGTTAAGCAAAACCTCTGTCAGTCAGTTCTTGCAACTGTGCTTTCAATTTTTTTTAATTTTGCAGGGGCCATTCTATATGGTGCTATAGATATCGATGTTGTTCCCGAAATAAGATCTATAGAAAATTCCCCTTCTCTGATCGGTGGTAATCCGGGTAATTCTTTGGAAAACACATCAGGATACTCACAGACTACTGGCACTGATTTAATCTTTGATTCAGATACTTTAGTATCCAACACATAGGAAAAGTAAGCATCATACCCTTTTTTGACATATTTTTGTGTTGACATAGTTGATATCACATTAGACAACCCATTCAAATTATCAAATTCAATACAGAGCATTTCACAATTCTGGCGTTTCAACATAATATACTTCTGTTTGCAATTTATTACGGCATCATGCTGAGTTAACCAGTCCATACCCAGAATTATATCAAACTCATCAAACGGTAATAACATCAAATCAGCCAGAAAATAAAAACCTTGTATCATTAATGGACAGTTCTTACAAATTTTAACCACCATCACATATTGGCTAGTGGGTTTGATACTTTAACCACGAATTCAGTGAACTCGACAGGTAAATTTTTAATAGACACTAAATTCATTCAAATGTATGAATGAGTTGAACCGGGATCAATTAAAGCATTTATATTAGTATCAAGAAGAGAAAAAGTACCAATAATAACATCAGGTGTAGAGGCATCCTCATCTGCACAAATAGCATATGTCCTTGCCGGTGCTCGTGCTTCAGATTTGACGGTTGTCTCTTTTCTTGTACCTCGACTATCACTCACATTACCGGGGTTACGAGGTGGTCTACCTCTCGTAGCGGGGTTACTTGGCTTTGAAGTCTGTACAGTATCTTTCTCAGGCTTTTTCGGGCAGTCTCTGAGATAGTGGTCAAAAGAACCACATTTAAAACATGCTCCGCTTCTCATGCAGCATTCACTAAAATGGAATTTTTTATAGTGTTTGCACCTAGGTTTGGTGTTTCTTACACTGCCTGCACTCACTACAGATGTAGCCTAAGATCTTAGATTAGAGCGTTGAATACTTCTATCTTTCTTAGAATACCCCGTAAAAGTGGTAAAATAGTCATGGTATTTCTTTGATTTCTTTGAAGCTGATTGTTGTAACTTTCCCATAAATATTTTACTTGAAGTTTGAGCTTCCATCTCATCTTGTCTGTTTTCTTTACTGAATTCTTCAGCTTTATGTGCTTGATCAACCAGTACAACAAATTCTTTTCATTACAGAATCCCAACTAACAACTTTATGTCTTCATTTAAACCTTCTTCAAATCGCTTGCACATTGTAATTTCAGTCAAAATACATTCTTTGGCATACTTATTCAGTTGAACAAATTCTCTTTCATATTCAGATACCGGCATACGATCTTGTTTAAGCTCTAGAAATTCTTTCAATTTTTGATTAAAGAATCTCTGACTGATATATTTCTTTTTGAATTCAGTTTGGAAAAATTCCCAAGTGACCATCTCCTTTGGTCCAACAGAAATTAATGTGTTCCACCACTGGTAAGCTGAGTCTTTTAGCAGTGATACATCACATTTTAAACATTGAGCTGGTGTACAAGATAATTCATCAAGAACCCTGATAGTATTTTCTAGCCAAAATTTGGCCCTTTCAGGATCATCTTCTGCTGTTGCTTTGAATGCTTCTGCCCCATATTTACGGATTTTATCTACAGAAGGCTTACCAGTTCTAACAAGTTCTGTACCTTAAGGCATATTAGGAACTAGTTGAGAAATAAGAGGGGGTGGAGGTTGTTGTACAACCGGATTTGCTCTTATGAATTTTGTAAATCATTCATTCATCATTTAGAAGAAGGCTTCTTTTGCCTCTCCTCCTCGGCCCTCAAATACGGGCCTTCTACTACTAAATGTTTCTCTTTGTACTAAAGCTTGAGCATTGCTCTCAGCTTCTTCGAATTCAACTCGGTTGGATGACATTACTATATGAAAAACATATTTAAGATGGTTAAGAGATATCACACTATCACAGGTTATATAATGACATGTATAGTTAGACTCGTACATGTTACGTTAGTCTGAGAATCGACTAAACCGTAGCTCTGATACCAATAAATGTAACACCCTTAACCCATATCCGTCACCGGAACAGGGTTACAGAGTATTACTAGAATTTACAGAATGTATAACAGACATTTCATATAATTTATCATTATATCAGAATCTATTCATAATCAATCATATAGTTCCTTCTATGAGCCATTGAAGCCCAAAATAAACATTAGAAACAAGTCGAGACTAAACCGGGTACTCAGAGAATTTTTTGAAAAATCCCAAAATTTTTTCAAGGTGCAGGGGACACATTCCGGTGTGGTCAGGCCAGGTGGCTCAAACGGTTGAGAGACACGCCCGTGTCTCAAGCTGTATGGACATTCAAAATAGGGACACACGGCCGTATCCCAACCCGTGTCCAAATTATGGTGGTTACTGACTTGGGTCACACAGCCAAGCCACACGCCCATGTGCTAGGCTGTGTGAACATTTTAATTTACATTAATTAGGTGCAGGGGCTACACGGCCAAGTCACACGCTCGTGTGCCAGGCCGTGTGCGAAACACGACTGAGACACAAGCCCATGTCTCTGCCCGTATGAAATTATCTGATCATTCTATTTTGCAATTTTAAAGATGCAGGGGACACATGGCCAATCCACACGCCTGTGCGCATGGCCGTGTGTCATACAAGGTTGAGACACACGCCCGTGTCCCTACCCGTGTGGACAAAATAAGGCCATTTCCAAGCCTTATTTCTCACCCAAACTTGTCTTTCACCTACAATAACATTTAAACACATTCCCAATCCAATATAAATCATTCAACTCAAGCCAAAATAATTTTTATGTAAGACATATCAACACATATGTTCAAGTATCTATACTTACCAAAATATCATATTTACATATAGGCATGTTCTATCAATTTTACTATCATAATCAATATGCCTATATGATTTTCATTAATCATCCATTTCAAACACACATTAAGCATATTAAGACCATTTTATTTATCAAAACATACCATTTACAAGCTATACCAAAGACTACTCCCAACCAAACACACATATGGCATCTTTGACCACTTTAACCTATACATGCCATTATACTCAAAAGAAAATTTTTGCTATTTACACCGAAACGAACTGTAGGATAGTGTGACGTAGCTCCGACCAACTTCCAACCTGTACGAGCCTCCAAGTACTATAAAATAGAGGAAATAAAACAAAGTAAGCAATTAATGCTTAGTAAGTTCATATAACAGGAAATAAACTTGCCATTCATTTTACATATAAGGTAAGCATACAAAATGCATCCAAGCAATTTGACTAATAGCCTAAACACACAACTTCATCAACATGTTAGTCAAGTATTTCGTGTGAATATCAAGAATCAGGGATGAGCTCATAAAATATCAAATTTCCATGTATTTTTAGGTGTATACAGGTAATATCTCATTCAAAATTCGTCTTAACTTATATCAGAACTTTGTTCGTTGAACCATTTGAAATATTGATGGATACACGGGTAGTACACACAAGATGTACGAATATATAATCCGTCAATTCATATTCAAGAGTGCTTTTTAAAGCACATAAACAGGAAGCCCTCTCTCGAGCCATATAACGAGAAGCTTATGTGAGCCATGTAACGGGAAGCTTATCCGGGTTGTATAACAAGAAGCTCATAAGAGCCATAATCGAGAAGCTCATACGAGCCAATGACGGGTAGCTCCGAAGAGCCATTAACGGGAAGCTCCGGATAGCTTATTATCAGGAAGTTCAAGCGAGCCATATCGGGAAGCTCCGGAGAGCCATTAATCGGGAAGCTCACAAAGAGCCTTTAATCGGAAAGCTCACGAAGAGCCATATAATGGGACGCTCATAAGAGCTATGGTGTGTCTACAACATATGTAGAATCACAACCAATAAGGATGCTCAAAAGAGCTATTAAGGGGTAGCTCGTAAGAACCATGTAACGGGAAGCTCGAGAGGGCTAATAACGGGACACTCTTTCAAGCTATGGTGTGTCCGCAACATATGCAGGACTACAACCAATACGGGAAATCCGGTATCCATCGAATTTTATTTATTCAATTAGGACTTGATGTTTGTCAAGAATTGTCAGATATAATATTAATTTCACTTTCATAGCAACAATACAATCACATACGCATCATTCAATTCAAGCATATAAATATACTCAATTTAGTTACACGAACTTACCTCGACAATGTTCGTGAACTTGTATGCTACTAATCTGTTACTTTTTCTTTACCTCGATCTAGCTCCGTATTTGATCTATCTAGATCTATGCGAGTAAATTTAGCTCAATTTAATATAATTCATGTTCAATTCAATTCAATTTACATCCTAGGAAAAATTACCATTTTGCCCCTATACTTTTAATCAATGACAATTTCATCCATAGGCTCAGAAAATAAAATTCATGCAATTTAATCCTTATTCTGAGCCTAACCAATTTTTATATGTAACATTTACAACCCAAGTAATTCATAAAATTTAGAATTTTTCCATAAATTTCACATCTTTACAATTTAGTCCCTAAATCACAATTTCATCAAAATTCACTTTACAAAAGTTGTTTATCTATCAACAACCTTTCATTTTCTACCATAAATTTCATAATTCATACATATTCATCCATGTAAAAAACCTAGTACTTTGATAAATTTGCAAATTAATCCCCGAGATAGCTAAATTAAGTTATTACTACCTCAGAAACATAAAAATCATTAAAAACAGGACAAGAATGCTTACGCAATTAAGCCAAATAAGCTTGCTTGAGTTCTCTTCTTTTAGCTGGGGTTTCTATAAAAATAATTTGGGAAAGATGATGAAAAATGATGATATTTTATTATTTAATTAACTTATCATCTTTTATTATTTCAACTTTCCAATTTAGTTCTTTTCTTTATCAAATTTTCCACTGATGAATCATCATACTTATCTACTAACTCCTCTTAATGGTCTATTTGCCATATAAGACCTCAAATTTTGAATCCCATATCTATTTGATCCTTTTAGCTACTAGAAATCAACTTTTGTATTTTATGCAATTTGGTCCTTTTATCAATTAATCATGTAATTGACAAAATTTTCTTAAAAATTTTTTTATATGATATTCCTATCATAATGCTGACCATAAAATAATATTAAAATAAATTTCTTTTGAACTCAGATTTGTGGTCTTGAAACCACTGTTCTGATTTCACTAAAAACGGGTTGTTACATACACTCAATACAAACCTCTTTTCATTACTTGGAAAACGAAATACTCCTCAGAAGAATGTCCAAATAGAACCTCCTTTGGTGAATTCTCACTCAAATGGATACTGAATACTTTACCCAGGATGGTGTTCTTACAGATATTATTTTTGGCGAATATTTTTACTAACTTATCTTTCATTTGGCGGATTCTCATACTGATTCTAGTAAAAATCAGAATACTAATCAAATTGAATTTCAAATCGACCCAAAAATCATGACTTATACTGATAATGAAACGTTCTAAATTATTTAAGAGAATTCCAGACAACTGTGCTACAAACACGAGAATGCCCAACTTGACAAAACAGTTTATATCCCAGATAGCCTCTATAAATGACTTGAAAATCATTCAGATTTGGCGATTACCAGATAACTCAGATTACTTCCTTGAATAGTGTAGACAAACTCAGGACTGTCGAACACTTACTTGTTCACAATTATGAATATGCCAGTTGTAACAGCCCGTTTTTCAATGGTGTCGGGAACAGCGGTTTTGGATCACAAATTCGACGAGTAAGTTCGTATAATTAGTATTTAAATTATGTGAGTCAATAATAATTTTTATATTGAATTTTATTTGATGAATTTTAATTAATTGAATTAAGGGTTAGTATAAGTGGTTGTCTCGGAAGTCAAGTGATTTCAGGAAATGAGGTATCATGACCCCATTTCTGTAAACCGAGCTCCTGAATATTTTTATTAAATATTTACAGAGTCGTATTATATGTGAATGGAAGTTTGGTCCGGTAATTTTAATGATTTATTGCTTAATTAAGGTAAAAATATTAAATTGTAAAAGAAATAAAAGTTAATCACTATAGATTTAAATAATAAATGTGCCAAAATGGTTTTAAACCATGGTCAAAAAGGCCAAGCGGTGGTGGATAACAATGATCCCACTAACTTTTGGGATATTTATTCATTTAGTCCTAATTAGTTTAAGGCTAAATTGTAAACAAGTTTGTTTAATTGGAATTTAATAGAATTGAAGGACTAATTGTATAATTAGACCCTCCTTAAATGGACTAATAATAGAAATGATGTGGAATCCTTTAAATTGTGGTAAATTGCAATTAAATCCTAATTAAATAAAGATTTACTAATTAATATGTTTCTAGTATGATTGGAAATGGTGGTTCCAGGGCCACAACTCCGATGTGTCAGGTCGTAAATATTAATTATTTAATATTTACGAGGTCATTAGTGTTGTATTAAAATTTAGTTAAAAAATTTTAACGTTTAGATGGTTAACTAAGTAAAAAGAACTAAATTGTAAATATGGAAAAAAATGGATTTATTAGTTAAAAGGTAAATTAAAGGGGTTTGGATGGTAAATAAACCACCATTACCCATAGTGGACGGTAATTGGTTTATGATTGGTGATACTTGAATGGAAATAGAAAGGGTATAATAGTAATTAAATTATAAAAGGAATTAAAATAAAATGAAATAGAAATTAGTTCATCTTCTTCATTTTTACACTTTCAAACCAAAACACCATGGCAAGGAGAGAGCTCATTCGACCAAGCTAGGGTTCACTAATTTGGTAGGTAAATCTTGCACGTTTTTAGTAATTTTTATGTTTTTTAATTCATAATAGCTTAATTTAGCTAACTCGATGACTAATTCATTAAACTATTTTAGACACCCATTTTGTCCGAGCCCAATTGGAGACCCATTTAAATTTTTGTTCCCTCTTGGGCCATTCGAAGCCCACCCGAATTTGGTCAATTTAAGAAATTTGTTTTTCTTTTATTTTCCTTTCCTTTTTGGGTCGGTCAAGGACCCAAATTATCATTGTTATTATTATCACTACTACTATTATTATTAAATATTATTATTATTATTATTATTATTATTATTATTATCATTTTTTACAAATAAACAAGATTAAAAAACAATATATATACATGAAATGAAATGAAAAAAAAAGGAAGGCTTTTCATATTTTGTTCTTAAGAAAAATAAGGTAAAAACAACAACAACAACAACAACAACAACAACAACAACAACAACAAGCATTCTAGTTTCTTTTTTTTTTCTTGTTTTGTTTTTGTCATATACATATCTTGAGGGATCAAGTTTGGGTTCCGATGAAGGGGACGTCATGGGAGTGTCGGTCCTCCGCCCCTAGAAACCCCGAAAATTCCCTTTTTTTTCTCTTCCCCTTTCTAAAATAAATGTTTTTTTTATTAAAAAAGGCTTGATCTTGGGAAAAATTTTGATTTTTTTTTGAAAAAAGAGAGTTTAGATTTTTAAAATAAAAATATGTTTCTTTAGTCATATTAAAGGAAAAGTTTAAATTTTTAAAACAAAGTTTTGATCTTTTTCAACTGTTTTGAAATAAAGTTTTGATTTTTAAAAAAAATAGTGACTTTTTTTAAAAAAAGAAAGTTTAGATTTTTAAAATAAAAATATTTTCTAGTCATTGTCAAGGAAAAGTTTAAATTTTTTAAAACAAAGTTTTAATATTGTCCAACTATTTCGAAATAAAGTTTTGATTTTTAAGAAAAGTAGTGATTTTTTAAAGAAAACTTTGATTTTACAAAAAAAAATTCCGGCCACCGTATGTGGCGGCTCCACACCAAAGGCCGGAGAGCCGTCGGGCTCTCCGGTGGTGGAGCCATGGCCAACATAGAAGGAGGAAGAGAAAGAGGAATAGGTTTTTTTTTTCTATTTTTGGAAAAAAAAATGAGGTTAAAATGAAAAAATGAAAAGTTTTTTTTTTTCATTTATAGGTGCCAAAAATGGGTAATTTTTTCCCACCCCTACCTTTTAAATTTACAAAAAATACTCCATTTTTTGCAGCACCATCCTCACTCTCTAGCTTATTTACTGTAGCGTCCTAGAAAATTTTTTTTTAGTCATTAGTGCCACCCCAAGCATGCTCATCTTTCTTTGCCTCTTAAGTGAATAAATGCAATCCCTTGTGGCCATTTTCATCCATATCTTCTACCAATTCATCTTCCACATTTATTTTTCTTTTAAACATCTTTCTTTGTCTCTTTAGTGAATAAATGCAATCCCTTGTGGCCATTTTCATCCATATCTTCTACCAATTCATCTTCCACATTTATTTTTCTTTTAAACATCTTTCTTTGTCTCTTTAGTGAATAAATGCAATCCCTTGTGGCCATTTTCATCCATATCTTCTACCAATTCATCTTCCACCTTTGTTTTTTTTATTTATTTATTTTTGGTAAAGTTTTAGTGTTTGTTTGGTCAAAATTTCCTTTATGCAACTTTTGTAATAATTTCTTTTCTCTCTTCAAATTCCCTTCTTGCCAATCCTCAAATTTGAGTGTGCATATTCTCATCTTTCTTGAAAATCAATCTAGACAAACATCTTTCTTCTTATTTCTTTTCTTTTTCACGAAATCCTTCAAGCATCTCTTTTGTCCTAATTCTTCACCATGGCCGATTGTCAATAATCATCTCCTTAGCCGAGTCTTTTTCTTCTTCGTAGTGATCTAAGCGGGCGATCGTGTATCATCCGTAACCATAAGTCCAATCGGTGGGAATCGGATTCATCAACGTTAAGGGATTAAATCACTTGCTCTTCTCTACTCGTTGACCTTTGGAAGTAGTGGTAAGTCCCTAAACAACTACTTTCTCTCATCGTGGTATTTTTTTTTCTAATCGAGTGTTAAGGTGTCATAGGTGCCAACGATCAAGAAGGTTTAGTCCTTACCGTAATCAGGTGTGTAATCTCATACCTCTTTGAATGTTTGCATAAAATGTTTTGTGATTCGCTAGAAAGACCAAAAATCCAGAAATCGACATCTGTGACCACTCGACGTACGCATGTTCGAAGTGGTAATCGTATTTTGAAATGAAACAATTTTGGTTAGCAGCAGTAACGTGGATTTGAAAAATTACCAAAAATAGTGGAAATTGAATTAGAAAGTGAAGGAGATATGAATTGAAAGAAAATTGAGTATATTTTCTTATAAAAGAAACATAGAGAGTAAATGATTAGTATATTTTGAGCTTTTTAGATTTTTGTTAGACTGGTTCAGAGTGATTTCGAGATCCCTTATTGTGACTTGGAAAAATCATTAAAAATTGATAAAAACCAATTTTGGCACATAATTTATATGGTTAGATTCCTTAATGAGTCTATTTTTATAAGAAACAAACTAGAATATCAATTGAATTATGTACAAAAAGATAATTTAATTTTAGCAAAGAATGGTCGGAATTGTCAGACAGCAGAAAAGGGGATACTTTGAGGAATAAATTGTACTAAATGGCTAGGCCAAAAATTCTGGAAAAATTACAGTAAGAAGATATATGAGTCTAGTTTCAAGGAAATTTTACGGATCTAGATTTCGAGTTTTCTAACTCGATTTATGGTCAATTTAGTCAGTATGATGCAGATGGACAGTTTTAAATTGTTATGCCCAAATTAGTGGTCAAGTTGGATTGCGAAAATTACCGAAATACCCATAGAGGGTAAATTATCGAAATACCCTTGGTTTGCGAGATTACCAAATTACCCTTAGTGGGTACGATTGCCGAATTAAGATAATTGCTATATGGGCCAATTTGATAATTTGCTAAATGGGCCAATTTGATAAATTGCTATATGGGCCAATTTGATAATTTGCTATATGGGCCAATTTGATAATTTGCTATATTGGTCAAATATGTTATTTAATAAATGGGCTATATTGATATGTGACAAATGGGCCGAATGAAAATGCATACTATATGTACATGATTTGCATGGGTTGGGATTTTGATGAAGAGAAGTTCTGGTAGCTTTGCTACAAAATTCTGGTGGCTTGTCCACAAATTGATAAATGGCTTAATGCCCAGTTTGAAATATGGCTAAATGCCCAGTTTGATTTATGGCTTAATGCTCAGTTTGGTGTGTTGGCGGGGTGGGTGACTAAAGCTCCCCACAGGTGTGTTGGTTGGTACGGGTGGTGTGTAGCGGATGGAAATTAGGTTGGGTTGGGGTTTGCATATCACTTGCATATTATATGTTATTTTTAATGGGCTTAGATTCAAATAATTGCTTAATGAGATATTGGCCCAGTGGTCAATGGTAAGTGGGTTACACACTGAGTTCTAGTAACTCACCCCCTTTCTCTTGACCTTTTCAGGTAATGCTCAGTGACGTGGACTTGGGCCATAGATGACTCGGTGGGGGCCATACTTTAGAAATGGTGTTATTAAACTTTAAATTTCTATTTCCGTTTATTTTATTATTTTGCTAATTTGGTTTAAGTTGTAATAAGGCCTCTGAACTATTTTTTTTTATTTTTGCTTTATGGTTGGGATGTTTTTAGTATTTTTCGAAATTGATTAATAAAGGGATTTCAAAATAAACTTATACAAATATGTTTTAACTCGAACATCTTTTCAAATTATTAATGACATTTTCAAAAGTCACGGATTTAAAGTTCAATTCCTTGAATTGTGATTCATCAATCAATCTCTCAAAATACTTGTATTTTATCTACGTTTCCGCAATGTTTCAAAATGCTTTTGCAACTCTATTTCAAAGGTCACATTTTCGTAAATCGTTTATTTCAAATATGCTTTCACAACCGAAAAGGGTTATTAAAGTTAATTATGTTTTCACGTATACACAATTGCTTAATTGTTTTGGGTTTTAACAAAGAGGCTGAAATTCTCCAACAAGTTGTTACAATTGCAATAGATGGTTTTGAAAAACACTTCCATATGGCACGCTAGATTCGGGTCTAACTTCTAGGCCGGGTTTGGGGTGTTACATTTAATGGTATCAGAGCCCGGTTCAAAACTCGGTTGTGGTCTGGGTTCAAAAACATTTATGGTGCAAAACTGTTTTGAAATATAGAACTTATATTTTTTTAAAGAAAAGGGGGGTAGTATGGCACCACGAGTATCCGGCACCAAGTCAAGTAAGTGTATGTGAATTGAATAATTCTTATATTGTGAAATGACTATAGGAACACTCTAGAACTTTTAGTTTTAGGTGTTGAAATTATAGAGATTGAGACTATAGGACGCGTTTACGAAAACAACTCTGTCTCTTATATCTCATAAAATATCGTTAATAAATACTGAAAAAATATACTGATTCATAAAACTTGTAATCAGATTAAACCGAAATACCCAATATGAGCACTAGAGGACGTGGACGTGGTAGACGTGGCCGTGGTAGAGGCCGAGGTGCTAGGGTTGTGTTTGAGGCAACGGGACATATACCAGAAATGGACACACCTGTATCACCCGGGAGTGAGACTGGATCACACGACCACATGAGAGAGGACATTGCCTTGACCCAAGCAATGTTACGAGTCCTAGAAAGGGTTGCTGGGGCTAGAACTAGGCCAGCAACTCGTGGATCAATATCGGAACGACTTAAATTAAGTGGTGCCGAGGTTTTTAGGGGTATCTCCGGTGTAGCTCCGAATGTAGCAGAGTATTGGCTCGAGGTAGTGGAGCGAATCATGGATGATTTGGAGTGCACCACTGAGCAGAAACTAAGAGGCGCTGTGTCCTTGTTGAGGGACGAGGCATATCAATGGTGGCTCACTGTTCGAGAAGGCACTCAGGCTGAACTTGTTACTTGGGATTTCTTCAAGACTGAATTCCAAGGAAAGTATGTCGGGGCAAGTTATGTGGATACCCGGAGGAAAGAATTCCTGAATCTGGTCCAAGGAAATAAGTCGGTGACAGCTTATGAGACAGAATTTCTACGCTTGAGCCGTTATACTCGGACAATTGTGCCAACCGATCATGAGCGCTGTGTATGTTTTGAGGATGGGTTGAATGATGAGTTGCGGGTACTGATAGCCCCACAACAAGTAAGGACTTTTTCCAAGCTTGTGGAGAAAGCCAAAATAGCTGAGGAGGCTAAAAACTCTGCACGTCAGAATCGAGACAGAGGCAGAGGCAAGAGGGACTTCAGGTATTCGGGTTCCACTAAAAGTTTTTAGAAGAGGCCTAAGAATGATGAGCCAGCCCAAGCTAGAGCACCTGCTGCTACCAGTCACATTCAATCGTGTGCTGACTGTGGGAGACAACACCCAGGTGAATGCTGGAAAAGAACTGGTGGGTGTTTCAAATGTGGTTCTAAGGACCATCAGCTTAAGAATTGTCCTCGAAGGACTTCTCAAACTCAAGAAGCTCGTAATCATGATGCACAGCCAGCTAGAGGCACGCAGTAGCCACCGAGAGGCCGTGGGCCAGGTCGATATGGTAATGGCGGTGGTCATGGTCAAGGTGCACCGGGTAGAGGGAATGGCTTCAGAGGTAACGCGGAGGCGAGACAGCCAGGGTTAGTCTATGCAGTCAGGCGTCGGGAGGATGGCGATGCACCTGATGTGATAACTGGTACGTTCTTCATCTTTGATGTACCTGTTACTGCTTTAATAGATATCGGATCCACCCATTCATATGTTGCTAGTGCTATATCTGGAAACCTAAATATTAGATCTGAGATTTCCGATAGAGAGATGACCGTAATTAGTCCTTTAGGACAGTCGGTAATCATGAATAAAGTGTTTAGAGACGTGCCTTTAGAAATTCATAGAGAAATATTTCTGGTGGATTTGATGGAACTGCCTTTCGGTGAATTTGATCTTATTTTGGGTATGGATTGGTTGGTAAAACACCGGGCGCAATTGGATTGTGCTGCAAAGCGGATGTCAATAAGGACTTTGGAAGACAAAGAAGTAGTAATGATAGGCGAACAAAGGAATTACTTGGCAAATGTGGTATCTACTTTAAAGGCAGAAAAGTTGTTACGGAAAGGGTATGGAGCGTTCTTAGCCTTCATTAGTACTTTGGATGCCAAGGAATTATCGGTGAAAGGTGTGAGAACGGTGAAAGAATTTTTAGATGTTTTTCCCGAAGAACTACCGGGTCTACCTCCAGATCGGGAAGTAGAGTTTGGCATTGAGCTTTTGCCCGGAACGGCTCCGGTGTCCATTGCTCCTTATAGAATGGCGCCGAAGGAGTTAATGGAGCTTAAGGCTCAAATCCTGGAGTTGTTAGATCGGGGATTCATTCGATCGAGTATGTCACCATGGGGAGCTCCTGTCTTGTTCGTCAAGAAGAAGGATAGGTCGATGCGTATGTGCATTGATTTGAATAAATTGACGATCAAGAATAGGTATCCATTGCCGAGAATCGATGACCTGTTTGATCAATTGAGAGGAGCTTCAGTTTTCTGCAAGATTGATTTGAGATTGGGTTATCATCAACTCAAGGTTAGAGAGGCGGATATTCATAAGACGGCATTTCGAACTCGTTATGGACATTACAAGTTTTTGGTTATGCCGTTCGGTTTGACCAATGCACCAGCTGCATTTATGGACATGATGAACCGAGTCTTTCAACCCTATCTAGACCGGTTTGTAGTGGTGTTCATAGATGATATCTTGGTATATTCGAGGAATGAAGAAGAGCATGACTCACATTTGCGCATTGTGTTGCAAATTTTACGAGATAAGCAACTTTATGCTAAATTCAGTAAATGCGAATTTTGGTTAAAGGAAGTGACTTTGTTGGGGCATGTGGTGTCAGCCGAAGGAATAAGAGTTGATCCTCGGAAGGTAGAGGCTGTGTTGGAATGGAAACCACCGAAGTCAGTGGCTGAAATTCGAAGTTTCCTAGGGTTGGCTGGTTATTATCGGCGTTTTGTTGAGGGGTTTTCATTGATTGCTGCACCCCTAACTAAGTTGTTGCAAAAAGGAGTACCGTATGTGTGGACCGATAAACAACAAGAAAGTTTCGAGAAACTGAAGAAGATTTTGACGGAAGCGCCAGTACTGATTCAACCTGAGGCTGGAAAAGAATTTACCGTTTACTGTGATGCGTCACATACGGGTTTAGGATGTGTGTTGATGCAATGTGGTAAAGTAGTGGCTTATGCATCTCGTCAGTTAAGGCTGCACGAAGTCAATTATCCTACTCATGATTTAGAGTTGGCTGCGGTAGTTTTTGCTTTGAAGATTTGGAGGCACTACCTGTACGGCGAGAAGTCGATCATTTATACGGATCATAAAAGTCTAAAGTACCTTCTTACCCAAAAGAAGTTGAACTTAAGACAACGGAGATGGATAGAGCTGTTGAAGGATTATGACTTCTCAATCGAGTATCATCCTGGAAAGGCTAACGTGGTGGCAGACGCGTTGAGTCGTAAGGTGATATCGGAGTTGAGGGCAATGTTTGCTCATCTTAGTTTGTAAAAAGATGGCAGTTTGCTAGCAGAACTTCAGGTGAAGCCTATGTGGTTAGAACAGATCAAGGAGAAGCAGTTATCAGATGAAAAGTTGGGTCCTTTATTTCATCAAGTTGAAAGTGGTGTAATAAGGGATTTTGGATTTGATAAGGATGGAGTACTGTGTTTTCGCGGAAGAATTTGTATGCCCAAGGATTCGGATTTGAGACAAATGATTCTGCGAGAGGCGCATAGTAGCCCCTATGCTATGCACCCTGGAGGAAGTAAGATGTATCGAGATCTCCGTGAACAGTATTGGTGGCCAAGGTTGAAACGGGAGGTTACTGATTTTGTGAGTAGGTGCTTAACATGTCAGCAAGTGAAGGCAGAACATCAAGTGCCGCCGGGATTACTGCAACCGGTGAAGATTCCATTATGGAAATGGGAAAGAATAACGATGGACTTTGTTAGTGGGTTACCCTTAACACCTACTAAGAAAGATTCCGTTTGGGTAATAGTGGATCGGTTGACGAAGACTGCCCATTTCCTACCTGTTCGTACAAATTACTCATTGCAGAAGTTGGCCAAGTTGTACGTAGCAGAGATTGTGAGGTTACATGGGGTACCAGTGTCTATTATATCTGATAGGGACCCTAGGTTTACATCACGGTTTTGGAAAGCTTTGCATGAGGCTTTGGGAACAAAGTTAAACTTTAGCACAGCTTTTCATCTTCAGTCTGATGGCCAGTCGGAAAGAGTAATCCAGATATTGGAAGACATGTTAAGGGGTTGTGTGATTGACTTCAGAGGTAGTTGGGAGGATTTTCTACCGTTGGCAGAATTCGCGTATAACAACAGTTATCAATCTAGTATCCAAATGGCACCCTATGAAGCGTTATATGGTCGAAGGTGTTGTACCCCTACTTGTTGGACTGAATTGGGAGAACGGCAGTTATTGGGTCCTGAATTGATTTCTGAGACGGAAGAAAAAGTAAAGGTGATTCGAGCACGGTTAAAGGAAGCGTCGGATAGACAAAAATCTTATGCGGATCTGAAGCGTAAGGATATTGAGTTTGCGGTGGGAGATCAGGTATTTCTAAAGGTCTCACCCTGGAAGAAGATTTTGAGATTTGGACGAAAGGGCAAATTGAGCCCAAGGTTCATCGGGCCTTATCGGATAGTGAAGCGTGTGGGACCAGTTGCCTATCAGCTTAAGTTACCTCCGGAGTTGAGTCAGATTCATAGTGTTTTCCATGTTTCTATGTTGAGGCGTTATCGATCGGATCCGTCTCACTTAGTACTGGTAGAGGAAGTGGAGTTAAGACCTGACTTGTCTTTTGAGGAGGAACCAGTACAAATTTTAGATCGAGATGTAAAGGTACTAAGAAAGAAGTCAGTACCGTTGGTTAAGGTTCTATGACGTAATCACGGAGCGGAGGAAGCTACATAGGAGCCTGAGGATACTATGCGGCAGCAATATCCTCATCTCTTTTCATCAGGTAAATTTCGAGGACGAAATTTTCTTTAAGGGGGGTAGAACTGTAGCATCCTAGAAATTTTTTTTTTTAGTCATTAGTGCCACCCCAAGCATGCTCATCTTTCTTTGCCTCTTAAGTGAATAAATGCAATCCCTTGTGGCCATTTTCATCCATATCTTCTACCAATTCATCTTCCACATTTATTTTTCTTTTAAACATCTTTCTTTGTCTCTTTAGTGAATAAATGCAATCCCTTGTGGCCATTTTCATCCATATCTTCTACCAATTCATCTTCCACATTTATTTTTCTTTTAAACATCTTTCTTTGTCTCTTTAGTGAATAAATGCAATCCCTTGTGGCCATTTTCATCCATATCTTCTACCAATTCATCTTCCACCTTTGTTTTTTTTTTATTTATTTTTGGTAAAGTTTTAGTGTTTGTTTGGTCAAAATTTCCTTTATGCAACTTTTGTAATAATTTCTTTTCTCTCTTCAAATTCCCTTCTTGCCAATCCTCAAATTTGAGTGTGCATATTCTCATCTTTCTTGAAAATCAATCTAGACAAACATCTTTCTTCTTATTTCTTTTCTTTTTCACGAAATCCTTCAAGCATCTCTTTTGTCCTAATTCTTCACCATGGCCGATTGTCAATAATCATCTCCTTAGCCGAGTCTTTTTCTTCTTCGTAGTGATCTAAGCGGGCGACCGTGTATCATCCGTAACCATAAGTCCAATCGGTGGAAATCGGATTCATCAACGTTAAGGGATTAAATCACTCGCTCTTCTCTACTCGTTGACCTTTGGAAGTAGTGGTAAGTCGAAATCCTCTCCCTAAACAACTACTTTCTCTCATCATGGTATTTTTTTCTGATCGAGTGTTAAGGTGTCATAGGTGCCGACGATCAAGAAGGTTTAGTCCTTACCGTAATCAGGTGTGTAATCTCATACCTCTTTGAATGTTTGCATAAAATGTTTTGTGATTCGCTAGAAAGACCAAAAAGCCAGAAATCGACATCTGTGACCACTCGACGTACGCATGTTCGAAGTGGTAATCGTATTTTGAAATGAAACAATTTTGGTTAGCAGCAGTAACGTGGATTTGAAAAATCACCAAAAATAGTGGAAATTGAATTAGAAAGTGAAGGAGATATGGATTGAAAGAAAATTGAGTCTATTTTCTTATAAAAGAAACATAGAAAGTAAATGATTAGTATATTTTGAGATTTTTAGATTTTTGTTAGACTGGTTCAGAGTGATTTCGAGATCCCTTATTCTGACTTGGAAAAATCATTAAAAATTGATAAAAACTAATTTTGGCACATACTTTATATGGTTAGATTCCTTAATGAGTCTATTTTTATAAGAAACAAACTAGAATATCAATTGAATTATGTACAAAAAGATAATTTAATTTTAGCAAAGAATGGTCGAAATTGTCAGACAGCAGAAAAGGGGATACTTTGAGGAATAAACTGTACTAAATGGCTAGGCCAAAAATTCTGGAAAAATTACAGTAAGAAGATA
The DNA here is from genome assembly GCA_005393395.2 of Gossypium australe. Taxonomy (NCBI): domain Eukaryota; kingdom Viridiplantae; phylum Streptophyta; class Magnoliopsida; order Malvales; family Malvaceae; genus Gossypium; species Gossypium australe. The sequence continues at coordinate 32,063,977 of CM016618.1, forward strand.
TATGAGTCTATTTCAAGAAAATTTTACGGATCTAGATTTCGAGTTTTCTAACTCGATTTATGGTCAATTTAGTCAGTATGACACAGATGGACAGTTTTAAATTGTTATGCCCAAATTAGTGGTCAAGTTGGATTGCGAAAATTACCGAAATACCCATAGAGGGTAAATTATCGAAATACCCTTGGGTTGCGAGATTACCAAATTACCCTTAGTGGGTACGATTGCCGAATTAAGATAATTGCTATATGGGCCAATTTGATAATTTGCTAAATGGGCCAATTTGATAAATTGCTATATGGGCCAATTTGATAATTTGCTATATGGGCCAATTTGATAATTTGCTATATTGGTCAAATATGTTATTTAATAAATGGGCAAATATGTTATTTAATAAATGGGCTATATTGATATGTGACATTTACACTCGTAATCCTTTTGTTTATTTAAACCTTCAATTTAATCCAAAATTTAAAAATTAAATGCAAATTAATTGCTAAATCGGGCCTTTGTCTTCCACATTTTTTATCTTTTAGTTCCAAAATCAAGCTATGTCATTTTGTTTCCATCTTTAATAAATTATTTACACTTATATCTTCCTTTTCATTTGCATTTATAGCTTATATATTTAATGTCAACTATACACTTTATTTTAATGTTTTATATTTATTCACACTTGTATAATTTTTATTTATTCTTATTTCATCTTTATTTATTTTCATGTCTATTTATATTTATGTTTTTTTTTTACACATTCACCTTAAATACATTTTAATATTATTTGTTTATGTTACTTTGATTCTTTTATTGTATTATGAATAGGGTGTATTGTTGTTATTATTATCATCACCATGTCAAGATCTTATTTATTTCATTTATTTTTCTTTTAATTATTGCCCTTTTTGAAAGAGATTTAACTTTTCATTAGCTTTAGCCAATTTAATTAATTTTCCTATTTTATTATTATTCATTTTAAAAGAGTGAACTTTAGGTCGTCTTTCCATCCTATAAACATTGACATGAAGTTAGTTAAGTTAGTGTTACATTTTAATGAAACCATAAGATTTTTACATTTGGATTTAGGTTAGTCTTTAAGATCTTATCTACCATTTACCCTAGAAAATTATAAATAACATGTAAGATATTTTTTTAGGGTTTTAAACTAATTTTAAATATCGTATAGGATTATAATCTTAAATTAATATGTACATATTCTTTAGGACTTTACTCAAGATTAAAACTAAAGATTTTTGTAGGTGTGTAAATCATGAGTAGGTCTTTCTAAGTATTTTATTTTAGAAACTTTTTAAGAAAGCTAATAAATGTTATTTAAGATATATTATTTTAGGATTTTGACGAATATAAAACTTAGAACAATAATTTTAAAATAAGATAAATCATAAATCCGACATAGGATACTTTCGTAAGATATTGATAGGTTTAACATTATTAATTAAATCTTTTAAAAAATAATAATAAAAAAGATCGAATAAGTTGTAGATGGATTTTAATATTTCTCTTAATTCATTGGTAATTTCTAGGTTTTTTTTTAGAATTCTAAAATAGAATTAATTTTAGGAATTGAAGGTATTTTACTAGAATTATTTAGGTATCCTTTACGGTTCTCATTATGTAACACCCCTATACCATGTTCGACCCAAGGAACCGATATAGGAATATTACATTCGGTGCCAAAGTGATTTTCGCTAATCACTAAGTATATTTGAACATAAAAACAAATAATAAATTTAAATAAATTATATTTTAGTTCCTACTACTACTAGTAACATACTTGATCTTCCTAAGTACATGCCACTCTATTCAAAATCATAAAACATACCCTTTTTATACTTGAAGATGTGATGAGATGAATGCTCGCAATATCAAATACCACGCTTCAAAATTTCTGTACTTAATCTACACACGGAAACAAACCGTACGCTGAATATGCAGCCAGTGGTATTACTATAATTCAAATACTTAAGGTAAAAACAATAAACATGCACATTTTAATCTTACTACCATTTTACTTACAATAAATCATTCATGCATTTAATTTTTTCTAAATCTTAAATAGTTTTTCTTCATTTTAATTTAGATATCTTCTTACTATATCAATATTCATTTCATGCATTTCACCAGTAACCATTTCATAAAATCATTATTTCATATATTTCATTTCCATATCCCAATTCAATATCTTATTCCATTTCATATCTAAAATCTTACAACATTAGTCTTTCAATAATCAATTTAAACATTTAAACCTACATATTTCAATAATAATATTTATAATTAATTCATAAAATTATATTCAATTAAATCATACACTATTTCATTATTTTCAATTTATTCTATTTTCACTTCTTATTTCGATATCTCAATCCATTTCATATACAGAATCATTGGGTTTATCAATTCATTCAATATCAATTTTAATTACCAATTCAATAAAATATGTATATTCAAATTATTAATCTTTCAATAACCATTTCATGCATTAAATCAACTCGCTTCAATATCAATAATAACTATCTCAAAGTTTATATTCAATTGAATTTATACATTAATCCACTTTCTCAATTTCATTTCATTATCACATCTCATTTCAATAATTCATTCTTTTTATATATTAAATCATTCAATAATGTTCATATTATCAAAATTATTCATTTGCCAAAATAAAAAATTTACATATTAAATTATATAACATTTTAATTCATAATTAAAAACTAATTCTTACTTAATTTTCACTTCTCAACAATACCAACTCAATTTGGCTATTCATCAATTTGATATCATATATCATCTCATTAAATCATTAATCATTCCATGAGCCTTTAGTTCATGCATTTCATTTTCATTTCACAAATTCAATTTCTCATTTCATTTCAATAGCATGATCAATCAAATTCATTCGATTTTCCATTTCATTTATTTACTCCTATTAACAAGACTCAGACTTTGGCGGATACACGGATCCAACCAAACACACCAATATGGCACCCAGTGCCTCATCGGATAGTTCGAAGCAATAAATGACACCCAGTGTCTTATCGGCCAGGCCGAAGTAAGTTGGTACTCGGTACCTCATCGAATCTATCCAAAGTAATATAATGACACCCAGTGTCTCATTGACTCGAGGTCGAAGTATCCCTAAACACTTCCAATCCTATGGCATGCCAACTATATCCGACTTAGCCCGACTAGTTAATAGGGTATTCAATTCACTTTCTCAAATCACTTTCAATAAAATTCAAATCACTATTCACTTTTCAATCAATATGCATTTCAAATAATCACATATTTTCATCACTCAATTCAAATCACTTTTAATTTCCAATCAATATACCTTCAAATATTCACATAATTCATAATTCATAATTCAATTCAATTCAATTCCATTTAATTCAATATCAATACTCATCTCAATTTTATTTACCATGCATATTAAATAAAATTGAACAATTGATAATAATTAAATTCGAATTATAGTAATACAAACCATGATTTCTCATTTTGCTCTTCGTCTACTTTCTCCTTCCCTTTCTTGCCCGATGTTTCCGGCGTGATGTTAGCTACAAAAATTAAATCAATTTAAAATTATTAATACAACATCCTTTATATCTAATAATTAGATTTTTCTATTGAACTTTTACATTAATTTCAATTTAATCCCTTACCAAAATCATCTATTTTTCCATCATCATTTATACCTTATTCCTACTCCATATTCACTCAAACTCAAACTTAACTCTCTAGTTTTCATCATAAATACCTAATTTCAAAATTCTTGCAATTTAGTCCCTATTACACAAAATTTATAACTTATTTTACAATTTAATCCTTTTTCCCAATTCTAACTAGAAATTCTATTAATTCAACTCCTAATTCACACTTTTACTTAACAAAATTAGTATCTAGAAAAATCTAATAACTTCCAAAATTTCAGCATATACTTAGTAATATTTTGTTCTAGAATCATAAAAACTCAAAAATTACAAGAAAATGACTTAAATTGACTTACCAATTTGAATTTGAACCTTTGAAACCCTAATTTCTTTCTTTCCTTTTTCTTTCTTCTTTCTCCCTGTTTCGTCCCTCCTACTCTGTTTCTAATCTTCTTTCGTTTATTTTATTTCCTTTATTAGTTTTAATTAATGATAATAATAATAATATATTATAATAATATAAAATATCTTTTACTTATTATTTAAGTAAATATAAATCTATTTTACAAGTGTACATTGATTTTATTATTACTATTACACATGTATAGTTTAATTACCATACATTTGTCATTATTTAATTTATTTAATGATAATAATAATTATAGTAATAATAATCTAATATATTAATGTAATTTTAACACATAAAAATCTTAGATTTTTATGCTTGCCTCAATTTTGAAAGTTGGTAAATTCCTATTTAGTCCTTTTTATTTTCTTTAATTTATAATTCAGCTTTCACCCCTATTTTAATTTAGTCATTTTTCCTAATTACTCCTAATTCGAGCTAATTCACCTATTCAAAACCTATTTGACCACTCAACTAACTTTGTAAATATTTTTAATAAATATTTACGAATTCGTTTTATTAAGACGGAGGCCCGACAATACACTTTTTTGATGCCCTTGAATTTTGGGTTATTACACGTTAAAAGTAAAAATCTCTAATTTAAGTTTCAAACTACATAAGTTTGGTGAGCACATCTTAATCTAGTTACAAGTAAACATGAGACATTTTCTTTAGAGTTTTTATTTAAGATCTCCATAAGATTTTAGTCTAGAGTAAGACATTAATATGCTTAAATAAATAAATAAAAACCTAGCTCCTAAGACCTCGTAAGACTACCCCCGGATAGGCGTTGTGGGAGTGTTATAACCTTCCTCACACATAACCGTACTCCCGAACCCGAAATTTGGTAATGAGATCGAGTCTAGACTTTTAAGATTTTTCATAATATTAATTCTATACTTTTAGACAATAGGTGGCTAACCAACCTAGCCCTAATTGGTTAGTGGCGACTCTACGTTAATTTAGGTCCTCCGTGTCTAGCTTTGCTTACTAGGCCAACCGTACTCTTATGTAGGCAATGTTACGACAGCTATCAAATGTTATAAAATTTTCCATTGATGAGTTGAGTTGTTTCTTGAAGTTTATGGAAGATTATTAAGCTTTGTTGTTAGATTGGACTATTTTGTAAAGAAATTTTTGATAGTTTTAATGTTTAAGGATTAAATTGTTAAAATGATAAAATTACTTTACTTGATGTGAAGTAATTACAAAAATGGGTTATAGAAAGGCACTTGAATTTGGCTAAACTGAAATTTGAATAAAAATGGTTAAATTGCATGTTTTGAGTTTAGGGACTAAATTGCATAAAAGTAAATATTGGGGGCAATTTTGTAAAAATGTCAAAAAGACTTAATTGCATAACATGAGTTAATTTTGCCGTTGGAATTTTTGAATTGAATGAAATTATTATTTTAGATCAATAACGAGTGGAAAAATCAGGAAAAAAAAGAAATTATCAAATAGTCCCTGTACTTTGTCGTTGCTGCATATTAGTCTGGTAAGTTCATTCAGATAATTTTAATATATTTTAAATGTATATTATATGAACTCGATTGTAGAATGATGGATAATATTGATGCATGTAATTAAGAATGGAAATAATGAATTGATATGGTATTGATTACTGATTGAAATACTCTGAGCTGATGAACGTAGGGTAGAGTATGATTGGCATGCCAATAGGTTATATTGCACGCTATACGGGATTGGTATAAGATGAGATGATGATTCTTGTATATTTCCTGTCCATTGAATATACTGAAGTCTAGCATTTGTTGTGGACTATCGTGTTATATTTACAGTGTTTCTGGCATGTTATCGAGGGCAGATGTAAAGCCTTCGAGCTTGACACTTGGTGCCGAGGCGTGTTACAGGAGGGATGTTAGCCTACAGGCTAGGCACTTGGTGTCGAGGGGTGTTATCGGTTGGACTAGCTCGTTTGAGCGTTTGGTGTGTTTCGGATGGATAACCATGTACTTTTATCCGTATATCGTTCATCGGACATTATTTATTGATCACTGAATGTTATTGAAATATGGAAAACTGATTTGTACTATTATTGAGCATTTCTCACCTGTTGTGAGCTGTGATTGACAGAAATTCTAATAATAACTTTGTTGACAGGAACTCTATTCATTAATATTATTATTTGAATTATTATGTTTAATTCGGTAAGCTTTATCGTTAAATCGACGAACTTACTAAGCTCTATGAAACTTACTCATGTTATTGTTTTGTTTCCTTATAGATATTATTTTGTGAAAATTGGGCGATCGGATCAACTGAAGAATCACACTATTCGAGGTTCCTTGGTAGATTATGAATTCGATTTGGCTTATATGGCAAGTAATAGGAGCATTTTGTTCTGTTTTGTAATGTTCATAAGTACTTAAATTGTATAACTTGATGGGCTTATAATGTTGTTGAGCTAAATGGTCAATGAATATATGCATGCATGATACAAAGATGTGGTTGAAAGTAAATGGGAAATGGTAAGTCTTGACATGAATTTTGGTATGATACTGTACATGATTATTAATCACTAGGTTATAAACTTGTGAATTGAGATTTAGCTTAAATGGTTGAATATAAATGTTGATTCGTGGAGTCATTGATGACACATTGGTTAAAAACTTAGTTTTTTTTTGGGTATGGTTTGAGTGTTTTTAAATACGTTTTGATGGCTTGTGATCATGTGTTATAAGTTGGTTTATGTACCTAAGCATTTGGATGTAAATTAAGCATGTTTTGGGTCATTTTTAGGCACACACGGCCTGGGACATGGGATGTCACACGGTCATATGTCACACATGGGGAACCCACACAAGCATGTGCCCTGAATGTGTTAGGTGCAGGTTTCACATGGGCTGACACACAGCCTGCGACACGGTCATGTGTCTAAAAACAGTTTTGAACATGGTCTAACACACGGCCTAGGACACAGCCATGTGAGGGTAATTCGAATGCTACATGAGCTAGCACACGACCTATGACGCGGCTGTGTGAAATTATTTCAAAGGGTACACGGTATGTCACACGGTTGGCCACGACCATGTCTAGAACCACATGGTCTAGGCTCTGTCACACGGCCGTGTGATTGCTATTTTGAAAATTTTTAGTTTTTCCCTGAACTTTCTGATTTGCTTCGAATTAGTCCCTAATTGTTCATAAATTATTTTTTAAGGCCACGTAAGCTCAATTTAAGGCCTATAAATGAATGTATTACTTTGATCTAAATTATTATGAAGTTTTATTAATTAAACTGGCAACTTGATGCTATCTATTATTGATTCTTCTAGATTGTATGATAATATGCCGTAACCTTAATCCGGCGACGAGTACGGGTTATGGGTGTTACACTAGTCTTCTGTATTGACAGACTAATATGGCAGATACAACCTTCAGATAATACTACTAGAGACTTTTTCAGAAGTTTCCTTAGATCATATTTAGAATTTTCCATAAGACTAACCAAGTAGATCTATCATTAAACTTACTAATTCTCTATCATCACATTAGTTAGCAAATAAGTCTCGAAATTTACCCAGATCATGACACGGAAGCATTTGACTAGACTTTGCCACCAGGGTGTTATAGAATACGTAACATAAAAATCACAAAATAAGCCGCACAAGCTTAATTGAAATATGCCATAAAGGCCTTACAAAACATGCCAATAAGACGCCATAGAATTATGTGTTTATTGTCCCGTTGGACTATCTTAGAGGTTGCCATGGATTTTCTCCCACATGGTCTTATACATAACTTCATGTCGTGATCTACCAGTCTAGTCCATATTTCACTAGGGACATCACCATTAGTGTTTTCATTATCACACAATGCCATAGGTTTCAGCTACATGGTCTTATACATCCTCATGTCGTGTTCTACCAGTCCAGTTTACATCTAACCGGAGGTTACACCATGAGGCTCTTCGTGGTCAACGTGACTGCTTGTTTGGTTAGCAGTGTACCTGCCCTACCAGAGGCATCACAAATGGAAGATTTACTTACTTAACACCACATGTACTTACCCAAATTCATGCACCCATCTTACTAATTCACACTCTTCTTATTCATGCAGTAACAAATATATTTCATTCATAACATGCAACAACTTGATGATACTTCTCACACAGTTACTAGACATTTGAGATGACATCAACATAAGTATTTCCCTTGTAAATTTAACATGCATGAGCCAAGATAAGGAATCACTTGAAATTCACCTACTGTAGCTTGAAAATCCCAAACTCGAACGTTCTTCTCAAACCAATAGCAACAACTGCTTAAAGAACATGGAACTACCATTAAAATGCATTTACAGACAAATTACTAACATCTTAATTACAAACAACCACCATACAATGTCTCTTATTCATATATTGCTGTTTATGTTTCAAAACTTCTTTACTCATTCAAAAACTGAACATGCAAAGTTACAAACTTACCATAAGGTGGAACATCCACTGATTAACTCAAATCCTTAACTTCCAACTTAATAAAAAAGAAGAGAACATTTAAGTTTAAGAAGAAGAACCAGAGAGTAACATTGGAGGAAGAAAAAAACCATCCAGACGTTCCATTCTCAACATATATGTATCCCCTAGTACCTCTTAATGGATCATAACAAGTGTCAAATGCATACAAAAGTTGTCCCTTTAGTGTCCTACAAAACCTGAAAAAAATATAAAAGAAAATTTGGTATCAATGCTATTTGACTAGTTAAACCATTTAGTTGACTCTCAACCAATCACGTTACAGAACCTATTTTGCACATCGTTCGAGTAAACTTGGTGTACTATACCTATTAGCGATAACTCATATATGGTGTGTTATACTCAACAAGAACTTTCGAGGCATACTCTTAACTTGTTATACTCCTTCAATTAAAGAATATTACAAGAATTAAATCTTGAGAAGCTTCTATGGGCAGGTACTCTATGTGCCAAACATTAGTTCGTCATAAGCTTATAAATTAGCAAACTAAATACCAATGCAACATCCCGAAATAAGGCCTAAACGGAATAGTGGTTTCGGGACCATAAATTTGATGTTGAAAATTTTATTTTATTTATATTTTTATGGTCTACAATTTCACGGAATGTTTTCGTGAAAATCTCATTCAAAAACTTTGACATTTGGGCACTCAATTTAGTCAAAAGGACTAAATTGTAAAAAGTGCAAAAGTTGAGTTCTACATGTTAGAGGTGTCCAATTGTTATGAAATTTTAAATTGAAGTAGAGGTCCTTAAATGGTAATTATACCATTAGGATTTCATGGACAAAAATGGACAAATATAGGTAGAAAGAACCAAAGTTTTTAATGAAGGGTAATTTAGTCATTTGGTAATAAAAAGGATATTAAATGGGAAAAAGATGGAAAAAGGTTGTCATCTTCTTCCTTAGGCCAAATTTTCAAGGGGGGACTCCATAGCTAGGGTTTCCAAGCTTCCAAGCTCCATAGTAAGTCAATCCAAGCCCCGTTTTTCATGTTCTTTACGTTTTTGGAATCCCGATAACTCGGTTTAGCTTATTCTAGCAATATTGTAATCTAGGGTTCATATTTGGAAAAATACCCATAGGTGAAATGTGTTTATTTTGATGTTTTATGATAGAATATAAAGGCTGAAATTATGTTAAACAACTTTTGCTAAGCGATTTTACGTAAAAACGAGTAAAACGACAAAATCGGTAAAAATACCTAATGTTCATAAGTACATGTTAGAGTGAGAATTTGATGTTTCCATAAAGGAAAAAAATGTTCAGCATGTCCTAAAATGTAGGTAAATAGGATGAAGTTTAATTTTCGAGCCTAGGGGCAAAATCGTAATTTTGTGAAAGTTAGAGGGAAAAAATGTAATTTTGTCATAGTGTGATTTTTGGACTAAAATAAATAATGTGAGTATTAGATGATTTAAATATGCTATTATAGATCAAGAAAGACGAGGAATTGGCCTTGATAAGAGAAAAGAAAAGGTTAAGGACTAAATTACAAATTTTGCCATATTTTGCACCGAGGTAAGTAGTATGTAAATAATTCATTATTTTTATTGACGTTTTATATTTCAGCATGTTTAATGCATTGTATCTGATTTTTGAATCATAATTAACTATTGAAAGAATGAAATAAAGTGTTAAAAAGTGAGTTATTTCCCGTTTGAACCTTCGGAATCGAAAGATGTAATTGGCATGTAGCTAGGTCACATGAGTGGTACTAAGTGTAGGCCACTATGTGCACAAGAGAGCTACAAGAAATTTTGTATACGTAGCTAGGTCACATGTGTAGTATCGAGAGTACGCCATGTGTACAAGAAAGCTATATGTAGCTAGGTCACATGTGTGGTATATGGTGTGAGCCGCTATGTGTACAAGAGAGCTACGAGAAGGCTAGGTCATATGAGTGGTGCTAAGTGAAGGCCACCATATGTACAAGAGGGCCAGAATTATGAGTACAATCGAGCTAGGTCACATGAGTGGTATTGAGTGAAGGCCACTATGTGTACAAGAGAGCTTCGATTTCAAAGGTGGGCTGTGTGCGAAACCACTGCATATTCGTTATTATTCCGAAGCGTTCAACATGAAAACTGACTAAATGAAATTATGTGAGATGTTGTAGTGATAAGTATTTGTATATGTATGTGTAATGCATGAGCAATATGCTCAATATGTGATTGGAAATTGGAATGATTGTTATAGGTAAGTAATGAATACAACTAAAGTGAGAGAAAGCAAAAATTTATAATAAAACTGTTTTGGACAGCAACAGTGATGTGAATTTGAAAAATCACCAAAAATGTTAGAAATGAAATTATAAGTTGTATGAGATATTTATTTAAAGATTATTGTGTCTATTTTTATATAAAAGAAACATAGAAAGTAAAGGAATTGTATAGTTTGAGATATTTAAACTTTTGTGAGACTGGTTCAAAATGGTTACTTGATCCCCTGTTCTGTCTTGGAAAAATCATTAAAAATTCTAAAAAAACTAATTATGGGGTATAAGTTATATGATTGAAATCCTTAATGAGTCTATTTTCAAATGAAATAAATTTTATCATCATATGGATAAAATTGGTTCGTAGTGAAAAGTGGTCAGAGCAGTTGAACGGCGAAACAGTGGAATCTTTAATGAATAAAATGTACTAATTGGCAAGACCAAAAATTCTGAAAATTTTATTGTGGGAAGATAAATGAGTCTAGTTTCAGGAAAAATTTACGGATCTTAATTTGGAGTTTCGTAGCTTCAGATAAAAATAATTTAGTGACTATGACTCGAATAGACAGCTTGCTCCAAACTTGAATAAATGATGAAATTGATTTTAGGTTTGATTGTGTTGTTTTGTAAACTTAATAAATCCATTATTAATTATTTACATATTTACTTACTAAGCTTTGTAGCTTACTTCCCTTCCTTTCCCATATCTTATAGGGTTGTATGCTAGCTCGAGTTGGAGATCGCCGGAGATGTAATCACACTATCAAGCTATCATCGTGGGGTAAAAGTGAATACAAACCTCTTAAGTTTATGGCATGTATAGGGGACTTAGCCATTTGTATATGTCATAATTGGTTTGGCCTAAAATGTTGGCCTTTAATATTTAGTAGTTTATTTTGTATAAGGCCATTGATGTTGGCTAGTGTTATTTAAGTTGTATGTTTGTGATGATGCATAATTTGGATGAAATTTTATGACTTGGTTTAATGCATTTACAAGTGTATGTGTTTCGGTAATACCTCGTACCCTATTCCGGCATCGAATACGGGTAAGGGGTGTTACAACCAAAGTGTGCCAAAATAGATAACCTTCACATCTATTTGCTTTTCTCTTGGATCCACAAAATTTGGAATGTGACAATTTGTGTAGTTGACCCTCTTTTTTGCATCATATAGTAAAATGGTCCAATTTCAATTTTAGTCCCTAAGCTGCACTCAAATTTAAAATTATATTTAACACGTGGATCAACCTCCCTTTTTTTTCATCATATAGTAAAATGGTTCAATTTCAGTTTTAGTCCCCGGGTTACACTCAAATTTAAAATTATATAAAAATGGTAAAATTTCAATTTTGATCCCTATGCTACACTTCAATGTAAGATCCAATCTTTATAATTCAAATTTTTTATATAATATGATACCTCAATTTTTTACAATGTCATTGATTAGCCCAAATATTTTATTTTGATTAAAATGTTGATGTACCTTTTAAAAGTTGTTAACATTATTAATATTGTTAGTAAAATTCATGTCCATTGTAATGCCATTTTTTTCCATGGCTACTAAGTGATTATTTTTTCAATTTTAAAATGTCATGCCAAGGAATTTAAGAAAAATAATTTAATGGTGTTAAATTTAGAAAATAGAGACACTAAATTGCTAAAATTAAAAGTACGAGATTAAAATTTAAATATACAAATAGTGGAAAGACTTGAATTATATTGTAACATTCAAAAATTTACTCTATAATTTGATCTAAAAATAAATAATGATTAATCCGACACGAAGTGTTTTAGAATCCATACTAATAATAAAATATATTTGTACTTGTTCCACGCGGCGACCAAGGATAAAATTAGGCTTAAAATGAACCAAAAGCAATCTAAAATTCAGGCCCTAATTTGGGCCTTCGACCTATTGTACCTTAACTTTGAACTCAAGATTTGGACTTAAACGGGCTCTAGTATTAGACCTAAATAATTAAAAATAAAATTCATAATTCTAATAAATTTCTTCCCTTTTCTTTTTACCAAAACATGCTCAAATGAATCAAACTTATGGCCCTTAGATTAAATTAAATTAAAATAAAATAAATTTTAATTTAGTCCCTAAAATTTTAAATGAAAAACAAAGCAAATGGCACAAAAAGTTGACATAAAATCCCTACAAACTGATGAAAGTTTTAACTACCAAATTCAAAGCGCAAAACAGTAAATAACTACAACAAATCAGTAGGTATATGTATAAAACAAATGAATATGTACATGGAGCGGCATAGCAATAAATCTCACATAGACTAAATACTAAAATTTATAAAAATAAAATAAAATAAGAAATATGTCTATAAATTATTCATAATCAACAGAGCACGTAATAAAGAATCTACAAAAATAAAGACCCAAATCCAACGGCCAAGAATAGAGCAAGGCCCCACCGTGGACCCAGATAACGGGGAACGCCGCCGCTACTCTCTCTCTCCTGCGTATTCGAAGTGGTGGAACCGTTATAGTTAGGATTAGTGCCGTACAACAATTGAATCCCTTGAATATCATCGTCCGCCAGTTCCACTTTCCTCGTCCGCGAAGTGATCGATGGGTACATAATCGCATCCTCTACCGACGAATGCCCCAAACCCAACAGATGCCCGATCTCATGAACGGCCACCGACTCCAAGTCCACCGCCGTCGACACCGATGCCTTCGTCACATCACCAGAAACTACCCAGTTCTCATCCCCGTCCAAATGGAGCCTTCCGCTTGTTGGAGAAAAAGCGTGGGCCAACGTCCCTAAAACCCCATCGAATGGCTCGCCGTCTCCGTGGTCTCCAGTGTAAAACCCGATCGTTATGTCCGCCGAGGAGTAGGAATCCACTTGCGTGAACGTCAGCGGCGTAACGGTTGACCACTTCTGGAAGGCGCTCGTAAAGACGGCTTTTACTTCGTCGGTCAATCCATTCGCAGGCAAGAAACTGTACGTTAAGTCCTGCCGGTTCGAAGGCCAACGCGGTGTTCCCGGGAAGAAAGAGAAATGCGCCGTCGTGTGCAAGTGTCCGGTAGTGTGAAAAGACGACGATCTACCTGAGTTCATGGAACTCGTCCCGTTGATTACATCGGCGTTACCGCATCTGGGCCGTACGATCTGTTGTAGAGTCTGATCATCCAGTTGACCAGTGACGTTAAGGTTGAAGTTCTGCTGGTATGTTTTCAATGCCTTTTCTAACTCATCGTCGAAGTCCTCGCTGAAATTAGAGGGCGAGTTGGGTATATAACCGAAATGGTTAAAGTACTGTTTAAGCTGCGACAAACCTTCCCGTTTTTCTCCAGGCCGGCAGCCGGCAAATTTGTTGAAGGCGTCCCATGGGGCCTTTGACGTGGCGTTGTTCTTAATCCATGACGGAATATCTGTGATATTGGGAAAGAATCTAGCTGAAACTGAACCAAAACATGCCAAAACCCAAATCGCAATCACCAAAACTTGAAACTTCATCTTCTTTAATCTTTGAGCTTCCCTTGTTTGTGTTTGAAAAAGAAATGATAATGGGGATATATAATAGATAAAAGAGAGAAAAAGCCAAAAGTATAAGAACCTTTGTAATTGTCCCTGGGAGTTGAAAGCCGGTTGCTTTGAATGTATAAGTGGAGTTTTTATTTATTTATTTGAAAAGTCGTCGGGAAGAAGACAATGATGGGGGTTGAGAGTAAATAGAGAAAACGAGGAATGGTTTAATTTCTGGGAATGTTCTAAAGGCTGATGTTTTTAGTGTTTGAATTCGCAACTTTGGTGGGGAATTGGGGGCAAAAGAAAAGTCTTTCAGGGTTTCATTGTAGAATAGTATGTTAGGCAGGTTGGTGGAAACTCAACATCATTTTTGACGCGGTAATGAAGGGAAAGGAAGAAGCCATGAAGGCCGAATGCACCACTAAATTACATTGTATAAAACAAAATTACATGGGGTGTTTTGGGTCTTTTGATTCACCAAAATTCAACGTGATGATGGTCTTATTCTTTTATTCATGGTTTTTTTTTTATTAATAGTATTTTAATTGAAAAAATTATATTCCTAAATGAAATAAAAATAATGTAAATATTATTTAAATAAAATGTTTAAAATTCACATAAAAAAAATCAGCCTTTATTAATGAAAAAATATTATCTAAATTTCAAACGTTGACATTGATCTTTTACAATTTTTTTATTAGTAAAATATTCGTAATGTTTTTAAATTTGAGATAATTATTTGTACAGTAGTTACACCCTTAGAAATTTTATTTTTTAAAAATATGATTGGTTGGCAAAACGTAATTATAACTTTAATAATAAATAAATAAGTTAATTCTCATTTATAATTAAAATATTCTAATTATAATCTATAAATTAACACTCAAATTTATTTTTTGAGTTTCTTTCTAAACACAAGCCAAAATATTTATTCATGGATTAAGTCTTCGATGAGATTTATTAGAAATTTTACTCACATGATTCAAAGTACTAATTAATGATAAAAATATAATTATAAAATAGTTTTTATTACTTTTAATAGTAAGACAAATCAAACTCAACCAAATTCAAGCTTGAGTAAGAAATTTTAAAAAATTTCAAGATTAACCCTTGAGCACCTCAAGCTGCAATGCCACCAAACCTAAGTAGGTAGTGTTATGTTTAATTTGTAATATTTTGTCACAATTTAAAGAGAATTTATTTGTTTGTATAGTATTTTTATTATTGTTTTATCATGTAAAATATAATATAAACTATTTTAATATTTTATTTTTATGTAAATTATAATTTTTTTATAGATTTTGTTAAGGTGAGCAAAACTCGATTCGATTCGAAAAAATTGAAAATAAATATTTGAATTTCGAGTTAATAGAATTGAGTTATTCGATTTTTTGAGTCAACTCAAATAAGCAATTCGAGTTTCGAGTTCAAGTCAAGTTGAATTTTACAATTTGAATAAGTCGAATAATTTGAATAACAGATTAATGCATATACCCCTTTGGTCCCTGTCAATTTTGAAAATGAATAAATTAGTCTCTCTCAACAAAAAATATAAAAAAATCAAAATAATTTTTAGAATTCAAATAAAAAAATTATAAAAGTTTAAAAAATTTCTAAAGAATATCAAAAGAAAGTTAAAAATTTTCTAAAACAATGACGATTTAAATAAGTCAATTAATGATTCAAATTTATCATACTAAAGTATATTTCTTTTTTCTTATTTTGCTTTGAATTGTTTTTCAAATACAAATGATTTCAAATTATATGTTCTAATATGAAATTAGTTATATTGTAACAAGATTTTAATTTGACATGTTTAAATTTTTTAATTTAACTTGAATAATTTCACTCAATTCGACTCAACTTAAATTTTATTTCACTCAGCTCGATTTGAAAAAAATTCAAATCGAATCAAAATGATAAAATAGGACTCATCAATTTAATTAATTCAAATTTTTTTTTACCCCATACCTCCTAAAATTTGTTTTTAATAAAACGTGTTTGGATTTCTGCATGTTATGTTTCCATTCATTATATAATTTAAGAATTGAACCATTGAACCAATCAGATATTTCATGGTAAAAAAAAAGAAATACAAACATTATATTCAATTAGAGATTTAATCGGATTTTGTGAAAGTAACATATTCTAATTTTATGGTTAAATAAATAACTCATGTCGGCCCCACGTCATAATATTAAAGCAGCACCATCCTGACCTATCTCTCTAGCTTTGAGAAATACGGGCTATTTTATCACATTCACCTAAAATAATTAAATATTTATAAAAATAATTCAAGTTCAAAAACATTTACAAGAGTGTCCATGGGTAATGGCACCATCTTGACTGGCACTCATGTCTGCAATCACCTAAAAATTACTTAATGATTGGAAAGGCGTTTGAAAAATATCTTTTTGATACCCACAATGCAATGGTTGTATGTGTATTTTTCATCTGTATTATTAAAAATACATGTTATATCGGGCATACAAAAATATTTTTTTAGGGTGTCAGCCACCTAATACATGACACCCTAAAAAATATTATTTTTATACCTGATATAATATGTATTTTTTAAAAATATGAATAAAAAAATACACATGGGTGTCAGCCATTGCACCGTCGACACCAAATAACATATTTTTTAATCACTTTTTCAATCACCGGGTAATTTTTTGAGGATTGCAAACATGGGTGTCGGCCATGAAGGCACCATAACCTATGGGCACTGTTCCTTTCAAGTCATTTCTGTAAATGATTTTGAATCTAGGTCATTCTTATAAATATTTAATTATTTTAGACCAATTTGATAAAATAGCCAGAAATACTTTAAAAAGCCTGTCATTCATCTTTCTTCTCATTGTCAATCAGAGTATAGACTATTTTTAACAACAAAATCATGAATAAATTAGGTAAAACTATCGTAGAAGTCCCTGTATTATATTTTGGTCTCCCTACTAAAAATATTGATAAATTTAACTCTATATGTTAAATAAAATAGTAAAACAATGCCTCCTCTAAAATTGCATGGTTAAATGCTTATGTGACATTTGATGTGTAATAATGACTTTAGAAAATCTTTTAAATAGTAAAATGTTGGTATATATAAAAAAAATCTACTTCAACACTTGTTCTAAGTTTGGATAAAAGTAGTACCATCAACACACTCCCCCTTAGTAGTAGCATCAACACACTCCTCTCAATAAGATGTTTCAGTAGGGTTGCAATGGATGCTAACTCATTAACAACTTTATTTGTGGGAGATGTAACTTGTGGAAGAAAAAGGATTTTTGCCACGAGATCTTGAGTGAATAGAAATATCTTCATGTTGATTTTCAAAAGTTGTTGCATTAGTCGTCACTTCACGTTTCACTCGTGCATCAATAAACCATTGATCTTTTCTTACCCATACACGTTTTTGATTGTATTTTGGTTGAGTTGCAACTTGTCTTCTAACATTTCCCCATCTTAGGTCATTCAATAGCTTATAACAATGTGGCTAGATATGACCAACCATACTACAATAATGACATATAATCTTTATCTTTTTATGCTCCTATATTCCATGAGATGGTCTCTTATTCTTCCTCTATATAGATTTTTGGCTCTGACCTCGAGCAATGCTAGGAGCAGTGGAAACTGGTTCTGCCACGGCTTGTTTCCACCTTTGATCTTTTAGCATATTAAAGCACCTAGGTCTGATATGACCAGAAACTCTACAATAATGACAAATAATTTGATGATTAGAGATTGCCTTCTTTTCAACATGGATCTTGAAGCATTCACATTGATTGTCATTGTTGGTAGCTTTGACAAACACTATTGAACTTTTCATCACATATTTTCCTTTTTCTCAACATAGCCAATGCCACTTTTTGTTGCACTATTTTTTCCTACAGCAAGGACTATTATTAAACTTTCTAGCATGGATTGTGTATTCGTAAAATCTTTTTGAATAGTCACGAAGTCATTCTATTGTATTATTATGACTGAGCTTTCTCTAACGACATACCATTACAAAAGTAACTCGATCAGTACTTGTCCAATGACCTTATCATAAGTGTGTTACCTTCATAGGACATCCTTAATCTATTTAGGATAAATTCATTCTCCCAATATGATTCTATTTCAACTCATGGTAACTATTACATCTTATTTCATGAAAAGTCGATTACTATCAAATAATAATCAAGATATTCATCATAGAGACGAACGACCCATGGTCATGTTTACTTTCCATCAATCATGTAACACCAATGAGAGGATATCATTTACCCATATCTCGGGCTGTTAATTCTACTATTGTGAATGGTGCTACATACTGCAGAAGTCCTATACCCAACACACTAACTTTCGATTCCTTATTAATTTGAACTCAGACTTTTACTTACATCAAAGTATACGAGTCACACATACATAATTCGTCATCCACTTAGGATTAAAGTATGACACACTTTGAACGTCACAAGTGAATAAATCCATAAATGGATTCAAGATCTAGTCTTCTTGGGTCCAATCCAATGTACTATCAGTCTAGTCAGTCACATTTATGTCTTTATCTTTTGGGAGCCATCCGCTCAGATGCCCAAGACAAGACATCTCCCCAATTGGACTTGATAGATGACATATTAGTTTTTCAATCAGTTTACTCATTTCCGATTAGACTAAGGACATGTTTAGGTCTACTAATATAAGTTTTCTTTCTGTATTACGATCCGACCACGTAATACCACTTAGTATTAGTTTAAACATTAGACAACCAGTGAGCCAATATTTGCTTCTATTTTGCTTTGCATGCAAAAATCAAACGAGGACATTATACAAAGTATATTAATGTAATCTATGAAATATTTTATTAACTAATCTGTTTGAAAAAAAAATACAAGTTCACAAACGAATATACTACACTTAGGGCACCAGATCTAACATTGCAACCCAAATGTTTTTAGGTTTCATGGCTTGAACTTTATTTATTTCTTTGTAAGTGGTTTCTAACTTGATAAAAAACCTTCTAAGCCTTCTCATGAATAGACTTATAAAGGCTTGTAACCTACTTTCCAATAGGCATAATGTGATCCATCAAACATAGGGGGCATGAAACTGAAGAACCTTCCATTACAGCAATAATTGACACAAGGAAACACAATTGGATATGTTAAGTGGGATGCTCTACTACCAATTGTAAGGTTTAAAACTGAAAATTGTAAGTAGAAACCAATCAATGCCAGAAGTAGTGATATGATCAGTGCTAACTGCTTTAAGCATTGGGAATGAACAAGGTAAAAAAATGAATAACACTCGGTATGTTTACGTTGTTCAGTTTTCCTACATCTACGAGGCCTTGCTCATAGAGATAATCCATTATCTTAACACCTCATACAACAAGTGATTACAAGTACTAATACTCACTAGATTAGCAACCAAAGTTTTGCACTTAAGATCTAGATCACTCTTCTCTAAGTTTCCCCCCCTAAAAACTTAGGATAAAAAACCAAATGACTCACTTGATTAGTTACAAAATGCGCTTTGAAAAACAAGTTTTAAATAACAAAATAAGTGCTAAAATTCTCCACACTTTTTACCTACACAAACCTTTCAATATAAGAGTTTAAGGCTTGTCAAGATAAAGATCAATTACAATCAATCATCCCATGAAAATAGCAAGATAATCAACATGAATAATATATTCAATATGACTATGATGAGTCTTCAAATCTTCAAGATATTTTATCAAGTTACCCGATTTAATCCAATCTCTTCAAAAAATAGGAAGTCAATTTCCTTGATCCGATTCAAACCAGTCTTCAATATATGTTCCTATAACAAGTTTAGATATCATATATGAGCTTGTACACATCCAAAATAATGGGAAATATCATAGCCCAACAATTTTTGTTGCCAAAATTTGTCAACTTAAACATCATAAGTTTTCTGAACAAGTAGTACCACAACTAGTTGACATTGATCTAGGCATTACTGATCCAGACACTGCTCCAAACCTGTTTCAACAAATACAACCAAACCAACTTTATTAGTCTTATACAAAATTTACTTAGTGAAATGGAATGAGATTACAATAATATTTTTTTTTCAATTTTATAATTTTTTTCATTAATGAAAAGACTATGGTAAATAGAGAATCCAATATAAAAAATAATATATAATTAATTAAAGACTAAAGATAGATTAAGAAAAACCTTCAATTATCTAAAAGGAAGTAAACTAAAATTATATTTAGACCAAGGTAAAAAATCCAACTTTCTAAAAATAATTAATAAAATCTAACTAAAAATAAACCTTAAAAATATTTAGAATATATATTTAAATATTTTCAATCTTGATCTTGTTCTTCAATTTATCATTCTCGTTCATCTTCAATCTTGATCCAACCTTCAAAAAATTATATATATTTTTTCTTTAGCATCCTATTAACATATTGTTTTATATAAGTTATATAGAAAATGAGTGATGCGATTTCCTGATACTTGGAATGTTCGGAAAATTACTTGAAGGGAATGATCGTCTTGAATGTTCAGAAACCTTGACCCAACGCACTTGAATGGTTCAAACAATGGTTCAAACAAGGGTGGAAAATTACGTGTATGAATGCTTAACCATGAAGAAATCTTTAAGTCCATGAATAAGAAGCCTTTATTTCACCTTCAAGTCCCATTGATCGAATAATTAGAATTCATCTCCCATTTTGGTTCATGCATGAGTTGATACATTTCCTGAATGCTTTAATGTATCTTGGAAGGATGAATAGACAACAATAATAATTGGTTCATGCATGAGTTGATACATTGTCCAAATTAATTGTGGCCTGATTCCCTTGAATGCTGTTCATGAATTCCCCCATGCATGGAGTAAACGATCAGCCACATTCTCCCCTCCTTTGTTACCGTGCATGCACCATCTTTAATATCACGAATCCTTCATCTTTAAGCAAAGCTTGTTACATGAATTTAGGCACCATACAATTGGTCACAATGAATCCAAATTGAAAGCTAATTCTTAAATGTTCTAGATACTTCCTTTGTGCATGCAGTCAGCTAGATGAAAGGTCATTCTTGGTCCTCCAACGTTCACCTACACTAAGTATAAATAGACATCGCTTGAGCACAATTCCGTTACACAAAATTTGGCTAAGTCACCATCCTAACTCTAGGCTCATATGCATAAAGGAATTAAAATATGTTATGCTCACACAAGAACACTTATATGCACATATGGAACTTAAACATTAGAGACATATAAACACTTGTATAACAAAATTTTTTGGAATAAATAACAATTAACTTGACACTTAACATGTTAAAACAACAAAACATAAAAATAACAAACAAAACACTCGTTTGAAGAATTTCATTTTGGCTTTGAGCCCCTCACAATTGGGCCAATCTCGAGTCCCTTTAGTGCAGTTACACGATGTGACCGGAATCACATCAATGAGTTATACTGAAATAAATATATAAATGCATAATTAAATATTTTACCGATTATAGATTTTCATATTTTGATTTGATGTTGAATGAATTTATTTTGAACAATCTCATTATAAGTTCTAATCATATTTGCTCTTTTTAACACAATGTCTAGAACTACCCATAGCCCCTCCCAACCCATAAATAGGAGGATAATGAGCTTTAGTGCACTTGAACCCACACCCTCCTGGATTGGCAACAATTCCCATGTCAATGGAGGTAATACTCAATTGGTGAATGTTTAATGGATTAATTATACACCAAATGTAAAATGAAAACATGAGTAAAAATACAAAGTATATAGTTAAGGAGATTGGTTATTTAGTATTGGATTTGATAAGATTTTAAATAGTATATATAAAGATATTAAAAAGGGGTAAGAAGTATGAATGGTGTTTGTGCTTAAATATAAGATTAAAGTGTAAAAGTGTAACTTTTAAAGATATAAGAAAATGATTAATGTAAAGATAAACATTGAATTAAGGGTGAGCAAAATTCTGTTCGGCTCAAAAAAGTTGAAAAAAAAAGTTAGAGTTTCAAATTATTCGAATCGTGTTAATTGAATCTACTCGACTTCTTTTTTTTTTCGAATTTTGAATTTGAGTAAAGTTGAATTTTCGAATTCGAATAACTCAAATAATTCAAATAAACCAAATACAAACTATATTATTTTAAATTTTAAATTTATATTCCCCAAGCCTAAATCCATTTATAGTTTTACTTTACTCCATTTCCCCAAAGCCCAAACCCTTTTACTTTACTCTATTTCCCCTCAAAGCCCGCCTGCCCTACCAATCCATTTTCTCGATTCCCCTAAATCAAACCCTCCAGCTCTATCGTCCATCAATTCAATTCAAACCCCCAAATCTATTCTTCTTCAAAAGAAAACCCTAAATTAAACCCAAAATCCATTCTTCTTCTTCTTCTTTTTCTTCAAAAATCCTAAATTAAACCCTCCATTCTTCTTCATCAGTTCATTCAACCCCCAAAATCAAAATCCCTACCTTTATTCTTTCTTTTCATTAGTTCATCGATCTTTCTTAGGTTAGGCAAATTCCTCACCATCTCCGATTGCTTTGAAATTGGTGTTCCTTCTGGCGGCGTTGATCCGTTCTCTTCAATTTTAACCTCGACTTTTTCTACATCTCTCAGGTTTGTCCTGAAACACTGAACAACATATATAAAGATAATTACTGCTTGGGGTGAGCAATATATATATTCTTGTCTCGAAATTTCATATAACTTACTTGTAACACCCCTGACCCGTCTCCATCATCGGATTAAGGTTATGGAGTATTATTGTACAAATCAAAACAATTAACATCACATGGAAACAATTTACCAATTTAAAACATTAACATTCCATTCCAACATTTATTCAAAGCATAAAAACCATCACAGACTTTAAACCGAGTGTAACATCCTGAATTAGGGCCTTTGCATTTTATGTGTTTGTATGTGAATTCTAGGCTTGACATGCTAGTTTAGGGTACTTTAGGGTCCAAGAATGAGTTAGGGGTAAGCCAGAGTCTTGGTGAAAATTTACTGTTTGAGCACTTTAAGGGGGAGTTAGCTGAGTTGGGCCTTAAGGGAAATTGTTGGTGTTGGATGACACAAAGAAGTGCCTTGGCAAAGTGGCAAGGAGGCGCCACTTAGAGGTTGAGGGGGGTGACGCCACAAGGGAGTTAGGGGGAGCAGGTTCAAGTCTCGGCATTCTCATTTTGAGAATTCATTTTGGCCTCAGGAGGAGCAGAGGTGGAGTTCGGCTGGGATGCTTGAAAAGGGGGGAGTGGATTAAGTCAAAAGTTTTGAACATATGGTGGAGAGAAATTTTAGGAGTTTGAATCATTCAAACTTGTTTGAATGAGTGAAGGAGAGGGAATTAAGGAAAGAAAGAGGAGATTGAAGAGTGGTGGAGTGTTAGCCGAATTCTGTAGTGGCTAGGTGTGGTTGAGCCTTCAGTTTTGGTTGCTAGGAGGGTGTGAGACGAATTGGTGTGTTGGTAATCGAGGTCCCTCACCTGGTTGTAGTCCAATCGGTTTATGGGTGCATAGTTGTGCCGAGATTTTCCTTAGTTTCTTGGGGCAGGTTTTTAGTTCTTTCTTTCTCATTTTTAGCATTTTCTCTTCATTCTTTTATCAACCAAAATCAAAACACCTTCTAGTTCTCTTCTCATTTTTCTTCTTCTCTGCTTAGCTGAAATCTTCATTGCCAGTCACCCTCTCCAATTGTTTTGTTTTCCTTGCCATTAACATCAAAACCAAAACTCCATTTTCCATTTCTTCTCTTTATCTCTTCCATCTCCTGTTAGCCGAGCCTTCCTTTCTTGATTTGTTTTCTCTCTTTGTTCAATTGCTTCTTGGGGCCGAAACTCTCTGACTCTCTTCTCATCTTCAATTTCTTGCCCATACTTTCTCCTCCATAGCCGAATCTCCTAGCCATCCTCTCTTGTGTTTCTCGATTTCCCTAAGAGTCGAAACTCCATTCTCATCTTTTTCTTTCTCTATTTGTGCACTCTCAAAACCGAAACCTCAAACTCCTTCCCCCTATTTCATTTTTTCCCTAGAAGCCGAAACCCCTAAGCCTCCATTTGAAGATCTTTATTCCTATTTTCGGCTTTTCTACCGGATTCTCTTTTACTCTAGCTTTGTCGGATCTCTCTAGGGTGGTGTGGTGCCGATTCTTCATAGTGGTTGATTGAGCCTGTTAAGTTAAGGTAAGGGGCGACTTCTCTATTTCGTAGTATCTCTTTTGGGTTTTCGTGCCAAAGCCAAATGGCTATTTGGTCTAATGTTTGGGTGCTTGGCCGATTATAGGTGGAAGTGTTGTCGCATTCTTTTGATCGCCGGGATTCGTTTGGCTTGTGGATCAAGCCTAAAGCTTCGAGAGTTGTCGATCTAGGTAAGGGCCTTAGCCTTAAGCGTTAATCTCTTTTGATTCGTTTTCTCTACTTTAATCCGGTTTACTGACCAAGGTGTGTTCATGGACTCAAATGTCAGCCAAGCGATAGGAGGGGTTGGATCTGTGAACCCAGCCCCTAAGTTTAAGAAGCACGCGGTGTCTGCTGTTCGGGATTGGCCACTGGGTTGTGGGCCGGCATCTGAACAGAGTAGTAGGCAGATAGCGGTAGTGCCTATCAACGAGATTGTGGACGTAGAAAGTATCGTGTTATACGTAATCATGTGTGTAACTCTTACACACTTTGTATGTTAAATATGTTGTTATCTGTGTTTTGCTTAAAGCTGAAATGTTGGTATGGATCACTGAGTTACCCTTGTGGGTAAAAGCAAGGACTCCGGGTAAGTCTGTCATGGTTGCTAACGTTATTGCATATATTGAAAGCTGCATATGCCATGTTATTTTAAATGTTAAGCATGATCATACTATATTGCAAAGCATGTACATACAAATGGGTAATGATGAGAGGAGGGGGAAGATGTGATCGTTCAGACTATCACCAGTGGTTAGGTACCACAAGTGGGTTGGCCTCACATATCATTATTCTGTGACTAAGTCTCAGTGGTTTGGAACCACCAGTGGTTAGGTACCACATATGCTTATTTCTATGACTCGTCCCAGTGGTTTGGTACCACAGTGGGTTGGCCCCACATATTGATATAAGGAATTGTCACCAGTGGTTAGGTACCACAAGTGGGTTGGCCCCAGACATGATTATTTGTGACTTTTGTCACCAGTGGTTTGGAACCACCAGTGGTTAGGTACCACTAGTGGCTAGGTGCCACAAATTTGGGTAGACTCAGGAGACGCGGATGGATATCTAGTTTGGACGGGTTGCATGACACACACATTTGCATATGAATCTGTGTAAGAGCTTAAAATCCATTGGATGGGGATTTACACACTGAGTCTCGGTGACTCACCCCTTCCGTTAACTTTTGTAGATAATCCTTAGATCACGGATATGGAGCCGAGGTGGACTCGAGGTGGCCATGCATAATATTTCAGTTTTCATTTTAAATAGTTACTCCGGATTTATTTTTGCTTTAAGTTTGGATTTTCGGTTATGTAATAAGGCCATCTAAATTTTATCTTGGATTTATTTATTTTGTTAACTTCCTTAAATTTTGTTTTGATCATTAAGGCATGCCTAATAAATTATGGAATGAATATTTTCAAAACTTAAAGGAATTCCGGGATTTCCAAGATTTTACAATCGGGTAGTTTAACAAACGAGTATTAATAACAAGGCAACTCTACTTTTCAAATTAGGTCTCAAAATGGTTCCAACGGTTCACTCAATACAAACTCAGTTTTTTATATAAATTCAAAAGTTTTCTTTCCAACTCGAGACGACAACTCGGTTTCAAAAACATTTTCTTCCCTGTGACATGCTAGATACGGTCGTAGCGTTTTAACTGGGTTTGGGGTGTTACAATTATGGTATCAGAGCCAGGTTCAAAAACTCGGCTGTGGGTATAAGGTCTAAAGTATTTTTTTCCTCGGTAGAGGGTTTGCAAAATAGTTTTGGAGAAATACATGTTTTGGGAAGCATGGCACCTGAGTCTCCAGCACCGATCTGCAACAGTAAGTCTTCTAATTGCTGATTGTATGATTTAAAAGTTTTGTGATATGAATGCTAGTATTAGGGAATTTACCTTAAAGATTGAAGCCTATAGGACTATGTACATTCGCGAGAACAACTACTCTGATAATATACTCATAAGACTGTGCAGTGATAAATAGTGGAAGGAAGCTAACTCATAAAATTCTTAAATCAGATTAAAACGTGAACGTTAGTCATGAGCACTTGAGGACGTGGGTGTAATGTGCATGGTCGTGGTAGGGGTAGGATGACTGCATCGGAACTAGTGGGGTCTGGCCATGGGTCAGAGAATGAGGTACCGCCGCCGCCAACTGTGGGCGCGGAGTTTCAGGACCAAATGGGTGGTGACGATGCGGTGTCTCAAGCAATGTTACAGGTCTTAGAAAGAGTTGTTGGAGCTGGAGGGGGTACAGGGGCTCGGAAATCTGTGTCTGAACGACTCCGAGCCAATGGAGCAGAAGTATTTAGGGGTGTTTCTAGTGTAGCGCCCAACGTAGCAAAATACTTGTTAGAGGCGACTGGGCGCATAACGGATGATCTTGACTTCATGGCTGAGGAGAAGTTGAAAGGGATCGTGTCTTCTTCGGGACGAATCTTACCAGTGGTGGCTCACGGTCAGGGATGGTGCGATAGTGGATGATATCACCTGGGATTTTTTTAAATCAGTGTTTCAGAGGAAGTACGTTGGATCAAGTTATGTAGATGCGCAGCGTAAGGCTTTTCTGAATCTGGTCCAGAGGTGTAAGTCGGTGTCCGAGTATGAGGCGAAATTCTTACGGTTAAGTTGTTATGCCCGGGGTATTGTGGCTACGGACCGTGAGCGCTGTGTTCAATTTGAGGACGGGTTGAGAGATGAGCTGCGGGTGTTGATTGCTCTACAGCGAGAGAGGGAATTTGCGGTGCTGGTGGAAAAGGCTAAGATAGCCGAGGAGGTGAAGCAATCCGAGAAGCAGAATCAGGACAGGAATAGGAGTAAAAGGAGTTTTGAGCCTTCGGGTCTACTGGAAGTTATCAAAAAAGGGCTAGATTAGGCGGACCGAGTCAAGCTGCAAGGCCTGTTGCTGCTCAGTGGCCACCGCAGTGTGCTCGATACGGGAAATCTCACTCGGGAGACTGTTGGGTAGGTAACAAAGGGTGCTTCGAGTGTGGGTCGATGGATCATCAGATAAGGGATTGTTTGCGGAGGCCAGTTAGGACACAGTCTGAGGGTCAAGGACGTGCGCAGTTCAGAAGAAATGGTCAGCAGCCACAGAGGGGTCATGGTTCAGCCAGAGGAGGTAATGGATTCGGCCGAGGTCGGGGAACACCAGGCAGAGGTGCTGGGAGTACAGATGCAAGACAGCCGGGGTTGGTCTATGCAGCTAGGCGTCGAGAGGAGGGCGACGCACCAGACGTCATAACCAGTACGTTCCTAATCTATGGTTTGCCTTATACTGCCTTGATTGATATTGGTTCTACGCACTCTTACGTTGCTAGTACCATAGTAGGAACTTTGAACTTAACCTATGAAACTTCTTCTAGGGAGATGACTGTAGTTAGCCCTCTAGGAAACTCTATAGTGGTGGATAAACTGTATAAGAATGTACCCCTAGAACTTCAAGGGGTAGTGTTTCCGGCTGATCTGATGGAACTGCCATTTGGGGAGTTCGATTTGATCTTGGGTATGGATTGGTTAGTAAGATATCAAGCGAGTTTAGACTGTGCAGCCAAGCGTATGGTGTTGAGAACTGTCGAGGGTGAAGAGGTGGTGGTGATAGGTGAGAGAAGGAACTACCTATCCAATGTGATATCCGCTTTGAAGGCCGAGAAAATGGTGAAGAAAGGATGTAAGGCGTTTGTGGCGTATGTTTGTGCCTTGGAGGTTTAGGAATCAACTGTGGGGGATGTCCGAACGGTAAAGGAATTTTCTGATGTTTTCCCAGAAGAGTTGCCGGGGTTGCTTCCAGATTGCGAGGTGGAGTTTGGTATAGATCTTCTACTCGGGACAGCGCCAGTGTCTATTGCCCCTTATAGAATGGCGCCAAAGGAGTTGGTGGAGCTGAAAGCATAGATTCAGGAATTGTTAGACCGGGGTTTTATCCGGCCGAGTGTATCACCTTAGGGAGCACCCGTGCTTTTTGTTAAGAAGAAGGACGGATCAATGCAGATGTGTATTGATTACCGTCAGCTGAATAAGTTAACGATTAAGAACAAGTATCCGTTGCCGCGGATAGACGACCTGTTTGACCAACTTAAGGGAGCGTCAGTCTTCTCCAAGATAGATTTGAGGTCGGGGTATCAGCAGCTTAAGGTCAAGGAGGCGGATATCCATAAGACGGTGTTCCGTACTCGTTATGGGCACTACGAATTTTTTGTGATGCTGTTTGGGTTAACCAACGCGCCAGCAGCGTTTATGAATATGATGAATCAGATTTTTTAACCATATTTGGATCGGTTCATCATAGTGTTTATAGATGATATCCTGGTGTACTCGAAGTCCGAGGAGGAGCATGATTCGCATCTCCGTGTGGTTTTACAAATTCTGAGGGAAAAACAGTTATTTGCAAAGTTCAATAAGTGCGAGTTCTGGTTAAAGGAAGTTACCTTTTTGGGTCATGTGGTGTCGGCTGAGGGGATTAGAGTTGACCCTCGAAAGATTGAAGCTGTGTTGGATTGGAAACCACCAAAGTCTGTGGCAGAGATTCGGAGTTTTCTGGGTTTAACGGGGTATTACAGAAGGTTTGTGGAAGGGTTTTCTTTGATTGCAGCATCGTTAACCAAGTTGTTGAGAAAAGTGGTTCCATTTGTATGGTCAGACAAACAACAAGAGAGTTTTGAGAAGTTAAAGAGGATTCTGACAGAAGCTCCGGTTTTGATTCAGCCTGAAGCAGGGAAAGAGTTTACGGTTTACTGTGATGCGTTGCATACAGGGTTAGGTTGTGTGCTGATGCAAGAAGGGAAAGTAGTAGCGTATGCTTCTCGACAATTGAGACCTCACGAAGTGAATTATCCGACGCATGACTTGGAGTTGGCTGCTGTGGTTTTCGCCCTGAAGATTTGGAGACATTACTTGTATGGAGAGAAGTCTATCGTTTACACGGATCATAAGAGTTTGAAATACCTCCTTACCTAGAAGGAGTTGAATCTAAGACAGCGAAGGTGGATCGAGTTGTTGAAGGATTATGACTGCTCAATCGAGTATCATCCAGGTAAGGCTAACGTAGTGGCTGATGCGTTGAGCCGTAAGGTTGTATCAAACTTGAGAGCAATGTTTGCCCACCTTAGTCTGTATGATGACGGAAGTTTGATAGCGGAACTACAGGTGAAGCCGACATGGGTGAATCAGGTTAAAGAAAAACAATTATCAGATGATGATTTGAGCGCTCGATGTTTGCAAGTGCGGAACGGTGGACTAGAGGGGTATAGCTTGAATAGCGATGGAGTGTTATGTTTCCAGGGAAAGGTTTGCATGCCAAAAGATGTGGAGTTAAGGCAGAAGATTCTTCAGGAGGCACATAGCAGTCCATATGCTATGCACCCTGGAGGTAGTAAGATGTACCGGGATTTGCGGGAGCAGTTTTTGTGGCCGGGTCTAAAGCGAGAAGTAACTGAATTTGTAGGTAAGTGTTTGACGTGTCAGCAGGTAAAGGCTGAACATCAGTTGCCTTCGGGATTGTTGCAACCAGTGAAGATTCCACAGTGGAAGTGGGAAAGAATCACAATGAATTTTGTTAGTGGGCTACCCCTTACGCCTACTAAGAAGGATTCGATTTGGGTGATTGTTGACCGTTTGACAAAGTCTGCTCATTTTGTACTAGTGCATGTGGATTACTCTCTTCAGAAGCTGGCTAAGTTATATATAGCGGAGATTGTAAGGTTGCATCAAGTGCCAGTGTCGATCATTTCAGATAGAGACCCTAGATTTACGTTGAAATTTTGGAAGGCGTTGCATCAAGCTTTGGGTACGAAGTTGGATTTCAGTACAGCGTTTCATCCACAGTCTGATAGGCAGTCAGAGAGGGTAATTCAGATTCTGGAAGATATGTTGAGGGGCTGTGTTTTAGATTTCAGTGGTAGTTGGGAGGAGTTCCTACCGTTGGCAGAGTTTGCGTATAACAATAGCTATCAGGCGAGTATTCAGATGGCACTGTATGAAGCGTTATATGGGCGGAAGTGTCATACCCCTACGTGTTGGACAGAATTGGGTGAACGGCAATTGTTGGGTCCAGAGTTCGTTGCTGAAATGGAAGATAAGGTTAAGCTAATTCGAGCTCGTTTGAAGGAAGCTTCGGATAGGCAGAAGTCCTATGCTGATCTTAAACGGAAGGATATAGAATTTGCAGTGGGTGATAGGGTTTTCTTGAAGGTGTCACCATGGAAGAAGGTGTTAAGGTTTGGTCGGAAGGGCAAGTTGAGCCCTAGGTTTATCGGGCCTTATCGAGTGTTGAAGCGTGTGGGACCAGTAGCTTATCAGCTCGAGTTACCTTCAGAGTTGAGTCAGATCCATGACGTATTTTACGTCTCTATGCTTAGATGCTATAGCTCGGATCCGTCTCATGTTGTGCCAGTAGAAGAAATTGAAGTAAGCCCAGACTTATCTTTTGAGGAAAAACCAGTGCAGATCCTGGATCGGGATGTCAAGGTTTTGCGTAGGTGTTATGGCTCGGATCCGTCTCATGTTGTTCCTTTGGTGAAGGTGTTATGGCGGAATCATGAATCAGAAGAAGCCACGTGAGAGCCAGAGGATGTTATGCGGCAGCAATACCCTCAACTCTTTTGATCAGGTAATTTCGAGGCCGAAATTATTTTTTAAGGAGGTAGAACTGTAACATCCTGAATTATGGCCTTTGTATTTTATGTGTTTGTATGTGAATTCTAGGCTTGACATGCTAGTTTAGGGTAATTTAGGGTCCAGGAATGAGTTAGGGGTAAGCCAGAGTCTTGGTGAAAATTTACTGTTTGAGCACTTTAAGAGGGAGTTAGCTGAGTTGGGCCTTAAGGGAAATTGTTGGTGTTGGATGACACAAAGAAGTGCCTTGGCAAAGTGGCAAGGAGGCGCCACTTAGAGGTTGAGGGGGGTGACGCCACAAGGGAGTTAGGGGGAGCAGGTTCAAGTCTCGGCATTCTCATTTTGAGAATTCATTTTGGCCTCAGGAGGAGCAGAGGTGGAGTTCGGCTGGGATGCTTGAAAAGGGGGGAGTGGATTAAGTCAAAAGTTTTGAACAGATGGTGGAGAGAAATTTTAGGAGTTTGAATCATTCAAACTTGTTTGAATGAGTGAAGGAGAGGGAATTAAGGAAAGCAAGAGAAGATTGAAGGGTGGTGGAGTGTTAGCCGAATTCTGTAGTGGCTAGATGTGGTTGAGCCTTCGGTTTTGGTTGCTAGGAGGGTGTGAGACAAATTGGTGTGTTGGTAATCGAGGTCCCTCACCTGGTTGTAGTCCAATCGGTTTATGGGTGCATAGTTGTGCCGAGATGTGCATAGTTGTGCCGAGATTTTCCTTAGTTTCTTGGGGTAGGTTTTTAGTTCTTTCTTTCTCATTTTTTGCATTTTCTCTTCATTCTTTTGTCAACCAAAATCAAAACACCTTCTAGTTCTCTTCTCATTTTTCTTCTTCTGTGCTTGGCCGAAACCTTCATTGCCAGTCACCCTCTCTAATTGTTGTTTTCCTTGCCATTATCATCAAAACCGAAACTCTATTTTCCATTCCTTCTCTTTATCTCTTCCATCTCCTGTTAGCCGAGCCTTCCTTTCTTGATTTGTTTTCTCTCTTTGCTCAATTGCTTCTTGGGGCCGAAACTCTCTGACTCTCTTCTCATCTTCAATTTCTTGCCCATACTTTCTCCTCCATAGCCGAATCTCCTAGCCATCCTCTCTTGTGTTTATCGATTTCCCCAAGAGCCGGAACTCCATTCTCATCTTTTTCTTTCTCTATTTGTGCACTCTCAAAACTGAAACCTCAAACTCCTCCCCCTATTTCATTTTTTCCTTAGAAGCCGAAACCCCTAAGCCTCCATTTGAAGACCTTTATTCCTATTTTTGGCTTTTCTATCGGATTCTCTTTTACTCTAGCTTTGCCGGATCTTCTCTAGGGTGGTGTGGTGTCGATTCTTCTTAGTGGTTGATTGAGCCTGTTAAGTTAAGGTAAGGGGAGACTTCTCTATTTCGTAGTATCTCTTTCGAGTTTTCGTGCCAAAGCCGAATGGCTATTTGGTCTAATGTTTGGGTGCTTGGCCGATTATAGGTGAAAGTGTTGTCGCATTCTTTTGATTGCCGGGATTCATTTGGCTTGTGGATCAAGCCTAAAGCTTCGAGATTTGTGGATCTAGGTAAGGGCCTTAGCCTTAAGCGTTAATCTCTTTTGATTCGTTTTCTCTGCTTTAATCCGGTTTAGTGACCAAGGTGTGTTCATGGACTCAAATGTCAACCAAGCGATAGGAGGGGTTGGATTTGTGAACCCAGCCCCTAAGTTTAAGAAGCGCGCGGTGTCTGCTATTCGGGATTGGCCACCGGGTTGTGGGCCGGCATCTGAACAGAGTAGTAGGCAGATAGCGGTAGTGCCTATCAACGAGAGTGTGGATGTAGAAAGTATCGTGTTATACGTAATCAGGTGTGTAACTCTTACACACTTTGTATGTTAAATATGTTGTTATCTGTGTTTTGCTTAAAGCCGAAATGTTGGTATGGATCACTGAGTTACCCTTGTGGGTAAAAGCAAGGACTCCGGGTAAGTCTGTCATGGTTGCTAACGTTATTGCATATATTGAAAGCTGCATATGCCATGTTATTTTAAATGTTAAGCATGATCATACTATATTGCAAAGCATGTAAATACAAATGGGTAATGATGAGAGGAGGGGAAAGATGTGATCGTTTAGACTGTCAACAGTGGTTAGGTACCACAAGTGAGTTGGCCCCACATATCATTATTCTATGACTAAGTCTCAGTGGTTTGGAACCACCAGTGGTTAGGTACCACATATGCTTATTTCTGTGACTCGTCCCAGTGGTTTGGTACCACAGTGGGTTGGCCCCACATATTGATATGAGGGATTGTCACCAGTGGTTAGGTACCACAAGTGGGTTGGCCCCACACGTGATTATTTGTGACTTTTGTCACCAGTGGTTTGGAACCACCAGTGGTCAGGTACCACCAGTGGCTAGGTGCCACAAATTTGGGTAGACTCAGGAGACGCAGATGGATATCTAGGTGGGATGGGTTGCATGACACACACATTTGCATATGAATCTGTGTAAGAGCTTAAAATCCATTGGATGGGGATTTACATACTGAGTCTCGATAACTCACCCCTTCCGTTAACTTTTGCAGATAATCCTTAGATCGCGGATATGGAGCCGAGGTG
The DNA here is from genome assembly GCA_005393395.2 of Gossypium australe. Taxonomy (NCBI): domain Eukaryota; kingdom Viridiplantae; phylum Streptophyta; class Magnoliopsida; order Malvales; family Malvaceae; genus Gossypium; species Gossypium australe. The sequence goes on from CM016618.1 coordinate 32,097,656, forward strand.
GACTCGAGGTGGCCATGCATAATATTTCGGTTTTCATTTTAAATAGTTACTCCAGATTTATTTTTGCTTTAAGTTTGGATTTTTGGTTTTGTAATAAGGCCATCTATATTTTATCTTGGATTTATTTATTTTGTTAACTTCCTTAAATTTTGTTTTGATCATTAAGGCATGCCTAATAAATTATGGAATGAATATTTTCAAAACTTAAAGGAATTCTGGGATTTCCAAGATTTTACAATCTGGTAGTTTAACAAACGAGTATTAATAACAAGGAAACTCTACTTTTCAAATTAAGTCTCAAAATGGTTCCAACGGTTCACTCAATACAAACTCGATTTTTTTATATAAATTCAAAAGTTTTCTTTCCAACTCGAGACGATAACTCGGTTTCAAAAACGTTTTCCTCCCTATGACATGCCAGATGCGGTCGTAGTGTTTTGACCGGGTTTGGGGTGTTACACGGAGCCTATGGGGCCTTAAAAATAGTTTGGGAACAATCAGAGACTAATTTGAATCAAAACAGGAGAACATGAAAAACTTTGAAAATTTTGGAAACAAGAGTCACACGGCCATGTGGCCATGTTGTGTGACAAAACCCAGGCTGTGATACTCAAAAGATGGCCGCGTGGCCAACCGTGTAACATTTCAACTATGGGACACATAGTCGTGTCCTAGCCCGTATGTTCGCCTGTGTGGATATTTGGAAAAGCATCACACGACCGTGTGCTAGACTGTGTGTGCATTCAAAGTAAGGTCACACGATCGTGTCGCCAAGTCATGTAACTCTCTGTGAGCGTGTGGACTATCCTACACTTGAAAATCAATAACACACATGATCGTATGTGGCACACAGCCGTGTGATTAGGTCGTGTGTGGCACACGACTGTGTGACAGTTTGTGTCCCAGGCCGTGTGTGTAACAGTCGGATTTTGGCCCTAATTAGAATGGTGGTTTCGAGACCATGAATCTGAGTCAGAAAAATATTTAAATATTATTTTCTGTGTTAATTATATGTGAATTAGCATGTGTGAAAGTTTCGTATGAAAATTTGATGGTTTGTGTGCTTAATTAAATAAAAGGGCTTAATCGCGTAAAATGAAAATTTGATGGTTAGTTGTGAAAGTGCCTAATTGTTGTTGTCTTTTTAATATGGAGGATTTATGTTGCAATTAGGCCATTTTTAATATATAGTGGACGGCAACATGTGGTTATTGTATGATTTTATATATTAAATGTTTTATAAATTTTAAAGTTTCTATTATAATAATATAAAATATGTTATAATAAACATAACATAAATAAAAAATAAAAGAAGCCAAAGTTTATTTTTAGCTTTCATGACTGAATAAAAAAAACAAAAAGAAAAGAGAAAGGAGTTAGGCATTCAGCTATCTTTGGATTTGATTAAGGTATGTACCTAGCTCGGTTTTTGATAATTTTTACGTTTTTGAGATCGTTGCTATGAAATGTACAAAGCCCATGCTTCAATTTTTGATTTTGATGAATATTTTGAGTTAGGCCATTGATGATAGCTTGTGATTTTTGTTGTTTGATTATAAAATATCAAAGATATGTGAAGGATTAACATGTTTTGTCTTTGAGTTTTTGATGAATTTGAGTAATTTGGACTAAATTGAAAAAAATAAATTTTTGAAGGACTAAAATGTGCAATAAATGAAATGTATAAACTTGTATGAGGACTAGGAATATTCGGCCCTTAAGGTGTATAGTCAAATTTTGTGTATTTTGTGTTTTGTGCAAATAGGACTAAATTGTAAAAAGTGTGAAATGTTAGGGGCAAAATGGTAATTTGCCCATTTATGTGTTTCTGGACTAAATTGAATGAAAATATGTTTGAATGAGTTAAATTTGAACATGTTTAGATCAAGAACCAAAGAAATCAGACCTGGATCGAGGAAAAGCGAAAATAGTTGAATAGCTGATTTTTGTCGTCTATCGATATCCGATGTAAGTCTTTAAGCAGTTAAACTTGTAAATTGTATATATAAATTAGTAATATACTGATTTGGAATTTGTGGAATTTGTAATGAGTTAGCCGAATGTGATTAATTTTAGGATTAACAGGTTTAAGTTTAGGTCGAATGAATTATAATAATATTTGAAAGTTTGTATAAGGATTATGACATATATGAAGGGTTCGATATATGATATGTGTGTGAGACAGCTTTAAAGTATTGTTATTCGGGCTTTGGGGCCTAGTAAGCCTTGTGCTGGTAAATGTGATCGGGCTTAGTGCCTAGCAGGCTTATTGCCGGTGAATAAATATCAGACCTTGGGTCTAGCAGGCCTAGTGCCGGTGTGTGATTCAGGCTTACGCCTAGTAGGTTTAATACTGGTGATTTATTTTCAAGTCTATGTCTATAAGACCTCATTTTGATGTGGAAATTGAGCAAGTAAGTTGAATTAATTAACCTTGTATGTTCGACCACAAAGGTATGTGCATATGAAATGATGAATTGAATTTGTAGACAAGTAGTCATATGTGATGTTATATTTAATTCGAATGTATGAGTACATGTGATGACTTAATTAATTTTGAATGTTCGGTTATATATGATAATGTATTAAACTAGTATATTCGGTCATATGTGATGGTGTAATGAGCCATGTATATGTGACCTTATAAGTAAGTGATTATGATATGATATATGAGAACTTGATTATTCGGTCAACTAGGATGATTATGATTTAAATTGAAATAGTGTTATTTTGGGAATGAAAAGTTGTATAATATTATACTTAATGAGAAGTATAAGCATTCGGTCAAAGTGATTTGTGGAGTTCTAGTATAATATTAATGATACAATTTAATTTGATAGAAATGTTTTGATTGTTCGTTTGGATTGTTTAATTTGCTTATGACTTACTAAGCTATGATAGCTTACTGTGTATGTGTTTATTTGATTTGTTTTATAGATTTTGAAGTCTAGTTACGAGCTTGGGGATCATCGTCAAAGTCTATCACACTATCGACTTATATCGGTACCTTTAAAGCTTGGATTTTGAACTCATGGCATGTATAGGCTAGCTTATAACTTGGATAATATTTTTGATGTTGTAAATATAAGCCATGCGAAAATGGCTTGATCTTAATGCTAATGATCTAATGTTTAAGTAATCTTAGTCGTAGTATATGAGTGTGTTATGCTTGGTTTATGAATTCGGTTGTGATATAAGTTCATGTTAGGTATATATATATGTTTGGGATGGAGTAACCATTTATGACTTATGTTTAGTTCTTTTGAAAAGTTTGATATATGTGGTTGAGGCATATGTTTGAGATGTGGATTCTTAATGACCTATTATTGAGTTACATAATTCGAAACATGAATCAAATTGGAAATTGTTTATAATGTAAATTAGGTAATCGGTTATATGATGAAATAAATGTGATGGTTATAAGTTATTTATGATTCGGTACTGGTGTTTAAATCATGACATTAAGTGTTAGTTATATGTTAATATTGAATTCTTGGTATTGGACATGTGTGGACTAAGTTAGGCTATGAAGTATTTGATTAAGAAATATGGTTTTTGTGTCGGTGTGAAATGGAATGCTTGAATGGGTGAGTTGTTTTAAAATTTATAATTAAGGTGTATTTGTATATTAGGCTAAGGCCTTGTACTCATAATAATAAGTATGTGATAAGGTACATAAATAATAAAAATGTAAATATATTATGTATTGAATGTTTTCATGAATGACAAAATGTATATTCTATGTTTGTTTTGGTTTGTTCATAAGAGAATTAGTTTATGTACCGAATACATGTTTAATGATTCAATTGTGTATTTGCTCTTTTGATAGTTATAAATCATGCGCATTTGATATACCTATAATACGATTGTTTGAAGCTTGACTACTTTGGTTCTGTTGTGGTGGCAAGTAAACTTATGTATTAGGCATGATTTAATTTATTATAAAAAAATTTGGTGTTGGTTCAAATTGATATGGTTTTATGTGCATAACTTGTGATAAGAAAAGATGTATAATTATATATATTCTGGTTTTGTTATAAAGCATGTTTATATGAACTTATAAATATGTCTAGTATGCTGTGTGGATGGTTTAGCCTGACATTTGATAATGTGTTTTCATATATATAAAAAAAAATAAAAAATGGATGAAATTATTGATGTGCTATTATATAAAGCATGTATAGGATGAATGTCTGTTGTGGGTTGTATTTGGGTTGATAGTGCCCGTAACCCTAATTTGGCGATGGATACGGGTTAAGGGTGTTATATGTTATTGGTATCAGAGCCGAGTTTAGTCGATTCTAGGACTACTGTAGCGCGTGTGAGTCTAGCTATACATGCCATGATTTATAATGCGATAGTGTGATGAGTTCTGACTTCTGAAATGTGTTTTTATATAGTAAATGGACCCCAATAGAGCCGTAGCAGACAATGTCGAGAGCGTGGCGCCTAATCCCGCGCATGGGACAGCACCGATTGAATCTCGACCTACCTCAAGTAGCCATGAGGGGGAGGCTAAGCAAGCCTTCTATCAAATGATGAACGACTGGTTTACTCAATATATCCAGACTAATCCGGCTGTACAGCAACCTCCACCCCCGAATAATCCATCTCTGATACCTATGGTATCCCCGATGATTGATCTGATGAGATTTAACAGGCCTCCTGTAGATAAAATTAGAAAACACGGGGTCAAAGAGTTTAAAGCTAATGATGATGGTGATGCGGAACGAGCTGAGTTGTGGCTTGATAATACTATCCGTCTGTTCGACGAGCTATCATGTACTCCGGATGAATGCTTAAAATGTGCTATATCCTTATTACGAGACACCGCATATCATTGGTGGAATACACTAGTATCGGTGGTTCCGAAAGAAAAAGTGACCTGGGAATTTTTCCAGACTCAGTTCCGTAAGAAATACATCATCCAGAGATTCATCAATCAAAAATGCAAAGAATTTCTAGAATTGAAACAGGGTCGTATGACCGTAACTGAGTATGAACGGAAATTTGTGAGACTAAGCCGATATGCTCGTGAATGTGTTTCAACTGAAGCTATCATGTGTAAAAGATTTGAAGATGGTTTGAATGAAGACATTAAACTGCTGGTCGGCATACTTGAGATCAAAGAGTTTGTGGTACTTGTTGAGCGAGCCTGTAAAGCCGAAGAGCTTGGAAAAGAGAAAAGAAAAGCTGATTTTGAAGCCCGAGACTTCCGTAAAAGATCATCGAGTAAGACTTTTCACTCAGTATTAAAAAAGTTCAGAGATGATTCTAATCGACATAAAGCTACTTCGGACTTTTCTAGACGAGACCGAGATCGACCTCCTGTGGGTTCACGAGCCACTTCGATTGCCAGTGTTGGTAATGTTCAGTAGAACAGAGTTGAGTGCAAGCATTGTGGTAAATGGCATTCTGGAAATTGTAGATTACATGATCGGTCATGTTTTAAATGTGGATCGATGGATCATTTTATCCGGGAGTGCCCAATGTTAGCCGAGCAAAACGCTATTCAGAATGCGAGACCGAGCAACATATCAGCGCGAGGCAGACCACCCAGGCATTCAAGTAATGTAGGTGGTAGTCAGAGAGGAACAAAAGATACAACGGTTCGATCTGAGGCTCGTGCACTTGCTAGAGCATATGCTATACGCGCTCGTGAGGATGCTTGTTCCCCAGATGTTATTACCGGTACTTTCACTCTTTATGATAATAGTGTTATTGCGTTGATTGATCCTGATTCAACTCATTCTTATGTGTGTGAAACATTAGTATCCAGTAAGACTCTGCCTGTTGAGTCTATTGAGTTTGTGATTCAAGTATCAAACCCCCTGGGCCGGTGTGTTCTGGTTGACAAGGTGTATAAAAATTGCCCGTTGATGATTCAAGATTCATGTTTTCCAGTCGATTTAATGTTGTCACCTTTCGACTAGTTTGATATAATTTTGGGTATGGACTGGTTGACTTTGCACGATGTCGTTGTTAATTGCAAAAGAAAGATCATTGATTTGAGATGTCAGAATAGTGAAATTATTCGGATTGAATCTAATGATCTGAATGGGTTACCAGCAGTAATATCGTCGATGTTAGCTCGGAAGTATGTGAGAAAGGGTTATGAAGCTTACTTTGCTTATGTGCTTGATAGTAAAGTGACTGAAAAGAATGAGTCTGTACCAGTTGTGTGCAAGTATCCGCATGTATTTCCTGAAGAATTACCAGGTTTGCCACCTGTTCGAGAAGTAGAGTTTGGTATTGAGTTAGTTCCGGGAACGACTTCGATTTCGATAGCTCCGTATCGGATGGCACCTACTGAATTAAAAGAGTTGAAAGCACAGTTGCAAGAGTTAACAGATAGGGGTTTTGCACGACCAAGTTTCTCTCTCTGGGGTGCACCAGTTCTATTTGTGAAAAACAAAGATGGAACTATGCGAATGTGTATTGATTACCGACAGCTAAATAAGGCGACTATAAAGTATAAATACCCATTGCCACGGATTGACGACTTGTTTGATCAGTTGAAAGGGGCTTCAGTGTTTTCAAAGATAGATTTGAGGTCGAGTTATTATCAGTTGCGAGTCAGAGATTCTGATGTGCCAAAGACTGCTTTCAGGACGAGGTACGGACACTATGAGTTTTTGGTTATGCCTTTCGTACTTACCAATGCATCTGTTGTTTTTATGGACCTAATGAATCAGATTTTTAGACAGTATTTGAATCAGTTTGTGGTAGTGTTTATGGATGCTATTCTGATCTACTCCAGAGATGAAACCGAGCATACCGAGCATCTGAGACTTGTGCTACAAACTTTGCGAGATAAACAGTTGTATGCAAAGTTTAGTAAGTGTGAGTTCTGGTTACGTGAAGTCAGTTTTCTGGGCCATGTTATTTCATCATCAGGTATTCGGGTTGATCTGAATAAAATATCGACTACACTTGACTAGAAACCACCAAAAATGTTTCTGAAGTTCGAAGCTTTCTGGGGCTCACTGGTTACTACAGGGGTTTGTGAAAGGTTTTTCTATGATTGCTACACCGTTGACAAAGCTGTTACAGAAAGATGTTAAGTCGGAAAAGTGTCAGAAAAGTTTTGATCAGTTGAAAGCTCATTTGACCGAAGCTCTAGTGTTAGTCCAGCCTGAATCGGGTAAAGAATTTGTCATTTATAGTGATGCATCTTTGAATGATTTGGGTTGTGTCTTGATGTAGGAAGGCAAAGTCATAGGTTATGCCTCGAGACAGTTGAAGCCACACGAAAGAAACTATCCGACACATGATTTGGAACTAGCAGCCATTGTGTTTGCGTTGAAGATTTGGCGTCATTAGCTGTTCAGTGAGAAATGTCATGTTTATTCAGATCACAAAAGCCTAAAGTATTTAATGACTCAGAAAGATTTGAATTTGAGACAACGCCGATGGTTAGATCTGTTGAAAGATTATGAGCTAGTGATTGACTACCATCCGGGAAAAGCTAATGTTGTTGCGGATGCTTTAAGTCGAAAGTCATTATTTGCTCTACGTGCAATGAATGCGCATATGGTTATGTTTGATGATGGTTTGATATTAGCCGAATTAAAAGCAAGACCGTTGTTTGTTCAACAAATTGGTGATGCTCAGAAAGTTGATAAAGATTTGTTGGAAAAACGAGCTCAGTGTGAAAGTAATGTTGAATCAGAGTTTCGAATTGATGAGAATGACTGCTTGAAGTTCAAAGATCAAATATGTGTTCCAAGGAATTCAGAGTTGATTCAGATGATATTGAATGAAGCTCATAGCAGTCGATTATCTATTCATCCGGGTAGCACGAAAATGTATAACGATTTGAAACAGTACTATTGGTGGCCTGGTATGAAACAAGACATATCTGAATTTGTTTCGAAATGTTTAGTCTGTCAACAGGTAAAAGCCGAGCATCAAGTACCTTCTGGGTTACTTCAACTAATTATGATACCAGAGTGGAAATGGGACAGAGTCACGATGGATTTTGTATCTGGTTTACCGTTGACACTGAGCAAGAAAGATGCAATCTGGGTTATTGTGGATAGATTGACTAAAATTGCCCATTTTCTTCCGATTCGCATAGATTATTCACTTGATAGATTGGCTGAATTATATGTTTTTCAAATTGTGGGATTACATGGTGTGCCTATTTCTATTGTTTCGGACAGAGACCCGAGATTCACATCACGGTTTTAGAAGAAGTTCCAAGATGCTTTAGGTACGAAACTGCACTTTAGCACAGCTTTTCATCCGCAAACAGATGGTCAGTCTGAATGGACCATTCAGATACTTGAGGATATGTTGAGATGTTGCATCTTTGAGTTTGAAGGTACGTGGGAACAATATTTACCTCTGATTGAATTTGCTTATAATAATAACTTTCAATCTAGTATCAAAATGGCACCCTACGAAGCTTTGTACGGTCATAAATGTCGTACACCATTATATTGGACCGAGCTCAGTGAAAATAAGATACACGGGGTTGACTTGATTAAAGAAATTGAACAGAAAGTGGAAGTGATCCGTGATAGTTTGAAAGCTGCATCAAATCGTCAAAGGTCATATGCAGATTTGAAGCATAAAGATATTGAGTTTCAGACCGAGATCAAGTGTTTTTGAAAGTTTCACCGTGGAAGAAAGTACTCAGATTCAGTCGTAAAGACAAATTGAGTCCGAGATTCATTGGACCGTATGAAATCACAGAGCATATCGGACCGGTTCCTTATAAATTGCAGTTACCACATGAGCTAGAAAAGATCCATAATGTCTTTCATTTTTTGATGCTTCGTAGATATCGATCTGATCCTTCACATGTGATTTTTCCGACAGAAGTTGAGATTCAGCCTGATATGACATATGAAGAGGAACCGATTTGTATTCTGGCTCGTGAGATAAAAGAATTGAGAAATAAAAAAATTCCGTTAGTTAAAGTACTGTGGCAAAATCACAGAGTTGAAGAAGCAACTTGGGAGTCAGAGGATACAATGAAAGAGTGTTATCCAAACCTATTCACCGGTAAGATTTTCGGGGACGAAAATCCCTAAGGGGGGAGAGTTGTAATAGTCCGATTTTGGCCCTAATCGGAATGGTGGTTTCGGGACCACGAATCTGAGTCAGAAAAATATTTAAATATTATTTTCTGTGTTAATTATATGTGAATTAGCATGTGTGAAAGTTTTGTTTGAAAATTTGATGGTTTGTGTGCTTAATTAAATAAAAGGGCTTAATCGCGTAAAATGAAAATTTGATGGTTAGTTGTGAAAGTGCCTAATTGTTGTTGTCTTTTTAATATGGAGGATTTATGTTGCAATTAGGCCATTTTTAATATATAGTGGACGGCAACATGTGGTTATTGTATGATTTTATATATTAAATGTTTTATAAATTTTAAAGTTTCTATTATAATAATATAAAATATGTTATAATAAACATAACATAAATAAAAAATAAAAGAAGCCAAAGTTTATTTTTAGCTTTCATGACCGAATAACAAAAACAAAAAGAAAAGAGAAAGGAGTTAGGCATTCGGCTATCTTTGGATTTGATTAAGGTATGTACCTAGCTCGGTTTTTGATAATTTTTACGTTTTTGAGACCGTTGCTATGAAATGTACAAAGCCCATGCTTCAATTTTTGATTTTGATGAATATTTTGAGTTAGGCCATTGATGATAGCTTGTGATTTTTGTTTTTTGATGATAAAATATCAAAGATATATGAAGGATTAACATGTTTTGTCTTTGAGTTTTTGATGAATTTGAGTAATTTGGACTAAATTGAAAAAAATAAATTTTTGAGGGACTAAAACGTGAAATAAATGAAATTTATAGACTTGTATGAGGACTAGGAATATTCGACCCTTAAGGTGTATAGTCAAATTTTGTGTATTTTGTGTTTTGTGCAAATAGGACTAAATTGTAAAAAGTGTGAAATGTTAGGGGCAAAATGGTAATTTGCCCATTTATGTGTTTTTGGACTAAATTGAATGAAAATATGTTTGAATGAGTTTAATTTGAACATGTTTAGATCAAGAACCAAAGAAATCGGACCTGGATCGGGGAAAAGCGAAAATAGTTGAATAGCCGATTTTTGTCGTCTGTCGATATCCGATGTAAGTCTTTAAGCAGTTAAACTTGTAAATTGTAAATATAAATTAGTAATATACTGATTTGGAATTTGTGGAATTTGTAATAAGTTAGCCGAATGTGATTAATTTTAGGATTAACAGGTTTAAGTTTAGTTCAAATGAATTATAATAATATTTGAAAGTTTGTATAAGGATTATGACATATATGAAAGGTTCGATATATGATATGTGTGTGAGATAGCTTTAAAGTATTGTTAATCGGGCTTTGGGGCCTAGCAAGCCTTGTGCTGGTGAATGTGATCGGGCTTAGTGCCTAGCAGGCTTATTGCCGGTGAATAAATATCAGACCTTGGGTCTAGCAGGCCTAGTGCCGGTGTGTGATTCAGGCTTACGCCTAGAAGGTTTAATACTGGTGATTTATTTTCAAGTCTATGTCTATAAGACCTCATTTTGATGTGGAAATTGAGCAAGTAAGTTGAATTAATTGACCTTGTATGTTCGGCCACAAAGGTATGTGCATATGAAATGATGAATTGAATTTGTAGACAAGTAGTCATATGTGATGTTATATTTAATTCGAATGTATGAGTACATGTGATGACTTAATTAATTTTGAATGTTCGGTTATATATGATAATGTATTAAACTAGTATATTCGGTCATATGTGATGGTATAATGAGCCATGTATATGTGACCTTATAAGTAAGTAATTATGATATGATATATGAGAACTTGATTATTCGGTCAACTAGGATGATTATGATTTAAATTGAAATAGTGTTATTTTGGGAACGAAAAGTTGTATAATATTATACTTAATGAGAAGTATAAGCATTCGGCCAAAGTGATTTGTGGAGTTCTAGTATAATATTAACGATACAATTTAATTTGATAGAAATGTTTTGATTGTTCGTTTGAATTGTTTAATTTGCTTATGACTTACTAAGCTATGATAGCTTACTGTGTATGTGTCTATTTGATTTGTTTTATAGATTTTGAAGTCTAGTTACAAGCTCGGGGATAATCGTCAAAGTCTATCACACTATCGACTTATATCGGTACCTTTAAAGCTTGGATTTTGAACTCATGGCATGTATAGGCTAGCTTATAACTTGGATAATATTTTTGATGTTGTAAATATAAGCCATGCGGAAATGGCTTGATCTTAATGCTAATGATCTAATGTTTAAGTAATCTTAGTCGTAGTATATGAGTGTGTTATGCTTGGTTTATGAATTCGGTTGTGACATAAGTTCATGTTAAGTATATATATATGTTTGGGATGGAGTAACCATTTATGACTTATGTTTAGTTCTTTTGAAAAGTTTGATATATGTGGTTGAGGCATATGTTTGAGATGTGGATTCTTAATGACCTATTATTGAGTTACATAATTCGAAACATGAATCAAATTGGAAATTGTTTATAATGTAAATTAGGTAATCGGTTATATGATGAAATAAAGGTGATGGTTATAAGTTATTTATGATTAGGTACTGGTGTTTAAATCATGACATTAAGTGTTAGTTATATGTTAATATTGAATTCTTGGTATTGGACATGTGTGGACTAAGTTAGGCTATGAAGTATTTGATTAAGAAATATGGTTTTTGTGTCGGTGTGAAATGGAATGCTTGAATGGGTGAGTTGTTTTAAAATTTATAATTAAGGTGTATTTGTATATTAGGCTAAGGCCTTGTACTCATAATAATAAGTATGTGATAAGGTACATAAATAATAAAAATGTAAATATATTATGTATTGAATGTTTTCATGAATGACAAAATGTATATTCTATGTTTGTTTTGGTTTGTTCATAAGAGAATTAGTTTATGTACCGAATACATGTTTAATGATTCAATTGTGTATTTGCTCTTTTGATAGTTATAGATCATGCGCATTTGATATATCTATAATATGATCGTTTGAAGCTTGACTACTTTGGTTCTGTTGTGGTGGCAAGTAAACTTATGTATTAGGCATGATTTAATTTATTATAAAAAAATTTGGTGCTGGTTCAAATTGATATGGTTTTATGTGCATAACTTGTGATAAGAAAAGATGTATAATTATATATATTCTGGTTTTGTTATAAAGCATGTTTATATGAACTTATAAATATGTCTAGTATGCTGTGTGGATGGTTTCGCCTGACATTTGATAATGTGTTTTCATATATATATAAAAATAAAAAAATGGATGAAATTATTGATGTGTTATTATATAAAGCATGTATAGGATGAATGTCTGTTGTGGGTTGTATTTGGATTGGTAATGCCCGTAATCCTAATTCGGCGACGGATACGGGTTAAGGGTGTTACAATGTGCACCAAATATGCCTTCCAAAACAAGCCAAAATAATGACATTTCTTATGTACCAAGCCACAACAAAAAAATAACCATTTTCATGCCTTCAAAACTCATTCAAGCAAACTTATAACATACAAAAAATCCAACCTAGGTGTGTAACACCCTAAACCCGGCCCATACACCACGATCGGATCTAGCATGTCACTAAAAAGAAGTTTTTGCAAAATGTTGTAACCTTTGGAAAAACATCAAGTTAATATTACTACTGTAGCAATTCAAATGAGAGTTCGTTGTTTGTTTGGGTTAGACTCTAATTTGTTGGTTTCATTGCTTTGGTGACTTTTGAAAACATTTGCTTTTACACCCCATTAAGCTAAGACCATTACTGAAGAAAATCCATTACAGTTGGAAATCGTTGATTAAATTAAAGAATTGCGTTTGGAGAAAACATCATACTATTTAATTAATGTGGAAAAACGTTGAAGACTTTTAAAATAAATATTCAAAGCAGATTAGTAGTGGCCTTATTACAACGAAATGTTTCAAAAAAATATAATGATAAATAAGTTCCTACTTAGAAATAGAAAAATTGTGCATGGCCACCTTGTAGTCCCCTCCGGCCCGGTTCACTGCCCTATTTGTCACCTGCAAAGAATGTTAATCCACGAAGGTGAGTCGAGAGAGTCAATGTGCAACTACCTACACCACCACTGGGCCTAGCCCTTTGGGCGAAGCCCATACGAAAACAAAACTGGGCCTTAGCCCTATCAACACAGTATATCAAATCATATATGCAAAATGATGAAAGCCCAACCCAGCCTAAATTCCATCCGCTACACACTACCCGTTCCTGCCAATCACACCAGTGGGGATTTCTACAATCGACCCTCCATCCGCTACACACCTTCGATGGCAGCCGCTGCAGTCAGCTGCACATCGCCCTTAATATGTGTGGCATAGCCACCGAAATAGTAATAATAATGTGACAAATGTCCCTGAAATATGTGGCAAGCCACCGAAACACTGCCCCTTATCATAGTCACATCCCTTTTTGCCCATGCAACATGTGATCATATGAATGCAATATACCATATACTATCTCATGACATACTGAAGACATCCATGCATACGAATAGATATATACAACCATTATTACACAACATACTCGGAGAATATGCGTACCAGATGTCATGATCCTTACCCCTTTCAGGGTATACACTAACCATTTCTGCTCCTTTCGGTTTACCAATCAACATACTTAATTACGTTAAACATACAAAGAGGGTGTGGAAGTTACACACTTGTAAACGCGAAGAACTATACTCTCGATCTCGCCAACACTTTCACTCGTAGGGATCACAGCAATCTGTTTATCCCTCTCCGAAGCCGGCCCACAACCTGGCGGCCAATCACGTACAGCTGACACCGCTCGCTTCTTGAACTTAGGAGTAGGGACTGCGGATCCAACCCCCTCTTTCGCTTGGCTAGGATTTGGTTCCATGGAGCAGATCTTGGTCAGAAGACCAGGTTAAGGTATTGAAGAATAAGGATATGAGAACACGCGCTCGAATTAAAAAGTTGCTTACCTAGATCGATGAACTATTGAAGGCTTTCGGCTTGGTTATGCGACCGATTTGAGTACCTACATAAATACCCTTATAAGAAATCGGTTTCCCAAAAAAGAACTAAATGCAAAGAAGTGACCCCTTACGGCCAACCAACAAAACCGAATCCCCCCATGGCCTATTCGGCCATAACACTTACCAACACCTTCTTGAAAATAGGCCACTCTGAGAAGATATAATGTAGATACGCCCTTCTATCATGAAAAAAAAGTGTCTCACTTCGGAGTTATGATTGGCTATCAGGAAATCGATAGAAGAGAGCAGATTCGGCTAAGAAAGAAAAGAAATCAAAGAGAAGGAGTGACCAAGATTAGTGATTCGGTCAAGAGAAAAAGAAATGGGATATGAAATTCGGCTTTTAGTGCTTCATAAACAAAACGATTCCAAGGGAGAAAATGAGAAGTGACTTTCGGCTATGGAGAACAAATAGCAGAGATAAGAAGTATGCAAAAGAGAGAATAGGCAATAAGTGATACGGCTTTGTATAAAAGACGAAAAACGAAACAGGAGAAAAAGAAGAGAAGAGAAGTTTGTGGAAAAATCGGCTAAAGTTGAAAGCTTGAGAAAAAGAAATGAAACACTTGAGAGAAATAGAGAAAGTAGAAGGAGAGAATGCCTAATAGGTTCGGCTAACCAAAGATAGAATGCCCGAATGGCAGTTTCAGAGATTTCAGTAGTCAATGGAAAAACTCAAAAGAAATGCGTATACTAAAAAAGACCGAAAGTGGAACCCTTAGCACACCATTTGCTAAAAACCCCTCAAGATTTCGGCACTTATTCCCTTCCTCAAAACCGAATACACCCACTCCCCTACACCACTCAAAATTTCGGCTAACACCCAACATGCTTTCCCCTAATTTCTCTCCTACATCCCCTCTTCTCCACCCATTTGATTTAGTTTGAATCATTCAAACTCCCCAATTAGCTCTCCACCACTTGTTTGAATATCTTGACCAAGTCTTCCCTTACTCTCCATAGTTTGATTGCTGTCCAACCACCTCCCCTTGCCTAAGCCAAAAAAATAATGCTCCCCTATGCTACCTCAGAGATTCGAACCCTCTCCCTCAGCTTCCCTTGTGACGCCACCACTCAGCATGCTAGGTGGCGTCTCCTAGCCACCTTACTACTACGTTTCTTGTGTCAACAACCTCAATTTAATCCTTTAAAATCTGGCTCCACCAGCTTTCCCCCAAAAGCATGAATCCAAAAATTTCCACTAAGGCTCAGACTTAACCCCCAAGGTTTCCCGAAGCCCCAAACACACTCAAACAATCATGCAAAGCATACCAACATATAGATACAAAGTAAAATGCAAGACCCCCAAATCACGGATGTTACAATTCTACCCCCTTAAAGAAATTTCGGCCTCGAAATTACCTGGTCAAAAGAGATGAGGATATTGCCGTCGCATTGCCTCCTCTGGCTCCCACGACGCTTCTTCCGAACCATGATTCCGTCACAACACTTTGACTAAAGGAACTGATTTCCTCCGTAGCACCTTGACGTCTCGTTCCAATATCTGAATTGGTTCCTCCTCATACGACAAGTCTGGCCTTAATTCAACTTCCTCGACTGGTACCACGCGAGACGGATCCGAACGGTAATGTCTTACCATCGAGACGTGAAACACATCATGCATCTGTTTCAATTCTGATGGTAACTCCAGTTGATACGCCACTGGACCCACACGCTTCAAAACTCGATAAGGCCCGATGAACCTGGGACTCAGCTTACCTTTCCGTCCAAACCTCATCACCTTCTTTCAGGGTGAAGCTTTCAAGAAAACCCGATCACGAACTGCAAATTCTATCTCCTTCCGCTTCAAATTGGCATACGACTTCTGCCTATTGGACGCCTCCTTCAAACGAGCCCTAATCAACTTAACCTTCTCCTCCGTCTCTGTAACCAGTTCCAGACCCAAAATCTGACGTTCCCCCAATTCTATCCAACAGGTAGGAGTATGACACTTCCGCCCGTATAATGCTTCATAGGGCTCCATTTGAATGCTAGACTGGTAGCTGTTGTTGTATGCGAACTCTGCCAACGGTAAGAACTCTTCCAAACTACCTTTGAATTCAATGACACAACCCCTCAACATGTCTTCCAAGATCTGAATCACTCTCTCAGGCTGTCCATCAGTCTGTGGATGAAAAGCTGTGCTGAAGTCCAATCTCGTACCCAATGCTTGATGCAATGCCCTCCAGAAATGCGACGTAAACCTAGGATCTCTATCTGATATGATTGACACTGGTACCCCATGCAACCTTACAATCTCCGCCACATACAACTTAGCCAACCTTTGAAGAGGGTAGTCAACTCGAACTGGTATGAAATGGGCGGACTTTGTCAATCGATCCACAATCACCCATATCGAGTCCTTCTTAGTGGGCGTAAAGGGTAGCCCACTAACAAAATCCATAGTGATTCTCTCCCATTTCCACTGTGGAATCTTTACCGGCTGCAACAACCCTGAAGGCAACTAATGCTCGGCTTTAACCTGCTGACACGTCAAACACTTCCCCACAAACTCCGTAACCTCCCGCTTCAACCCAGGCCACCAGAACTGCTCACTTAGATCCCAGTACATTTTACTTCCTTCAGGATGCATAGTGTAAAGGCTACTATGTGCTTCCTGCAAAATCATCCGCCTCAACTCCTCATCCTTCGGCATGCAAATCTTCTCACGAAAACACAGGACTCCGTCACTGTTCACGCTGTAATCCTCTACCCCACCATTCTGCACTTGTAGAAGTCGAGCACTCAAGACATCATCCGCTAACTTTTTTCCTTAATCTGATCCACCCATGTTGGTCTTACTTGGAGCTCAGCCAACAAACTTCCGTCGTCATATAAACTAAGATGGGCAAACATCGCTCTCAAATCTGATATTGCTTTTCGACTCTACGCATCAGCCACCACTTTAGCTTTCCCCGAATGATACTCAATGGAGCAGTCGTAATCCTTCAGCAATTCGATCCACCTTCGTTGCCTTAAATTCAACTCCTTCTGAGTGAGGAGGTATCTTAAACTCTTATGGTCAGTGTAGATGATGGATATCTCTCCGTACAAGTAATGTCTCCAGATTTTCAGAGCAAACACTACTACAGCCAATTCCAAGTCATACGTGGGGTAATTACTCTCATGAGGTCTCAACTGCCGAGATGCATACGTCACAACCTTCCCATCCTGCATTAACACACATCCTAACCCCGTGTGAGAAGCGTCACAATAAACCACGAACTCTTTACCGGCCTCCAGCTGAATCAACACTAGAGCCTCTGTTAAGATCCTTTTAAGTTTCTCAAAGCTTTCCTGCTGCTTGTCCGTCCAAACGAATGATACCCCTTTCCGCAATAATTTTGTTAAGGGTGCTGCAATAAGGGAGAACCCCTCCACAAACCTCCTGTAATAACCTACCAACCCCAAGAAACTTCGGACCTCCGCCACAGACTTAGGCGGTTTCCAATCCAACACGGCTTCAACCTTTCGAGGATCCACCCTAATTCCTTCTGCAGATACTACGTGACCTAGAAAAGTGACTTCCTTCAACCAGAACTCACACTTGCTAAATTTGGCGTATAGCTTCTTCTCCCTTAAAATCTACAAAACCACTCGCAGATGCGAATCGTGCTCTTCCTCAGTTCTGGAATATACCAGAATGTCGTCTATAAACACCACAACGAACCGATCCAGATAGGGTTGAAAAACCCGGTTCATCATATCCATGAACGCCGCTAGTGCATTCGTCAAGCCGAATGGCATCGCTAGGAACTCATAGTGTCCATAGCGAGTACGAAACGCTGTTTTATGAATATTTGCCTCCCTAACCTTCAGCTGATGGTATCCTGACCTCAAATCTATCTTCGAGAAAACTGAAGCTCCCCTTAGCTGGTCGAACAAATCGTCGATCCTCGGCAGCGGGTACTTGTTCTTAATTGTCAATTTATTCAATTGACGGTAATCTATGCACATACGCATGGATCCATCCTTTTTCTTCACGAATAGCACCAGTGCCCCCCATGGAGATACACTTGGTCGAATAAACCCACGATCCAACAGCTCTTGAATCTGAGCTTTAAGCTCCACCAACTCCTTTGGCGCCATCCTATACGGGGCGATTGATACTGGAACTGTACCCGGCAGTAGTTCAATCCCAAACTCCACCTCACGATCCGGAGGTAACCCTGGCAGCTCCTCAGGAAAAACATCCACAAATTCCCTTACTATTCTAACCCCACCAACCGCCTCTTCCTTTGCATCCAATGCACTAATAAAAGCTAGGAATGCCTTGCATCCTTTCCGAACCATCTTACCAGCCTTTAACGCAGAAACTACGTTAGACAAATAGTTCCTTCTTTCTCCTATCATGACTATCTCCTCATCCTTTGGGGTCCTCAACACCATCCATTTAGTTGCACAATCCAACGTAGCACGATGCTCTACCAACCAATCCATGCCTAAGATGAGATCAAACTCCCCGAAAGGTAATTCCATTAAGTTGGCCGGAAATACCACTCCTTGAATTTCTAGAGGCACATCCCTGAATAGCTTATTCACCACTACCGATTGTCCTAACGGGCTAACTACATTCGTTTCTCTAGCAGCAATTTCAGAGGCTATACTTATTGTCTCAGCTATACTACATGCAATATAAGAGTGGGTCGAGCCAACATCAATCAAAGCAAGAAAAGGCTTATCAGCTATAAGAAACGTACCGGTTATGACGTCCGGTGTATCGCCATCCTCTCACCGACGTATTGCATAAACTAGACCAGGCTGCCTTGCCTCTGCATTACCGACACCCCTACCTGGTGTCCCACGACCTCGACCAGAACCATTCCCCCTACCAACTGGACCACAACCCCTCGGTGGTTACTGCCCACCTTTTCCGGACTGATTAAAACTCTGACCTGCTGGTCGGCCCTTGTCCATCTCTTGTGGACAGTTCCTAATCATATGGTCCCTGGATCCACATTTGAAGCATCCCCCAGTCTTCTTCCAATATTCCCCCAGATGCATTTTCCCACACTGAGCATATGAACGATATTGACCCCCTGCGGCAGACGGCGGATCTCATGGCCCATCTATCCTAGGTCTTTTCTGGAAACTCCCGAATGACCCCGATGACCCAAAACTTCTCTTATTTTTACCTCGGTCTTTATCCCTATTCTGTCTATCGGTCCACTTTACTTCCTCGGCTATTTTAGCTTTTTCGACCAACACCGCAAAATCCCTCTCCCGTTGCAGAGCTATCAATGCCCTGAACTCATCCCGCAGCCCATCTTTGAACCGTACACAATGTTCGTAATCAGTCGCCACTATTTCCCGGGCGTAACGGCTCAAACGCAGAAATTTCGCCTCATACTCTGCTACAGATTTGCCCCCTTGCACCAAATTCAGGAATGCTTTCCTCTGAGCATCCACATAACTGGCTCCAACGTACTTCCCTTGGAACTTCATCTTGAAGAAATCCCAATCCACTTGTTCTGCAGGGGTACCCTCTCTGACAGTGAGCCACACTGGTAGGCCTCATCCCGAAGTAGAAAAATCATGCCCTTCAGCTTCTCTTCAACTGTACAGTCTAAGTCATCCATAATCCTCTCGACTGCCTCCAGCCAATACTCAGCAACATTTGGAGCCACTCCAGAGATACCTCTAAACACTTCAGCTTCATTTGCTCGAAGTCGTTCTGGTACCGATTTCCGAGCCCTTACACCTAAACCTGCCCCGGCAACCCTCTCTAATACCCGTAGCATTGCCTGAGACACCGCATCTTCTCCCCCCGTTTGATCCTAAAACTCAGCTTCTGCTGGTAGCGGTGACGGCATTTCATTCCCTGACCCCTGACCAGACCCTACTGGCTCCGACACTACCATCCTGCCTCTACCGTGTCCACGTGCATTACGTTCACGTCCCCTAGTACTCATGTCTATTGTCGCATTTTAATCTGTTTTACAAACTTTATGCATTAGCTTTCTTTTCACTTGTTGATTAGAGAGTAGTTTTATGCGAGGAGAGTTTAATAGTAGTTTTTTGCAAAAGCACACATATATCTATAGGTTTTCATCTCTAGGGTATGGTTTCTTAATTCTATTATCCATAGCAATACACAACAAATATATCCATATCATACAAGTCACTTAATAATCAGGGAACTTACCTTGCAGACTTGGGCTGGGGACTAAGGTGCCATGCTTCCCAAGAACATACACATAGATGTTTTCTGTTTTAAACTATCTTTTGAGAGAGAGAAAAAAACATTTTGAACCCAAAAACCCAAGTCCGAGTTTTTAAAGCAGGCTCTAATACCAAGTTGTAACACCCAAAACCCGGCCCATACACCACGACCGGATCTAGCATGTCACTAAAAAGAAGTTTTTGCAAAATGTTGTAACCTTTGGAAAAACATCAAGTTAATATTACTACTGTAGCGATTCAAATAAGAGTTCGTTGTTTGTTTGGGTTAGACTCTAATTTGTTGGTTTCATTGCTTTGGTGACTTTTGAAAACATCTGCTTTTACACCCCATTAAGCTAAGACCATTACCGAAGAAAATGCATTACAGTTGGAAATCGTTGATTAAATTAAAGAATTGCGTTTGGAGAAAACGTCATACTATCTAATTAATGTGGAAAAACGTTGAAGACTTTTAAAAAAAATATTCAAAGCAGATTAGTAGTGGCCGTATTATAACGAAATGTTTCAAAAAAATATAATGATAAATAAGTTCCTACTTAGAAATAGAAAAACTGTGCATGGCCACATTGTAGTCCCCTCCGGCCCGGTTCACTGCCCTATTTGTCACCTGCAAAGAATGTTAATCCACGAAGGTGAGTCGAGAGACTCAATGTGCAACTACCTACACCATCACTGGGCCTAGCCCTTTGGGCGAAGCCCATACGAAAACAAAACTGGGCCTTAGCCCTATCAACACAGTATATCAAATCATATATGCAAAATAATGAGAAGCCCAACCCAACCTAAATTCCATCCGCTACACACCACCCGTTCCTGCCAATTACACCAGTGGGGATTTCTACAATCGACCCTCCATCCGCTACACACCTTCGATGGCAGTCGCTGCAGTCAGCTGCACATCGCCCTTAATATGTGTGGCATAGCCACTGAAATAGTAATAATAATAATGTGACAAATGTCACCGAAATATGTGGCAAGCCACCGAAACACTGCCCCTTATCATAGTCACATCCCTTTTTGCCCATGCAACATGCGATCATATGAATGCAATATACCATATACTATCCCATGACATACTGAAGACATCCATGCATACGAATAGATATATACAACCATTATTACACAACATACTCAGAGAATATGCGTACCTGATGTCACGATCCTTACCCCTTTCAGGGTATACACTAACCATTTCTACTCCTTCCGGTTTACCAATCAATATACTTAATTACGTTAAACATATAAAGAGGGTGTGGAAGTTACACACCTGTAAACACGAAGAACTATACTCTCGATCTCGCCAACACTTTCACTCGCAGGGATCACAGCAATCTGTTTATCCCTCTCCGAAGCTAGCCCACAACCTGGCGGCCAATCACGTACAGCTGACACCGCTCGCTTCTTGAACTTAGGAGTAGGGACTGCGGATCCAACCCCCTCCTTCGCTTGGCTAGGATTTGGTTCCATGGAGCAGATCTTGGTCAGAAGACCAGGTTAAGGTATTGAAGAATAAGGATATGAGAACACGCGCTCGAATTAAAAGGTTGCTTACCTGGATCGACAAACTACTGAAGGCTTCCGGCTTGGTTATACGATCGATTTGAGTACCTACATAAATACCCTTATAAGAAATTGGTTCCCCAAAAAAGAACTAAATACAAAGAAGTGACCCCTTACGGCCAACCAACAAAACTGAATCCCTCCATGGCCTATTCGGCCATAACACTTACCAACACCTTCTTGAAAATAGGCCACTACGAGAAGATATAATGTAGATACGCCCTTCTATCACGAACAAAAGTGTCTCACTTCGGATTTTATGATTGGCTATCAGGAAATCGACAGAAGAGAGCAGATTCAGCTAAGATAGAAAAGAAATCAAAGAGAAGGAGTGACCAAGATTAGTGATTCTGTCAAGAGAAAAAGAAATGGGATATGAAATTCGGCTTTTAGTGCTTCATAAACAAAACAGTTCCAAGGGAGAAAATGAGAAGTGGCTTTCGGCTATGGAGAACAAATAGCAGAGATAAGAAGTATGCAAAAGAGAGAATAGGCAATAAGTGATACGGCTTTGTATAAAAGATGAAAAACGAAACAGGAGAAAGAGAAGAGAAGAGAAGTTTGTGGAAAAATCGGCTAAAGTTGAAAGCTTGAGAAAAAGAAATGAAACACTTGAGAGAAATAGAGAAAGTAGAAGGAGAGAATGCCTAATAGGTTCGACTAACCAAAGATAGAATGCCCGAATGGCAGCTTCAGAGATTTCGGTAGTCAAAATGGAAAAACTCAAAAGAAATGCGTATACTAACAAAGACCGAAAGTGGAACCCTTAGCACACCATTTGCTAAAAACCCCTCAAGATTTCGGCACCTATTCCCTTCCTCAAAACCGAATACACCCACTCCCCTACACCACTCAAAATTTCGGCTAACACCCAACATGCTTCCCCCTAATTTCTCTCCTACATCCCCTCTTCTCCACTCATTTGATTTAGTTTGAATCATTCAAACTCCCCAATTAGCTCTCCACCACTTGTTTGAATATCTTGACCAAGTCTTCCCTCACTCTCCAGAGTTTGATTGCCGTCCAACCACCTCCCCTTGCCTAAGCCAAAAAAATAATGCTCCCTTGCGCTACCTCAGAGATTCGAACCCTCTCCCTCAGCTTCCCTTGTGACGCCACCACTCAGCATGCTAGGTGGCGTCTCCTATCCACCATACTACTGCTTTTCTTGTATCAACAACCTCACAATTTAATCCTTTAAAATCTGGCTCCACCAGCTTTCCCCCAAAAGCTTGAATCCAAAAATTTCCACTACGGCTCAAACTTAACCCCAAGGTTTCCCGAAGCCCCAAACTCACTCAAACAATCATGCAAAGCATACCAACATATAGATACAAAGTAAAATGCAAGACCCCCAAATCCCGGATGTTACAAGGTGCCTAACCAATGTGCCCTTATTGACACCACAATTTAATTTCCAAATCAAACTCATATACCAAGCTACTTTTCATTAAACCACAATATCCAACCATAAACACATACCAGACTTATCATTCATTCTTACCATTCATGTCTACCATAAACATATTATAACCATCTATAAGTAGATGAAATTAAGATACCAAAACACCATCTTGTATAGAACTTCAAACCAAAACTAAGCCATATATGTACAAGTAGCTAAAAGAAGGTTAAAACATCAACACATTAACGAAAACAACTTAAAAGTTCCTAGTACATGCCATTTATAACCGACATCAAAAGATCAAAACATCTACTAAGATGATGAATGGATAGTGTGTGTGCTCCGACTCGATCTTCCAATTGTCAAAGCTTTTCAAGATCTAGAAGAGAAAAATATAGACAATGTAAGCAACTTATGCTTAGTAAGCTCGTATAGAATATAACATAATTTGCTAAATCAAGATTATTTAACTTAATTATGCACTGAGCCATAAAGAATCTATATGTTCATTTGTTTCATTTTCGTACAACAAACCTCGATAGTTTAATGAAGTATTCACTCCAATGGTGTACCTTTCCGAATAATTTCATTGTTCCAAAGGATGCCATGGTATCTTCCAACCGTGGTCTTATGCATTCCCGATGTAGTGCCATAGTATCTTTCAACTATGGTCTTGATCGTTAAGTATCTTTCAACTATGGTCTTACACATTTCCAATTTAGTGCCATGGTATCTTTCAACTATGGTATTATTCATTCCTGTTTAATGCCATAGTATCTTTCAATCGGTTAACTACTAAATTAACTAATAAACTTACCTTGACTAAAAATAGTTGCAACAACAAAACAGACGAATAGTCCAAAACTTTAGCTTTTCTGCTATTTAAACCTGATTGGTTCGTTTCTTGATCTAGATAATACATTTCATTCAATTAAACCATTCAAATAACTTAAAATAATTAACTTAAACTTATAACCCTTATCAATATGAATTTACAAAATTACCCCCACATTTTAACTATTATGCAATTTAGTCCCTAAACTTGAAACTTGCAATTTAATCACTTTTACTCTCCATTCATGCTAATTGAATTTCCTAGGGACCCATTACAACCCATATTTTTCATCATTTCACAATAATTCCATGAAATTTTACTAATTAAACATTTTAATCCCTAAACATTAAAATTACCTAAAATCACTTAACAAAATAAACTTATTTATCAACCAAGTTTAATATTCTATCAATTAAGTTCACAAACACACCCAATTAATTCATGGGGAGTCCCTAAAATTTTAACAGTTTTACGAATGGACCCTCGGGTTAACTAGATTAAGCTAAAATGATAACAAAAACGTAAAAAATCATTAAAGATGGACCTAAAAAACACATGCATGCAAGGAAGGAGGTTGGCCGAACCTCAAATGCCCTCCAATGGTGATTTCGGCTATGAATTTTCTCAAAGAAGAAGATGAATACATTTGTTTTGGTTTTGTTTATGTTATTAATGTATTTAATTACCATTTTGTCCTTTAAAATCTAATCAAATTTCATGCAATTAGCCACCAAAGCTGTCCACTATAATACTAAAAGGTAAATTTACCGTTTAAGTCCACTTATTTATCATTCCCTAACCATTTGACAGCTTTAACTAATAGTAACTTATTTTTGAAACTTTTACGATTTAGTCCTTTTCACTTAATTAACTATTTAAATGTTAAAATTTCTTAACCAAATTTTAATATGCCTCTAATAAATAGTCATAAACAGTAAATAAATAATAAATATTGACTCTTTTTTTAAAATTATGGTTCTAAAACTACTATTTTCGACACCACTAAAACGGACTATTACATTACTAATAAAACTCTTCTAAATTCTTACTATTTAAGTTTTGATAATAAATTTAATTTAAAAATCAGCGGAATGTGAAAGATAATAAGCTAACAACTCATAATTTTGTTATATAAAAAAAAAAAGTGAATGAAGAATACAAAAAAACATGAAAACCAGAGGTTTTGGCTATTCAAATTGGATTATATCACCTTTATTTTTTATTATTCATCAATAAATAAAAAATGACAGTTTAATATGATTTTGATTAAAATTAATTGCCATAACAGAGTATGTGATCAGATTCTCACAGGCTTTTTAAAATTATTATTAATGTTATTTTATGATTATGATTATGATTATGATTATTATGAGAGAACTTTTTATCTTATTCTACTATAGTATTTGGTTTGCCATATGTCAAGACAATTGTTGCCACCATTTTTGTAAATTATTTGGTACCTTAAAAAATGAAAAGTTTTTTTTTTTTTAAATCATTTCAAAAGTGATTAAAATAATCACTAGTGGACCTCGTCAATATTTGGCGGCCTTCAGCAGTTCCAATTAGATTGATATGATTATAATAAAATAAAATCATGTTTTGGAGGTATATTCTATGTTAAACAAACAAATTTATATAAGGATTCAGATATGCCATAATAGGAACCATGTGCAGTTAAGCTATAAAGAATAAAAATTATGCCATCCAAGAAATTCACATCATGGAGAAAACGTTTTGGCATCACAAAACGCCATGTGCTGCCAATTGGCCGCCAAAAAGGCAAAAACTATTTCAAACACAAAGTTCAATGCAAATTAAAACATAGTATGACTGATATTTTTAAGAAGAATAAAATATATTATTAAAAATCAACTACTTAGAACATAAATGTTAATTTTAGAAAATATACAATATACAATAAATAATGAAACATATAATTAATAATAACATATAAAATATGTATAATATTAAAATAAAAAATAGATTAAATTGTGAGCAAAATGAAATTTAAACACGTAAATACATCTTATTAAGAATACTAAATGTACTACAATTGTTTATCATAGTGTTATCATCAATCTTGAGTTAGTATCGAGTTAACTTGTGACACCAACTCAATTAACAACATTATCAATACTAGAATTCTATAGCAAGCGTGATTGAGATAATAAAGTATACATAATACAATCAATATGTAAATATTATATTAAAATAAAATTTTGGTTCAATGATAAAGTTAATAGTATATTGATGCAAATAGCATGTGTTTAAAACCAACCACATGCAATTTTTATTATTATTAAAAGATTGAAATACTCATGAATAATATAAATTATTTTAATTATGGAAGGATATTTTCATAATTTCTCAAATAGAGTTGGTGCCCAGTTGACTTTTAACCCCAACTCAGCCAAGTGCTTAAATAATAGAATAGATTATAATATATTTAATTGAGTTGGTGCACCTATTAATCAAGTTCCAACTTAGCTGTAAAATTACCAAAAACCCACTTCTTTTACAAAGTAACAATATTATTTTGGGGGTATTTATGTGTAACACCCCAAACCCGACCCGATTCACCAGGTCTGGATCTCGGGTGTTACTAAACAATATAGAACATTTAAAAGAAAATAATTTACAATTTTTTCATTTATTTTAGAACCTGTTATTTGAAGTTTCGAAAGAAAACTTAACATTTAAAAATTTATGAATGAAACATATGATGAATGACTTATTACATCAAATTTGTTACAAATCCTTACAAGATAGAGAATTATTTAAAGGTAGACTCAAAAGCGTATTCAAGACTGCGCCACCAATCCATTGTATGCATAACAGCCCGATTTGCCACTCCCTTGGTGCACTCCTAGTATCGTCATTCTCAGCACAAAATCTCAATAAACCTGAAACAATAAGTATAACTCATGTAAGTTTGCAAGAACTCAGTGAGAATTAATCACTTATACCTTAGTCGTGGTTTCCTTGAAAGTGCCAAATAGTTTATTACTTCCAGCTTCTCTTCTTCCAACATCAACTGTCTACTACAAAAAACTTCACACAAATCGCACATCATATTCATTCCTTCTTTCTGCTATATCGTAGTCTGAATCCATTACCGTCATGTATCACTATCATCGTTCTCTAAGGAATCTCTTTAAATTCATCTTGATCATGGTTCCTTGCTCATATTCTTGCAATCCAATGTTTGGAATTGCTTCTCATGCCTAATCTTAACTTTCACTGTCTACAGGTATCTGCCCTTCTTCAAGTTATTAGACGCTGCCTTGTTTAGAATTTTTCATTCGATGAGAGTTCATCCATCCTATTATCTCATCAATTGTTCCTTAATTTATTCAGTCCTTTATCAGTGTCCTTTGCATACTAAAGTATTTAGAACTTCGTTTGTATACTTAGGATCAACCCAGGCTAATTTTCACAGTTACGACTTATAACAAACCCTCTTTGAATGTTTAGAGTATTTTCTCAGTGATATTCCCATTATGTCTCTTCAATTCATTACCTTCAGTCATATCTTAACTTGGTCCTGCATTTACCATATAATCAATTGATATCTTAAATAATTCAAATTTCAGTTCCCACATTTAAGAGCCAAATTGAACACGCCATATAGCTATATATAGAACCCACCACACGGGTCATCTGTTAGAATATGACTCGAGGGCCTATCAATTATTTGCCACCCGGGTGATTAGACACAGACCTACAACCAGTCCCTAATACACTGACATGATTCATACCAGACATTCCTAATCACCAATCATACAACCCTTATAACCCATGCTTCACATATTAAACACATTAATGTAGATGTACTTCAACATAATATATACCTTTACGAAATTCAACTTGCAATTCGAAATCATATGATCTCTTATATAACATACATACTCTCTTCTTTAATCTTTTATATATACTCTCAACAATTTCTAGAATATAAATCATAACAATACCTTGATGGATGCTTAGCAACCCTGTACGAACTATTGTTTGCCAACCATTATCCTGCATCATTAATTTCGGCGGATACCACCACAGTCTCATCATTCTCTTATATGCCAATTATCATACTTTTATCTTACTAAATCTTCCTTATCTAGTTAATTGAGAAATCCCTTCAAACCTTTCATAATTTTTTGGCCACAAGAGTAATTTCTCAACAGCACATGTTGTAGGCCATACTCTTGTTCCAAATAATTATTCACGGACATTTACCTTTGGCGGATACATATGTATTTGGTGAATACTAACGTTTAATTGAATGCCTTCCAAATGACTCTCAAACATACCCTGATTCTATACCACATGTATTATTACTGACAAGATACTACTTGGCCATTCAGATGAATTTCACATTCATTAAACCCCAGTCAACCGTGATTTGGCATATTCCAAATAATTTTTGATTCAATCATTCATCATCATATAGACAACTTTTAATGACAGAGCCTTAAATCTTACACAGTTACAAATATATATATCTAACCATTTCAGATAATTTTGGCAAATACCTTTACCATCTTGTAACTACACGGTTCTTTTCGATAACTTATTTGATTAACTCACAGATCTTACTCAACCTTTGACCTTGAGCATAGTAGTAGTATACCTCAGCTATACTTATCACAAAACTATCTGACTTTTCATATCTTACAGAAAATATAAGAATGTAAATCATACCAGACATTCATTACATATTACACATTAATGCCAAACAGAACATACCATTATTTCATATACTACCATGGGTCATGACCTTATGGTTTTACATATATATATTCGTGTATTGTGATCTACCATTTCGATTCTCATGTCGAAGGCTAGGCCATGAATCATTCCTATTATATCATTTTATTTTCTTTGCTACCATGGGTGTAACACCCCTCACCCGTATTCAACGCCGGAATAGGGTTACGGAGCATTACCAGATTTAAAACACTTATAATCATACATTTCATATACAATTTTTCATATCAAATACAATTCAATCACAACCAATGACAGTGTCCCTTAAACGAGCCTACTTGGCTTTTAACATGCATTAGAAATGGTTCAGGACTAAACCGATAACTCGGGAAATTTTTGTGAAATGTAGAAAATTTTGCTTCAAACAAGGGACACACACCCGTGTGGCCAGGCCGTGTGTCTCACACTACCACCAGACACGCCCGTGTCACAGGCCATGTGAAAACAAGGGGTACATACTGACTTGGGTCACATGGCCAACCACATACCCGTGCGTCTAGCCCGTGTGACTTTCGAAATGGCCATAAACGCCCGTGTGCCAGGCCGTGTGTTAGGCCGTACCAAACTTGTAGGGTATACTCACTTATGCAACACGGCCCAGTCACATGCCTGTGTGCTAGGCCGTGTGCCAATTAGGGGAGTATACTAGTACCACACGGCCGATCACACGTCCTTGTGTGAGACCTTGTGGAGCATACTGACTTTATTATAATCTCAACATCAGGGGACACACGGCTGTGTAACTTGACTGTGTGTCACACACGACTGAGACACACACCCGTGTGGACAAAAATAGGCTATTTACCAAGCCATTTAGCCACCCATTTTGCACATATTCAAACCAACTCAAATGGTACCAATCCAAGATACAATAAGCAGCCAAATATCATCAACCAATATTCAATTCATACCATTTCATTACTAACCATACAAGTCACAATTTGTTATCTAACTATGTACCAATTCACAAGAATAAAACTTCTCAAATATCAATATTTTACCATTCAAATTACCTAATATCATTAAGCACCATATACCCAACTTTAACATACAATATAAGGCATATACCATAATAAAAAAAATACTATTGGCTCATCTATATACATTATCAAATCCATCATCATAGGCCAACTCAAAAGGGCCAAAATACATATTTATCAAACATACCAAAATGACTCAAGCCTATACATACCATATACCATATATACACACTTCAAAAGTTCCAAAATAGATGTCCGATAGTGCGATGAAGTCTTTGACGATCCCCGGTTTCGAGCTAGCTTCGATATACTATTAAACATAGAATAAAATAAACAAAGTAAGCTATAAAGCTTAGTAAGTTCGTATATATATATA
Organism: Gossypium australe; assembly: GCA_005393395.2. Lineage (NCBI taxonomy): Eukaryota > Viridiplantae > Streptophyta > Magnoliopsida > Malvales > Malvaceae > Gossypium > Gossypium australe. The sequence continues at coordinate 32,127,792 of CM016618.1, forward strand.
TATATATATATATATATATATATATATGAAATAATCAACACCATTCATTAACAATTCCAAATAGATACATAATTTGCAATTAAAACCTCAATCAATGAGATAGCATAAAGTTTAACTACAAAGCAACTCATAAGTTCTCATCGTCTTTCAATTCATCATTTGAACAGTTTTCTGTACATACCTGTACTGATTCATATCTATTCTCACCAATTCGCTTATCGAATCACTTCGAGTTTATAAATACTTACGATATAAGTACGTCGATTCTCCGATGCCATAGTTCAACTATGGTCTTACATATACATTGCCAAAGCCCTGCCGTGGTCTTACATTCACATGCCATAACCCGGTTATGATCTTATTATCTGATTACCATAGCCCAACTATGGTCTTATTCAGCATCTCGTCGACTTAAACCGTACATTTAAATAAAATTCAACACATTTAGCCATAGAATAAATAAAATCTCAATACCATCCATCAATTGAATAAATAAACATTCAAGTTCATTATACGAACTTACCTCATATACGGAAATGATGAAACAGATCGACAATTCAATTACTTTGCTTTTTCCCCGGCCTAAGTCCGAATTCCTCTTTTCTTGATCTATAAATAATCAAAATAAGCTTATTTAATCAACTATTCATTCAATTTAGTCTAAAACACACATTAGGGCTATTTTACACACTTGTCCCTAAACTTTCATATTTTTACAATTTAGTCCTTATTTCATAAATTCACAATTTAATGAAATTCACAATAGTCCCATGCTAGCCGAATTACCATAATGCCCCTAGTAGCCCATAATTTCCATTTATTTCACATTTCAACAACACATTTTCAACATTTCTCAATTTAATCCTTATTTTGTATTTTCACTAAAAACCATTTAACAAAACTTGTTCAAAGTATCAAATATTCAAAATCTAGCATTAAACATCAAAATACTCATATATTCATCAATGGAAACACTCAAAATCTTTAACAATTTTGCAAATTAGTCCTTGGGCTAGTTAGTACTAGTTGCAACGATCACAAAAACATAGAAATCATTAAAAACGGAGTCAAAATCACTTACCAATTGAGTTATGTCATGACCGAAAGTTTAAAGCCCTTATTTTATTTTCTTTTCTTCAATTTTCAGTGGGCTACTTAAGGTTGAAGATGATACAGCCTTTGTTTTAACTTTATTTTACTTTAAATTACTAATTTACTAGACTAACCTTATTAATTTAGCTTAACAACACTTCATTTAATGTCCATTGTTGTCCACTAGCAATATTATTGGTCTAATTACCAATTAAAGTCACTCACTTCCAACTTTCATGAAAAATTGATGCCTTTTACTTATAAAACACTAATTTTCCACTTTACGCGATTTAGTCCTTTTTACCGAATTGACCATCCAAACGATAAAATTTCTAAACGAAATTTTCACACCAACATAATATCATACCGTAAACACTTAAAATAATATTAAAATAATTTTTCAACCTCAAATTTGTGGTCCCAAAACCACTATTCTAATTTGACTAAAAACGGCCTGTTACAACTCTCCCTCCTTTAGGGATTTTCATCCCCGAAAGTCTTACCAATGAATAGGTTAGGGTACTATTTTCTCATAGCTTTCTCGGGCTCCCTGTAATACCCCTAACCTGTAACTGTTGCCGAACTAGGGATAAGAGGCATTACTAATCAATTTCGAATATTCCATATCATTTTCAACACAAAGTCATTCAAACAGCTTAATTTACAATCATATAGTCCTTTAATGAGGTCTACGAGACATTAAACATGTGTTAGAAAGGGGTCGGGACTAAACCGAACTCATACGAAAATTTCTAAAATTTTAACATTTTTCTAAGTTACAGAGGTCACACGCCCATGTGGGTAGGCCGTGTGCCTCACACGACCTCGGACATGCTCGTGCATCCAAGCCGTGGCAAAACAGAGCATACATACCGACTTGTTCACACGGCTTTAGACACGCCCGTGTGCCTCACCCGTGGTCGACACTGACTTGCACCACACAGCCAGTCACACGCCCGTGTGTCCAGCCAGTGGTCGCTACTGACTTGATCCACACGGCCAATCACACGCCCGTGTGACTTGCCCGTGGTCGAGTTTGACTTGTTTTAAAACACAACCTCGAAAGACATGGTCGAGCCACACGCCCGTGTGCTCAGCCGTGTGGGAAATTACAGGCCATTTTCAAGGCCAAATTGCCATCCACACTTTGGAATTACCTATAAGCATTAAACCAATAACAATTCATGCCTCAATTGCAACCAAAACATACCATTTCAAGCACCAATTAATCAACAACAATACCATCTATTCTTATACTCAATTCCTACTCAAATAAATCCAATCAAAGCACCATTTTCACAATTCAAATCATGTAAGCTAAACATCATTTAGTCAGGCCACAAATTCACACTTAAAACACCATTTCCATCAACTAATTCATGCATGAAATATACCATTTCTAACCTCACTATTTCATACCACATTCATCATTTACATAGTTCACACATAACAACCAAAATCATCTAACATATTCATCAATGGAACATCTATCAACACAAAGTTCACATATTCATCAATGGAACATCTCAAAATCTTCATCAAATTCTAAAATTAAGACACGGGCTTGATAAAACACAAAGCAACGATTACAAAAACGTAGAAATTATCAAAAATCGAATAAAAATTACATACCAATTGGAGCTTCAAAGAATCGAACCCTAAATAGCCATGGTTGTCTTATTCCTTCTTCAATTTCGGCAAACAAAGATGAACGCTCCCACTAAATTTTGTTTTATTTTAATTATAATACATTAATACACATTTTACTATTTTGCCCTTTGTTAAAACATTTTTATTTCATTCATTTAATGGCCGTTTATGTCCATCTCCACTACCAAAGGGCTAATTACCACAGAAGAATTTCCCATTTAATAAGCCATGCCAAATAAACACTTTAACAATCAGCACACAGCTTTTACATTTTATGCGATTAAGTCCTTTTTGCTAAATAAGCACACAATCGATAAAATTTTCACACAGAACCTTCACACATTCTCAATCACATATTATAAACACCAGAAATAATATTAAAATATTTTTTTCTGACCTCGGATTTGTGGTCTTGAAACCACTCTAAACCGGGCTGTTACACTCCCACGTAGCTTCCTCGATCCCGTGTTTATGCCAAAGAACCTTCACTAGGGCTATGCGTTTATTTCTCAATTCTTTGATTTGTCGAGCCAAAATTCTGACCAATTCTTCATTGTACTTCATATAAGGTTGAATTTCAATCTCTGATGAAAAAATCACATGCGATGGATCAGATCTACACCGATGTAGCATCGATACATGAAACACGTTGTTGATTTTTTCTAACTCTGATGGCAGAGATAACTAATATGCTACTGACCCTATTCTTTCAATGATTTCATACGGCCCGATAAATCTTGGACTCAATTTGCCTTTACGACCAAATCGGAGTATTTTCTTCCACGGGGACACTTTCAGAAACATTTTATCACCGATCTGAAATTCAATATCTTTCTGTTTTAAATCCGTATACGATTTCTGATGATCAGAAGTTGCTTTCAAATAGTCACGAATTATTTTCACTTTCTCTTCGGTTTCTCTAACCAAATCAACTCCGTGAATTTGTTTCTCACTAAGCTCAGTCCAGTACAATGGAGTTCGACATTTGCTATCATACAGAGCTTCGTACGGTGCCATCTTTATACTCGATTGAAAGCTGTTATTATACGCAAATTCAACTAGCGACAAATATTTCTTCCAATTACCTTCGAATTCCAAAACACTACATCGGAGCATATCTTCGAGTACTCGTTCAGACTGTCCATCAGTTTGCTGATGAAAAGCTGTACTAAAATTCAACTTTGTACCCAGAGTTTCTTGCAATTTCTTTCAAAACTGTGACGTAAATGTTGGATCTCCATCTAAAATAGTAAAATAGGCACCCCGTGCAATCTCACAATCTCAGAGATATACAACTCAGCTAGTCGATCAAGCGAAAAGTCTGTACGTACTAGTATGAAATGAGCAGATTTCGTTACTCGATCATCGATAACCCAGATAGCATCTTTCTTTTTAGGAGTTAGGGGCAATCCTGACACAAAATCCATTGTAATTCTATCCCATTTCCACTCGAGAATCATCATAAGTTGCAGTAAACCCGATGGTACTTGATGTTCAGCTTTGACTTGATGACAAATCAAACATTTAGAAACAAATTCTGAGATATCTCGTTTCATGCCAGACCACCAATATAATGGTTTCAAATCGTTATACATTTTAGTACTTCCTGGATGTATAGATAAACAACCACTATGTGCTTCGTTTAAAATCTTCTGAATAAGCTCGAAATTTCGCGGTACACAAATTCTTCCTTGGAACATCAAACAATCATCAGGTCCAATTTTAAATTCTGAATCAGAAGTCGACTCACATTGAACTCGTTTATCTTGCAATTCTTTATCACGTTTCTGGGCTTCACCGATTTGCTGAAGGAATAACAGTCTCACTTTCAACTCAGCTACAATCGAACCGTCATTCGACAAAACTAACTATGTGTTCATTGCATGCAAAGTAAATAATAACCTTATCCTCAGAGCATCAGCAACTACGTTCGCTTCCCTAGGATGATAATCAATTACTAGCTCATAGTCTTTCAATAATTCAAGCCATCTTCGTTGTCGCAAATTCAAGTCTTTCATGGTCATTAAATACTTTAAACTCTTGTGATCTGTATAAATGTGGCATTTCTCACCAAACAAGTAATGTCGCCAAATCTTTAATGCAAACACAATAGCGACCAACTCTAAATCGTGTGTCGGGTAGTTCTTTTCATGCGGTTTTAACTGTCTAGAAGCATAAGCTATTACTTCGCCTTCCTGCATCAATACACAACCCAGATCGTTCAACAACGCATCACTGAAAATTATGAATTCTTTACCCGACTCAGGCTGTACTAACACAAGTGCCTCTGTCAATAATGCTTTCAACTGTTCGAAACTTTGTTGACACTTCTCAGACAATTCGAACTTTACATCTTTCTGAAGTAATCGAGTCATCGGTGTTGCAATCATAGAAAATCCTTTCACAAATCATCTATAATAACAGGCTAGTCCCAGAAAACTTCAGACTTCAGATAAATTTATCGGAGGTTTACAATATATAATTGCAGAAATCTTGCTCGGGTCAACTCTAATACCTTCGGCTGAAACGATATGTCCCAGAAATCCAACCTCTCGCAGCCAAAACTCACATTTACTAAACTTTGCAAACAACTGCTTATCTCTCAAGATCTGTAACACTATCCTCAAATGCTTCGCATGCTCAGACTCAACTCGAGAGTAAATCAGAATGTCGTCAATAAATATAACAACGAATCTGTCGAAATACGGTCCGAATATCCGATTCATCAAATCCATAAAAATGGCAGGAGCATTAGTCAATCCAAAAGGCATAACAAAGAATTCATAATGTCCGTACCTCATTTTGAATGCTGTCTTCGGCACATCTGAGTCTTTAACTCGCAACTGATAATAACCAGATCTCAAATCAATCTTTGAAAACACTGTTGCACCTTTCAACTGATCAAATAAATTTTCTGTTCTTGGTAGAGGATATTTATTCTTGATTATCACTTTATTGAGCTGTCGATAGTCTATACACATTCTCATTGATCCATCCTTTTTCTTTACAAACAACACTGGTGCACCCCAGGGCGAGAAACTCGGTCTTGTGAATCCTCTATCAGTTAATTCCTGCAACTGAGCTTTCAAGTCTTTTAACTCTGTCAGAGCCATTCTGTACGGAGCCATCGACATTGGTGAAGTTCTCGATACTAAATCAATAGCAAATTCCATTTCTCTGATCAGCGGTAAACCCGGTAACTCTTCTGGAAACACATCTGGATACTCGCAAACAACTGGTACTGATTTAATCTTTGTTTCTGACACTTTTGTATCAAGTATATATGCAAGATATGCATTGCATCCCTTTTTCACAAATTTTTAAGCTAACATCGATGAAATTACAACTGGTAGACCCTTCAAATCATTTTATTCGATTAAGAGAGTTTCATTATTCTGACATTTCAACTCAATGGTCTTTCGTCTACAATTTACTACTGCATCATGCAACATCAACCAGTCCATACCCAGAATAACATCAAACTCATCAAACGGCAACAACATCAAATCAGCCATAAAACAGTAACCCCGAGTCATTAACGGACAATTCTTGCAAACTTTGTCAACCAGGACATATTTGCTTAAGGGGTTCGGCTTTTTTATAACAAACTCAATAGAATCAACAAGTAAATTCTTACTAGACACTAAGTTTACACATATATATGAATGAGTTGATCCGGGATCTATCAATGCAACTACATCAGTGTTATAAAGAGAGAATGTACCGGTAATAACATCTGGAGATGGCGCTTCTTCACGAGCGTGAATAGCATAAGTTCTGGCAGGTGCTCTAGCCTCGGATCTCACAACAGTATATCGTGACACACATCTACCACCACTCACATTTCCAACATTACGGAATGGTCTTCCTCTCGCAGTTGTGTTGCTTTGTCTTGCACTCTGAGATTTATCTTTCTTATCTAACTTAGGACAATCTCGAATGAAGTGTTCGTGCGAACCACATCTAAAACGGTCTTTATCATTCAGTTTATACTCTCTAAAATGTCATTTTCCACATCGTCCACATTCAGGTTTATTTGATCTAACATTCTCCACACTTGCTACTGGCATAGCTGGAGTTTTTGAACCCGTAAATTGTTTCCTACGATCTCTATTAGAGTACTCCAATGGTGCATTTGATCGACTATACGAATCTCTGGATTTCTTTGATGAAGAGTGATGGGGTTTATTCATCAATCTCTTTCTTGAATCTCTAGCTTCAGAATCAACCTTTCTCTTTTCTTTGCCCAGTTCTTCAGCTTTGCGGGCACACTCAACTAAAACAACAAATTCTTTTAAATCCAATATTCTGACCGGAAGTCTAATATCTTGGTTCAACCGATCAACAAACTGCTTGCACAAGTCGAAACATACTCTCGAGCATATTTACTTAACCGTACAAATTCTTTCTCGTACTCGATTACAGTCATGCGGCCTTGTTTTAGTTCTAAAAACTCTTTATGCTTTTGATCTAAAAATTGTTGACTTATGTACTTTTTCTGAAACTCAGTCTGAAAGAACTCCCAGGTGACTCTCTCTCTTGGAACCACAAATATTAATGTATTCCACCACTGGTATGCAGTGTCTCTCAAAAAGGATATAGCCCACTTTAAACATTCAGCCAGTGTGTAGGAAAGTTCATCAAAAACTCGGATTGTATTTTCAAGCCAAAACTCGGCTCTTTCAGGATCATCTTCAACATTAGCCTCGAACTTTTTAGCTCTATGCTTAAGAATTTTATTGACTGGCGACTTGTTCAATCATATTGGATCAATAACTTGAGGAACTACGGGAATTGGTTGAGGATTTGGCGGGGGTAGAGGTTGTTGAACAGCTGGATTTGTCCGGACATATTGAGTGAACCACTCGTTCATCATTTGAAAGAAGGCTTCTTTAGCCTCACCTCCGTGACTACTCGACACGGGTCTAGATTTGGAAGGCGTTGTCCCTTGAGCGGGAGCTGGCGCTTTACTCCCAACATCATTTACTATAGCTCGTTCGGGATCCATTACTATACAAAAACATAGTTTTTAACGCTAGGATTCATCACACTATCACATGTTATATATGACATGTATATCTAGACTCACACACATGCTACGTTAGTCCTAGAATCGACTAAATCGTAGCTCTGGTATTAATAAATATAACACCCCTCATCCGTATTCAACGCCGAAATAGGGTTACGGAGCATTACCAAATTTACAACACTTATAATCATACATTTCATATACAATTTTTCATATCAAATACAATTCAATCACAACCAATGATAGTGTCCCTTAAATGAGCCTACATGGCTTTAAACATGCATTAGAAATGGTTCGGGACTAAACTGATAACTCGGGAAATTTTTGTGAAACTTAGAAAATTTTGCTTCAAACAGGTGACACACGCCCATGTGGCTAGGCCGTGTGAGACACACGGCCACCAGACACACCCTTGTGAAAATAGGGTACATACTGACTTGGGTCACACGGCTAACCACACGCCCGTGTGGACAAAAATATGCTATTTACCAAGCCATTTTGCCACCCATTTTGCACATATTCAAACCAACTCAAATGGTACCAATCCAAGATACAATAGGCAGCCAAATATCATCAACCAATATTCAATTCATGCCATTTCATTACTAACCATACAAGTCACAATTTTTCAGCTAACTATGTACCAATTCACAAGAATAAAACTTCTCAAATATCAATCTTTTACCATTCAAATTACCTAATATCATTAAGCATCATAAATCCAACTTTAAACATACAACATAAGTCATATACCATAATCAAAACAATACCATTGGCTCATCCGTATATATTATCAAATTCATTATCATGAGCTAACTCAAAAGGGCCAAAATACATATTTATCAAACATACCAAAATGACTCAAGCCTGTACATGCCATATACCATATATACACACTTCAAAAGTACCAAAATAGATGTCCGATAGTGCGATGGAGTCTTTGATGATCCCCGGTTCCAAGCTAGCTTCGATATACTATTAAACATAGAATAAAATAAACAAAGTAAGCTATAAAGCTTAGTAAGTTCGTATATATATATATATATATATATATATATATATATGAAATAATCAACATCATTCATTAACAATTCCAAATAGATACATAATTTGCAATTAAAACCTCAATCAATGAGATAACATAAAGTTTAACTATAAAACAACTCATAAGTTCTCATCTTCTTTCAATTCATCATTCGAACAGTTTTCTGTACATACCTGTACTGATTCATATCTATTCTCACCAATTCGCTTATCGAATCATTTCGAGTTTATAAATACTTACGATATAAGTACGTCAATTTTTCGATTGCATAGTCGAACTATGGTCTTACACATACATTGCCAAGGCCCTGCCGTGGTCTTACATTCACATGCCATAACCCGGTTATGGTCTTATTATCCGATTGCCATAGCCCAGCTATAGTCTTATTCAGCATCTTGTCGACTTAAACTGTACATTTAAATCAAATTCAAAACATTTAGCCATAGAATAAATAAAATCTCAATACCACCCATCAATTGAATAAATACACATTCAAGTTCAATTATACGAACTTACCTCGTATACGGAAATGACAAAACGGATCGACTATTCAATTACTTTACTTTTTCCCCTGTCTAAGTTTGAATTCCTCTTTTCTTGATCTATAAGTAATTGAAATCAACTTATTTAATCAACTATTCTTTCAATTTAGTCTAAAACACACATTAGGGCTATTTTACACACTTGCCCCTAAATTTTCACATTTCTACAATTTAGTCCTTATTTCATAAATTCATAATTTAATGAAATTCACAATAGACCCATGCTAGCCGAATTACCATAATGCCCCTAATAGCCCATAATTTCCATTTATTTCACATTTCAACCACACATTTTCAACATTTCTCAATTTAATCCCTATTTTGTATTTTCATTAAATATCACTTAACAAAAATTGTTCAACTAGTATCAAATATTCATAATCTAGCATTAAACATCAATGGCAACACTCAAAATCTTTAACAGTTTTGCAAATTAGTCCCTGGGCTAGCTAGTACTAGTTGCAACCATCACAAAAATATAGAAATCATTAAAAACGGAGTCAAAATCACTTACCAATTGAGCTATGTCATGACCGAATGTTTAATGCCCATATTTTCTTTTCTTTCCTTCAATTTTCTGTGGACTACTCAAGGTTGAAGATGATACAACCTTTATTTTAATTTTATTTTACTTTAAATTACTAATTTACTAAACTAACCTTATTAATGTAGCTTAAAAACACTTCATTTAATATCCATTGTTGTCCACTAGCAATATTATTGGTCTAATTACCAATTAAAGTCACTCATTTCCAACTTTCATGAAAAATTTATACCTTTTACTTATAGAACACTAATTTTCCACTTTACGCGATTTAGTCCTTTTTACCGAATTAACCATCCAAACGATAAAATTTCTAAATGAACTTTTCACACCAACATAATATCATACTGTAAAAACATAAAATAATTTTTTAACCTCGGATTTGTGGTCCCGAAACTACTATTTCGATTTGACTAAAAACGGGCTGTTACAATGGGACTCAGCCTCATGGAGCTACAAACACATCATGTACCGAGATCGGCCAATTCAGTCATTAATTTATTGAAGGCTACGCCATGAGTGTTTTCCTATCATAGAATGCCATGGGTCAAAACCACATATTCTTTTGTTTCATTCATGTTGTGAAACTTCCTTACCGGAGGCTCCACAGGAAGAACTTAACCAGGTTGTTCAGTTACCCAAACTCATTCATATGCTAGATAATTTCTTACCTTTAGTTCTCAACTTATACTTATATAATTATATTAATATCAATCATTCATGACCTAACTTTATTCTTACAATCTTATACTTTTTACCTTCTTTTTGTACTTTTCATGATTTTCGATTTGCATTTTGTTCATGTTCATAGATATATTTTAATATGAACAATATGCATGCAATAGTTATAGTAGAGACTCACTTGGAAACTCACTTACAACAGTTTGAATGCCAGATCCAAACACCTGACTTGCAGTCAGCAGCAATCACTGCTCAGAAAACATAGAAACATCATCAAAACCCATTCACATACATTTTACCATCTTCTTTTCAAACATTGACAACCTTATACAAAACCCATTTTTTCTTTTAATCTTACACCAAAGTTAACAGACTTACTCTTTGAAATTCCTCAAGCATAATTGAAATACTCACCCAGGATATGATAAAATCTCCTATTCCAGATCTAATCTTCAGTTCCAGCTCAAAGGATAAAGAAATATTGTTGGTTCCTTAAGATTCAGTTAGCAGTACTTTTGAAGAAGGAATAATAAAAATTCCCTTTTATTTAGCCTGAAAACCCATAACTATAACTTAAGTCTCCATTGGGACTTGACATGTGTCACGCTTTTTCGAAGATATCTTCATTAATGGTCTATAGTTGTAAATGCAAATAAAAATAAGAATCCAATATAGACAATATCCGGTTACCCTAACCAAAGGGTCCCTAGTTACTACACTTACAATGCAACTAGCACAGTGTAACACCACAAACCCGGTCTAGACGTTATGGCTGTATTTGGCAATGTCACACGATAGTGTTTTTAAAACCTCGTTGTTATGATGAAAACGTTCCATGTTATTATCTTTAGTAAACCTTTGTTAGAACTTCAGAAGTCGTCTTTATTCATTTAAAACATTTGTTTTGAAACATCCCTCATTGCAGAAGCTTTAATAAAACAGTCTAGGTGATCATGCGTTTAGAAATTACTTTAAATTTTTGAAAATCGAATTTCTTACGACCAGTAGGTATAAATCCATAAAGTAAAATAAATAAATAAAAACCCAAATTTAAAACCAAAGTCCCAGAGGGTCCTTAAATTACAACCCAAATAATCAATAATAATCAAATCATAAATCGTAAATTGGAAACCTTGAAGTCCAAAAAAACTGTGGTCACCACTGAGTCCTCCGTCGCACCGATCCGTCTAAGTGTGGGGATTACCTGTGCACATTAAACAAAAAGGGTTAGTTTACGTAAACTCAGTGTGTAATCTCACAGAAACAAACAAACAATCAGTATTCACAGTGCACAGTTGAACAGTCTTGGGTCTAAGCCCTTTTCAGAATCTGGCAGTTTGCGCCTTAGCCCATCTCAGTACAATGTCAAAAATGCAGTAGGGCCTTAACCCATCACAGTATCAGTAGGAGTAACAGTTATGCAGTAGCAAAATCCGACCTAACGAGTCTCTACACACCATCTCCGTCCAACCCTACACTTCATGTGGGGATATAATCAACCCACCAATCCCTACACTCCAAGTAGTACCGAATGCAGCAAAATACAGTAGTTTGCAGCTGAGCTGCCAGTAAATTAGGCTTAAAGCCTTTCAGTACACTTCCTCTGAATAACAACCCCCAACCCAATGCAATGCAACATACAATGGATGACATGCTATTATGCAATTTCAGTACATATATTTAGTTTAGATATTAACATGCCCAGTACAGATATCATTTAGTCAATTTCACACGTTTAGGGGTTTAAGTAGCACTTACCGACCCTACAGTAGGTTCACAGTCGACTTGGGCGACCCGTGCAACCTTAAAAACATTTCGGTAAAAATAGGCCTACACGCCCATGTGATCTACCTATGTGGCCCACTCGGCCCAAATTGGCCTTGGCCGTGTGATCTATTTTTAAAGTAACCTATGTTAGTTCAATACTCATATATGTTTTCACTATTTACTTATATGTTCATTCAAAGCTGTCTACTTGAGTCATTATCACTAAATTATTTATATCTTGAGCTAAAGAATTCCAAATTAAGATCCGCTTAATGTTTTTGAAACTAGACTAAAATACCTTTATACCATAAAATTTTTAGAATTTATAGCTTATCAAATAAGTACAGTAAAATCTTTAAAGTTATCCATATTCTGCTGTTTGACAGCTTTATCCTTTCTTTACTAAAAATTATTTATCTCTTAGCACGAAATTTAGATGATGTTTCTATTTGTTTCTCTTGAAAATAGACTCATTAAGGATTTAAAAATATAAATTTAAGCCCCAAATTATTTTTTTACAATTTTTGAAGATTTTCCTAAGTCAGAACAGGGGAACCCGAAATCATTCTAACCTTGTCTCACAAAATTTATTATATCTCATGATTTACAATTCCATTGCTTACACTGTTTCTTCCATGAAAAACTAGACTAATAAAATTTAATTTCATATTTTATTCAACCTCTAACTCAATCCCCACTATTTTTGATGATTTTTCAAAGTTAGACTACTGTTGCTGTCCAAAACTATTTTAGTGCAAAATGTTGATTTCCAAGTTTATAACACCCTTATTTCCTTTTTCTACAATTTTTTGCATCATTTTCTCTTATTTCTTGACAGTAAGCGACTTCGGCTTTTCGCTGAATCCCATTTTCTATGTTTCGAGTACACACCTGGTATCGATTTGCTATGCAAAGTAACCCGAGCCTTCAAAAACCTATATTTGACCAATATATCTCTTAATTAATCACTTGATTCGTCAATCAAACCAAATATCCCTGACATAAAACTTGAGAAACGAAACCAACGACGGTTCAAAAACTTACCATGACGAATCCAATAACCAGTCGTCTCCACACACGGGAATATCCGCTTAAAACCTTTGAACAACACCTAAACGAGAGTAAAACGAACCCTTTGTTAATTGCCTACTCGAAATACAATAACTAAGGGGAAAAAATTCCACTTACCGAAACAGATGACGTGAAAAGTTGCACCCAAAGAGATGACTCACAAAAAATACAGAAACGAAAAGAGAGGGGAAAGAGAAGAAATAAGATTTGGCCAAAGGGGAACAAAAACCAAAAGTGGACAAGAAGGGAGAAGAAACTGCAGAGAAACAAAAGTCTAACGTCAGAAAATTTGTTGGGAAAAAAGAAAAAAGAAAACTGATAAGAAGAAAATCTTACTTTGATAACTTCTCCCCACACTCCCTATTAACCCATTAAAACACAACTATTCCGCAGTCCAATTTAATTTGAACTCCACCTTGCCACACGCCTCAAACAAAAATTAGTTCCCCTGCTTGCGCAGGGACTCGAACACAGGACCTCCTACACACTAACACTCCGCTTAACCACCTGACCAGCAGGCCCATTCTGATATAAACTTACCAACAATTAAACTTAAGCCCTTTGCACAAGGTTAAGGCTTTATTTATAAAAATACCAAAATTTGCCCAAGTAAGGCTTAAACTTGGGACCTCACACATACACCTAGAACACATAACCATCGAAGCAAATAGACATTATGTGTCCCACATACACGAAATCAAAAATTAAAATTTTGGGGCATTACACACTGTCACCTTAATAACATGGCGCACTACGCCTTTGCAAGTACTCTTTTCGTAGTCATCTTTACACTTGGCTATTATCTTAATCCAACCAATATGATGATTTGTCATTAAACCACCCTCGACTTAAACACTGTTAGGAATATGCCCATCCTGTACGCAAAGAAAACTATTGGGCAGAGACTACTTTGCCAAACAGACTAATTTAAGGTCACACCCAAAACCTTGCACATGCCAGAACTGGGGTGTTACATTATGTTTTTTTAATACTTTGATTAATCTAGAAAAATACATATCTATACTATTGTTTAAGCCTTTGCCTGAATTGGTGTCATGAGTCAATCGAACACCAACTCAATTAAGGAAATTACGATAATGTCAAATTGTAATTAAAATAAGTTATATTATTTGAGGCTACTTTAGAAATTTTATTTTAACAAAAAACAATAAAAATATGCATATGGTGGGATTTTAACCTATGCCAATTGAATTGGTAAAACCTTAAATTTACCACTCAACCAAGGCTTTATTTTGTTCTATAGACTATATTAAGGGCAACCACACTGACAAGTCAAAGAAAGGTGCCAAGAGGAGTTCGAGAATATTGGAAATCATCTATTCTGATATATGTTGCCCATATATGGATGTGCAAAGTTAGAAATACTTTATCACTTTCATAGATGATTACTCATGATACATGTATCTCTACATGCTTAATCGGCAAGAGCGAAACATTAGAAGCCTCTAAAGTTTTCAAGGCTGAAGTAGAGAAACAACGCAGTAAGCAAATCAAGATTGTGAGAATCAATAAAGGTGGTGTAACACCCCAAATCCGGCCCATGCGTTTCGACCGGATCTGGTATGCTACTAGTTGTACATTAAAAACTTTTGCTTTGTTGGTTTTGGAACTCGTAAGTTAATTAGACATAATTTTAACAAATAGATGACATTTTAAAAATAAACTCCTTATTATTATTATTAAGTGTAAATAAACTTTGTCATAAATTCATCAATTTCAGAACATTGAAATCTACTTTGTTGAATAAAAACTAGGGGCCTTATTACATAAATATTCCCAACATAAAAATAAAATAACTTGTAGAAATAAGAACTTGATGGCCCCTCGAGTTCGTCTCGGCTCCCATGTCCACGATCTACTGTTCATCTGGAAGAGTAGAGAAAAAGGAAAGCGTGAGTCACCAAGACTCAGTGTATAAATCTCAAAGCACACAACGACTTGAGCCCACAAACACATTATGGGCCCTGGCCCATACATAAAGGTATCAATCATAATCACATGATAAACAATAAATAATGAATAATAACCCAACCCAACCTAGGTTTCCATCCTCTACACACCAACCCGTACCAACCATCACACCTTGGGGATTTCTACAATCAACCCTCCATCCGCTACACACCATAACGATAGCCGTACTGCCTATTCCTGTTATTCAGGAATCATCAAACGTGGCATAGCCACCGATCACTATGTGACCTATCATTTATATTTGTGGGTTTTCTACCATCGATCACCAAGTGACCTATCATGCACTTCCCCTTCAATATCATAATTTCCCCCCATCCATATATACATAAAGAAAACATCATGCAGACTTACATATATTTCAATACACATAGAGAGTTCTATGTTTACGTACCTGGCATCCTTGCCTAACCCGTTTAGGGTTCCATTCGACTGTCTATACAGCCTCTTTCCGGCTTTTTAGCCCATAACATATATATAGACAATATTTAATCGTTAATCCTCATCATAAGGTTAAGATCTTGTATACAATGAATGAATCTAGTAAAAATCTAGGGAAAATCTTCTTACCTTAAAATCCCGAAATTGGAGACTAGCAATTCTCGGCTTTTAGATCTAGACAACCAAGTTCCCTTCAAATTTCGAAATGCCGCAAATGAAAGAAAACACGAGATTAATCCACCATGTAGCCATTCGGCTATGGTTTCTAAAAGCCGAAATAGATTGAAAGATTAACATGTTCGACATTTACCTCCTTAGAAGATTTCGGCTACCTCTTGCAGAAAAATTCGGCAAACACAAGAGAAGAGATCTAGGAATTTTGGCTTTTAAGAAAATCCTAAAAAAGTATGAACAAGAGAAGGCTGATGTGTTTTTCGGCTTTTAGAAGAATTCAATAGGGAGTTTCAACTTTTAGTGAATGGGAGAAGGATAACAATGGAGATCAGAAGATTCAGCTAAGAGGAAATTTCAAAGAAAAAGAAAGAAAAAGTGAGAAAACAATGGTGATTTTTGGCTTTTTGAAGAGAAAAGATGAGAAAAGAAAACAAGTGAGATGGCCTTCAAATTTTCAGCACAGAAAGGGAAGAAAGAGTAGGGTTCCAATGCCAGAATTGATTAGCTATCCCCCTATTTATAGAAATTTCGGCACTTACCTAACCTTGCAGATAAATCCTATATTTTCTCTTTTATCTTAATCTACTAACTCATCTAAAAGAGACTTAATTAGCTCCAACTCCTCCCTCATTTATCAGTATAATATCCACATATTTTAAACTTTAAAAATCCCCTAAATAATAGCCTTGTTGCCGTCCACTCCACCTAACCCTAACGCTTAAAATTAGCTGGATTAAATTAAAAGAATTGGGCTCCATGAAACTTAAATTTTAGGCCCCTAACTCCTTGTGTGTGGCGTCACCCCTTGCTCCATTTTAAGTGCCGAAAATGGCCCAAAAACATGGGCTCCTTACGGCCAAAACTTGGGCCCCTTTAATTGTTAATGACGCCACCTACTAATTCCCTTGCAGTGCCACCTTTTGTTGGGCCACAAGCCCACGCTGGTATTTTAAACACAATTACCACCCTTTTAACTTTATAATGCCCAATCAGATAATTTAACCAAGGCCTTTGCCTAGTTCTGAGCCTAATTTGGACCCCTATCACTTAAATTAACATATTAAACATATCCTTACACTAAATGCATAGGCCCATAAATTTAGGATGTTACAGTTCTACCCCCTTAAAGAAATTTCGTCCTCGAAATTTCCAACTAACTATTAATCGTACTACCCAAGTCTCACCACTATGCTTTCACTGCGCACTCTAATTCTAAATCCAAAAGAAACACTTAGTATACTATGGTAGAGTACGCACTGGTATTCACATCTAGAGCGTCCTCGTCCCCTTGGCGACATGCTGCATAGACCAAAGCTGGCT
The DNA here is from genome assembly GCA_005393395.2 of Gossypium australe. Classification (NCBI taxonomy): domain Eukaryota; kingdom Viridiplantae; phylum Streptophyta; class Magnoliopsida; order Malvales; family Malvaceae; genus Gossypium; species Gossypium australe. Next base: position 32,145,137 of record CM016618.1, read on the forward strand.
GCCTCGCCTCAGCATAACCTGCACCTCTACGTCCATGTCCTGTGCCATTGCCACCATTGACTTGACCACGGCTCCTTGGTGTTTGTTGACCTCCTCTTCCTGGCGGTGCATTCTCTTGACCTGTGGGCCCTTCACTTCCCCGTTGCTAAGGACAGTTTCTAACTTGGTGGTCCGTACTTCCCACTGCCCACCAAACACTCACCTTCATGGAATTTACCACATCGAGCACACTTCTGTGTCTAACTAGTAGCAGCAGGTATCTCATCCCATCTCGGCCCGTCTGACCTAGGTCTTTTCTGAGTTTGCCCAGCTACCTCTGACGATCCAAAATTCCTCTTACTTCCACCTCTATCTCTATCCCGATTCAGTTTCTCAGTCTGCTTCACCTTATCGGCTATCTTAGCCTTTTCCACCAAAACAACAAATTCCCTCCCCCGTTGTGGTGCTATCAATACTCGTAGTTCATCCCTTAGACCATCTTCAAATCAGACACAGCGTTCATGGTTCGTGGCCACCATCCCTCGAGCATAACGGCTAAGGCGTAAGAATTCAGCTTCATACGCAGCCACTAACCTACTCCCTTGCACCAAATTCAGAAATGCTCTGCGCTGCGCATCCACATAACTTGATCCAATGTACTTATTCTGAAATGCCATTTTAAAGAGATCCCAGGTGATACGGTCAGCCACCGTACCATCCTTAACCGTAAGCCACCATTGATATGCTTCATCCCGTAGGAGGGATACAACTCCTTTCAACTTCTCCTCCTTCGTGAAATCCAAATCATCCATTATGCGTTCTACCGCCTCCAACCAATACTCAGTTGAACTTGGGCCTACACCAGAAATTCCTCTAAACACTTCTGCCCCATTGGCCCTAAGCCGCTCCGGCGTAGATTTCCGGGCTCCTGTGCCCATGCCAGCCCCAGCAACCCTCTCTAAAACCCTTAACATCGCCTGAGATACCGCATCATCTCCGGTAGTCTGATCTTGAAATTCCTCCTTCGAAGCTGGTGGAACTGGCATCTCGTTCCCAGATCCATGGCCAGATCCTACTGGCTCAGACCAGGTCATCCTACCCCTACCGCGTCTACGCGGCGGACGTCCTCGACCCCTTGTACGCATTCTTTCAATTGACGGTTATCTGATTAGAAATTTTATGAATTACTAGTTTTCTTCCATTGATTAACCACGAACAGTCTTATGAATAGTAGTTTTAAGAGTAGTTCTTTCGAATTCGCAATTATATTCACAATTCAGTCTCAAGTTCATATCTTCTAATTCTAGAAAGCACATACATTCAATCATCAACATACAAATAACATCCACAAACTTACATTTATCACATAAGGGTGTTTGCGTTGTTTCACTACCCGGGGGTATTTTCGTAATTTTTCCTATAGGGGGTATTTTTGTGATTTTCCAAAATAGGGTTCCTTGGTGATTTTGTGAAATAAGGGTATTTTGGTAATTTTGCAATCCAGGGGTATTTGGTAATTTTGGAATCCGAGGCTATTTCGATAATTTTGAAATCCAAGGGTATTTCGGTAATTTTGAAATCTGGGGGTATTTTGGTAATTTTGCCAATCAATGGTAATTTTGGTAATTTACAAACCAGAGATATTTTGGTCATTTTGCAAAACAAGGGTAATTTGGTAATTTTACAAATCAGGGATATTTTCAATTTTTTTTAAAAAAAACAAGGGTATCTTGGAGGATTTGATTTCAAAAGAAAATAGTAGTGTTCAGGTGTTTGTGAGTTTTTGGTTGCTGTCGTGTGTTGTGTGAGTTTTGTTTTTCTAAGGAAAAATTTTGTTGACTTTGTAAATCGGGGTATATTTGCAAATCATGGGTATCCTGGTATTTTTTTTCAAAATAAGGGTATTTTAGCAATTTTTGTAAAAATAAGGTGGTTGGTCCCTTTCGGGTTTTAATTATAGATTTTGGCCCGTCAACAAATCCTCATGGTTAGGGTGAACAGTCACTACACACCAGGTAGGATTCCAGCGAAGAGGAGGTGAGTCACTAGGACTGCTTAAGTACTAGGCTCTTCCGAATCCAATCCTAGACATGCGCATGCTGTTACCACACCCTAGTCTTGCGACTCGTTCACGGGTTTTGTTTAGTGAAATTAAGTCTTATGAGATTTAAGGAGTTGTTTCAGCTAAGCCTAAAGTCCATCAAGTTCAAATCTAACTAATCTATGTCCCATAAAGCCCATCAAGCCCACACATATTTCACACAATGGTTTAGAATACTTACCTGGCGGACTTGGGCCGGAGATGCAGGTGTCATGCCGAGAAGATCATCCTGTATCATTTATAAATATACATGTTCCAAAAACCCATTTTTAGAAAACGTTTTAAGCCCAAAAACCCCAGAGTCGAGTGTTGAACCCGGCTCTGATACCAAAATGTAACACCCCAAACTCGGCCTATGCGTTTCGACCGGATCTGGTATGCTACTTGTACATTAAAAACTTTTGCTTTGTTGGTTTTAGAAGTCGTAAGTTAATTAGACATAATTTAAACAAATAGATGACATTTTAAAAATAAACTCCTTATTATTATTATTATTATTATTATTATTATTATTATTATTATTATTATTATTAAGTATAAATAAACTTTGTCATAAATTCATCAACTTCAGAACATTGAAATCTACTTTGTTGAATAAAAACTAGGGGCCTTATTACATAAATATTCCCAACATAAAAATAAAATAAACTTAAAGAAATCCCGAAAATAACTTGTAGAAATAAAAACTTGATGGCCCCTCGAGTCCATCTCGGCTCCCATGTCCACGATCTACTGTTCATCTGGAAGAGTAGAGAAAAAGGAAAGCGTGAGTCACCAAGACTTAGTGTATAAATCTCAAAGCACACAACGACTTGAGCCCACAAACACATTATGGCCTAGCCCATACATAAAGGTATCAATCATAATCACATGATAAACAATAAATAATGAATAATAACCCAACCCATCCTAGGTTTCCATCCTCTACACACCAACCCGTACCAACCATCACACCTTGGGGATTTCTACAATCAACCCTCCATACGCTACACACCATAACGACAGTCGTACTGCCTATTCCTGTTATTAAGGAATCATCAAACGTAGCATAGCCACCGATCACTATGTGACCTATCATTTATATTTGTGGGTTTTCTACCACCGATCACCAAGTGACCTATCATGCACTTCCCTTTCAATATCATAATTTTCCCCCATGCATACATACATAAAGAAAACATCATGCAGACTTACATGTATTTTGATACACATAGAGAGTTCTATGTTTACGTACCTGGCATCCTTGCCTAACCCATTTAGGGTTCCATTCGACTGTCTATACAGCCTCTTTTCGGCTTTTTAGCCCATAACATATATATATAGACATACATACAGGATTAATAGTGTGTTAGAGATCTACACACCTGATTACCGATAAAACGATGCTTTCTATGTCGACGCTATCCTTAGTCGACACAACTGCTATCTGCCTAAGCTGTTGTTCAGAAGCCGGTCGACAACTAAGTGGCCAATCTCGAACGACAGATACCGCTCGTTTCTTAAACTTAGGGATTCTCTCCTTTGCCTGATCCATATTTAATTCCATTACAAGTCCATATCAGAACTACTATCACAATATTTAATCGTTAATCCTCATCATAAGGTTAAGATCTTGTATACAATGAACGAATCTAGTAAAAATCTAGGGAAAATCATCTTACCTTAAAATCCCGAAATTGGAGACTAGCGATTTTCGGCTTTTAGATCTAGACAACCAAGTTTCCTTCAAATCCCGGAATGCCGCAAATGAAAGAAAACACGAGATTAATCCACCATGTAGCCATTCGGCTATGGTTTCTAAAAGCCAGAATAGATTGAAAGATTAACATATTCGACACTTCCCTCTTTAGAAGATTTTGGCTACCTGTTGCAGAAAAATTCGGCAAACACAAGAGAAGAGATCTAGGAATTTCGGCTTTTAAGAAAATCCCGAAAAAGTATGAACAAGAGAAGGCTGATGTGTTTTTCGGCTTTTAGAAGAATTCAATGGGGAGTTTCAGCTTTTAGTGAATGGGAGAAGGATAACAATGGAGATCAGAAGATTCGGCTAAAAGGAAATTTCAAAGAAAAAGAAAGAAAAGGTGAGAAAATAATGGTGATTTTCGGCTTTTGGAAGAGAAAAGATGAGAAAAGAAAACAAGTGAGATGGCCTTCAAATTTTCAGCAAAGAAAGGGAAGAAAGATTAGGGTTCCAATGCCAAAATTGATTAGCTATCCCCCCTATTTATAGAAATTTTGGCACTTACCTAACCTTGCAGATAAATCCTATCTTTTCTCTTTTATCTTAATCTACTAACTCATCTAAAAGAGACTTAATTAGCTCCAACTCCTCCCACATTTATCAGCATAATATCCAGATATTTTAAACTTTAAAAATCCCCTAAATAATAGCCTTGTTGCCGTCCACTCCACCTAACCCTAATGCTTAAAATTAGCTAGCTTAAATTAAAAGAATTGGGCTCCATGAAACTTAAATTTTGGGCCCCTAACTCCTTGTGTGTGGCATCACCCCTTGCTCCATTTTAAGTGCCGAAAATGGCCCAAAAACATGGGCTCCTTGCGGCCAAAACTTGGGCCCCTTTAATTGTTAACGACGCCACCTACTAATTCCCTTGCAGTGCCACCTTTTGTTGGGCCACAAGCCCACGCTGGTATTTTAAACACAATTACCCCCTTTTAACTTTATAATGCCCAATCAGATAATTTAACCAAGGCCTTTGCCTAGTTCTGAGCCTAATTTGGACCCCTATCACTTAAATTAACATATTAAACATATCCTTACACTAAATGCATAGGCCCATAAATTTAGGATGTTACAGGTGGTGAGTATTTTGGTAGATATACTGAGGATGGGCAAGCTCCTGGTCAATTTGTGATCTTTCTTCAAGATAATGGTATAGTTGGATAATACATCATGCTAGGCTTACCTAATCAGAATGGTGTTGTGAAAAGAAGAAACCAAACTTTAAAGGACATGGTGTAAAGTATGCTTAGTAGCTCTAAGCTGCCTAAGTCCTTATGTTATAAAGCATTTGGTTTCATAGAAACCTTTGTTGTTGGAAACATCAGGACAAGTTGGCCTCATAAATCCTAGTTTTTGTTTCTTCTTTTATGCAGAATTGGGAACAATGTGAATGTTGTTTTATACTACTTCGATAAGTAGTAACTGAACACTAGGACTTCACCAGGTAGGATGTTACATCCTTCTCATCTTTCTTTGATTTTACTCTAAGATGTTTTGATTATCATTCCAATTGTTGTTGAGGATGATAGGACCAGGTGCATAGGGTAAGACTATCTGCTTGAGATTTGGTTTATCCTCCTAGTTATCGTGTTTTGTTTTCCTTTACTTAATTAATGAAAGTTTGTTTTCCTTAGGAAAAAGTCTAAAATATTTTAATATGAATTATTATTTAATATACAAGAAACACATTTTCTTAATTATACAAGTTAAAAAATTGTCATGTGCTTCATTTGTTTAATTTTTATTTTTTAAAAATCAATTAAGGACACATAACAATTTATTAACCTTACTTGTAAACTTAAGAAACTCCACAATTAATATATCTAATAATTATCTAAATAATATATATAAATAAAATCATTATTTAATATCGATTAAGCTTTTATTCAGTTGGCATCGTTATTAGTATAACAACAAGAAAAACATGAATTCTAGCACCCTTATGCATATCTTTTTGGGTAAACTACAAAAATAGTCACTTTTGTTTTCCTCATATTACATTTTAGTCACTTATGTTTGAAATGTTACATTTTAGCCACTTACGTTAGGGTTTTGTTACGAAGTGGTCACTCTGCCGTTAAGCTTTGTTACCTCCTTAACAACAGTCCTACGTGGCAGTCCAAATGAGTTTTAAATGCCAACTTGAATGTTTGGCTGGGATGAGAATAGGTCTTTAATTTTTTATGAAAATAAAATACAAAATTTTGCCATTTGGTTATAACTCGCTCACCTTACCTTCCCCCTTCGCTCTGTTTCCTGATTCTCAAACATCGTAATTTCCCCTGATATAACCATGTTCAGGATTGGATCAGTGTTTGTTTCTTCATGTTTTGTTCATTCGAGTATTTGGGTACTTTTCTTCTTCTTTTGCGAATTTAAAGTCATTTTTTTTAAGTTACATGTTTATATAAAAACGCAATCCCAATTTATATAGCTCATTCATTTTTTTTTCATTCGAGTATTTGGGATTCTTCTTCATTTGTTGGACTTTCTATTTGAAGAAAGAAAAATGGATCTCGAAAGATTTGGGAAAAGAAAATAAACAGAGTTTTAGAGATAAAACACTAAAGATTGGATCTTTTAGGGATCTTTTTAAGGGTTTCTTCTTTTGTGAAGAAAATATCACAAAAGGAAGATATAATAGGACAGATGGATGCAAAGGAAGAAAATATCAATGTTTTTAATTTAGGTTTGTCATTAAACAGTATGATATTTTAGAGTAAAACTACTTATTTAGTAAAAGAGACAAACGAATGCAAAGAAGTTATACCTGTACCCTCCATTGAATCCATCCTTTGTTTTTCCATGTTGAATAAAAATCCAATCGATTGATGAAACACTCGATTTGATTTCTATTGTTTTGATTCAACAAAGATGACAATAGTTTTTTCAGTAAAAATGGGAAAAAAAACTAAAAGAAGAAAGGAGAGTGAAAGGTTTTTCTTTTCCAGTTCAATGTGTAATTAATTTAAAATTTTCAATTAATTAGATTTATTTAATTAAAAACCTATTCTCATCCCAGTTGGACAATTAAGTTAGTATTTAAAACTCATTTGGACTGTCATGTAGGACTGCTGTTAAGGAGGTAACAGAGCTTAACGATAGAGTGCCCACTTCGTAACAAAACCCTAATGTAAGTGACTAAAATATAACATTTCAAACATAAGTGATTAAAATGTAATTCGAGGCAAATAAAAGTGACTATTTTTATATTTTACCCTAATTTTTTTTATTTAAGGGTAGAAAAAGAATATGTATAAAAACAAGCTTTGTATAAAATTTTATTATTTAATACACTTATAATTAAAATTTTTAATTCCACAAACAAATTTATAAAATGACACAATGCCAAAAATAGCCCCTAATGTTTGATTGTTTGGGCACTTTGGCCCTTTATGTTTTTTTGAAGCACTTTAATGCCTAGTGTTTTTTTGTTGTCAAATTAGTCTATTTTTAACGAACATGCTAACTTGACCGTTAGTTGACTAACGATCAACACTAACCATTGACGTGGCGGTCCAAATGTAATTAAATGTTGACGTGACACTATTTTATCTTATATGCCATGTCAGCAAATGATTTTAAAATTATTAAAAATATTTTAAAATCATCATCATCATCACCGTTTCTTCTTCTCTATTGCTTCTCTCCACCGTTCATCATCATCGTCATCACCGTCTCCATTGTGAAGCTTCCGCAATACCTGTTTCCCAAATCTGATGGCTTTAAATCCTGCAACTTCGAAGCATGTTTCCCAACAGAATACCTACAACAAAAATAAGTTACAACCCCCAAATTCAAAGATCCAAAACATAGATTTTCACAAACAAAAGCTTGAATTTTTTTTTTCACCTACTACCCAATTACAATTTAAACATTAAATCATAATGCTTATAGCCTTTGGAAATCATTTGTCTTTGCTTCTTTATTTCCTTAATAAAACAACAAGGGTTTCTTCTAAAGTCCCTAAACCTATATCTATAAATCAATGAAGCATTATAAACTCTATCATAGGTAATATCTCCTTCTTCACCATCACTTTTCCTGTAACACCCCTTACCTGTGTTCGACGCCGGAACAGGGTACGAGGCATTACTAGACTTAAACTCAAACAAACATTCAAAAATAAGACACGTATTTTCACCCAAATTTAAAACCTTTCACATACATTCATATTGTCCCTTAAACAAGCCTATGAGGCCTAAAACCTTTCACATACATTCAATTTTTGTCAAGCATGCTATAGTATGTGAATGTCAGAAAAATATGAATAAGCATATCACTGTATAAACTTTCATTTCACACATTATCACATTTACACATTACGAATTCTTATTCATACTTTTTCGAGTTTAACTCATCATAGCTGCACTTTATTTAAATACTTCAAATCACTATCAAATGGTCGAATATAGCTCGGTTGGAGAGTACTTCTCTTTTAATAAGATTATCCTCAATCACGTCGGAAGGCATCACACTATCACATATTGGTGGCATGTATAACTAGACTCTCACACTTGCTATGTTAGTCCGAGAATCGACTAAACCATAGCTCTGATACCACTAAATGTAACACCCCTCATCCGTGTCCAACTCCGAGACAGGGTTCGAGGCGTTACTGGACTTAAACATTCACAATCGTACAAAACTGGGTTACCAAAATTTGCCCAAAAGTAAAACATTTCAAACACATGGCATGGACAAAATAAGCTTACAGGCCAAAACCATTATAAGCCACATCTCATGGCTATAATCAACAAATCAATATAAGTCAATACATTTGGCTAATCACAACAACATCCATCAAAAAAAAAAACTAAGTCCCTATACATGCCACTCACTTGAAAACAATTAACATACACATGCCAATACTCCAAGGATAATGGCCCGATAGTGTGATACTGCCTCCGACGATCTCCAACCCTAAGCTGACCTGACAAAACTAAAAGTAATGGAAAGGAGGGAGTAAGCTTTACGCTTAGTAAGCTCGCATGAAACTAATAAGCAATGTGATAACATGCTATTTTCATATTCTTCCTATTTATTCAAATTCCAGTTAAGCTATTTTCTTGAGTTATAGTCATTAAATTACTTATATCTGGAGCTACGGAACTCCAAATTAAGATCCATTAATTTTTCATGAAACTAGACTCACATATCTTCTTACCATAAAATTTCCAAAATTTTTGGTTTAGCCAATCAATACAGTTTAGTCATTAAAGATTCCCCTATTTTACCTGTTCGACTATTCTGACCTCTCTTCACTAAGAATAAAGTTTCTCCTCGTACTGAGTTCATATGACTTTCTTATTTAGTTAATTTGAAAATAGACTCATTCAGAATTTCAGGCATATAAATTATATCCCAAAATTATTTTTGTACAATTTTTAATGATTTTTCCAAGGCAGAACAAGGGATCACATAATCATTCTGAACCAGTCTCACAGAAATTCAAATATCTCAAAATATACAGGTCATTTGTTTTGCTATGTTTCTTTTATATGAAAATATACTCAATAAGCTTTAAATCAATATCTCATCGAACTTATAATTAAATCTAAACTATTTTTAGTGATTTTTCAAACTCATGTCACCGCTGCTGTCCAAACAGTTTTATTGTAAATTTTTACTCTCTCTTTCACTTTAGTTGTGTTCATCAATTGCTTATACCAACCTTTCCAATTTCCGATTACATATCGAACATATTGTTCATACGTACATTTTCCACATTTCTAAATTGGTCACATTCACACTTGCACTTATTCATAACATGATCGCACCAATCATCATTAGTAAATTATCTCGTTGAACCCCTTCGGAAAACGCCCGATACTTGGTGGTCTTAGCACATAGCTCCACCTACACATAATTCGGCTTTCTTGTAAACATGGTGGAGGTCCCTTATCACCCATGTGACCTAGCCATTCCATCTCGTAGTTTTCTTGTCTACATGGTGTCCAACACTGGGAACCACTCATGTGACCTAGCTACTCATAACCCGTAACTTTCTTGTACACATGGTATACACACAGTATTATACATGTGACCTAGTTACATATGAAATTATTATCCCGTAGCTATCTTGCACACATGGTGAAAGTCCCTTGTCATCCATGTGGCCTAGCTACATATCAAATTTTTTCATCTAATAGCTTTCTTGTGCACACGGTGAAGGTCCCTTATCACTCGTGTGACCTAGCTACATATTGTCCGTATCTCTCGGTTTTCCAAAGGTTCAATCGAGAATTTCCTATTCCATTCATTTTCATATTTTAGTTATCACCCAATGATTTCTATAATATCTAGCAAAATAATTATTGTACAAGTAAAATAAATGCATTATTTACATATAAACTTTCTTGTCGAAATCTCGTTAGGTACAACCGTGTAGCAACTCATACAACCCATGTAATATTAATTTAACATTCAATTATTGTAACATTAATTTGCCATTCAATTTCACATGACACAACAAACATCACATTTTCCATACCATACATACCATCCAACAACTTCTCCTAAACATATTAAATCATACAATTTATGCCATATCAATAGAGAATTACAATTCAAGCATGGTGTTGCGTTATTAATAATACACGAACTTACCTCGAATGCCGAAACGGTCATTTTACCAACTTTCCCAATTTTTAGATTTTCCTCCAGTTCTAGGTCCAAATCTCATTTTTTGGGGTCTAAAACATCACATTTCACTTGTTTAATTAATGTACTACTCAAAACAGTCCCTAACTCAAACTTTGGCAAAATTACAATTTTGCCCCTAAACTTTTGCATAATTACACTTTTCCCCAATACTCGAAAATTAATCTTCAGCCCTTATTCTTATGTTTTATAACATGCTGATCATTTTTCTCTTCTATGGCAACATCAAATTCTCACTCTAACATGTACTTATGAACATTAGGTATTTTTACCAATTATGTCGTTTTACTCGTTTTCACGTAAAACCGCTTAGTAAAAGTTGTTTAACATTATTTCAGCCTTTATATTCTATCATAAAACATCAAAATAAACACATTTCACCTATGAGTATTTTTCCAAATATGAACCCTAGGTTAAATTATTGCTAGAATAAACTAAATCAAGTTACCGGGACTCCAAAAACGTAAAGAACATTAAAAACGGGGCTTGGAATCACTTACTATGGAGTTTGGAAGCTTGAAACAAACCCTAGCTATGGAGAACCCTTGTAATTTCGTCCTAATGAAGAAGATGGAGATATTTGGCATTTAAATTTTGTTTTTAATTCATTTAATTCACTAAATTATCAAAATACCCCTTAAAAAAATCTTTTGAAACATACCCATCCATGTCCATTTTTGTCCACCAACTTAACCAATGGTCTAATTATCATTTGAGGACCTCCAATTTAAAATTTCATAACAATTGGACACCTCTAACATGTAGAACTCAACTTTTGCACTTTTTACAATTTAGTCCTTTTGACTAAATTGAGTGTCCAAACGTCAAAATTTTCGAATGAGATTTTCACAAAATCATTCCGTGAAATTGGAGACCATAAAAATATAAATAAAATAAATTTCTCCACATCGGATTTGTGGTCCCAAAACCATTATTCCGTTTAGGCCTTATTTCGGGATGTTACAGGGAATGGTTCGGGACTAAACCGAGAACTCAAGAAAAATTTACGAAACTTAGAAAATTTTCATAATGAAATAGGTGCACACGCCCGTGTGGGTGAAGGGACACTCCCGTGTGCCATATCACATGCTCGTGCTTCAGGCCGTGTCCATCTTAGGGTGCATTCTGTTTATGATGTCATCATCAATTTGATGTCACACGGCTTAGTCACACGCCCATGTGCTTAGGCCGTGTCCTCCACACTACTGAGACACACGTTCGTGTCTCTGCCCGTGTGCTAAATTCTAAACTTTCTATTTTTCTAAAATGAAGATGCAGGGGACACACGACTGGAACACATGCCCATGAGGCAGACCGTGTGTCACACACGGCCTAGACACACGCCCGTGTGTCTACCCATGTGGACAAATACAAGGCTATTTTCCAAGCCATTTTGTCACCCTTACTTGCACACATTCACACAACATCACATAGCACAAATTATGGCATATAAATGCCTTTAAAAACAACTACAATCAAGCAATAATGTATCATTTTTATACCATATCTATCATGCATTATAACATTAGGCCTTGCCAAATCATTTCATGCTAAATTCACACTCAAAGGGCATAAACATATGAATAAACTTATAACCATCGTATATCAAGAAAATATAAACCACATCACCAAACATTGATATATGCACATACATACTTCTATGGGCTTACAACCATTTAGCCAATATAAGCCAACTTGTATGGCTACAAATTTCATCCAACCATTAGCCATCACAAGCTAATACATTTAGCCAAATCATAATGACTCATACACCAAATGAATAAGTCCCTATACATGCCATAAACTCAAAGGGGTTTGCATTCACTTATACCTAACATGATAGCTTGATAGTGTGATAGCATCTCCGGCGATTTCCAACTCGAGCTAGCATAAAATCCTATAAGACATGGGAAAGGAAACGGGGTAAGCTATATAGCTTAGTAAGTTCATATGTAAACAATAAGCAACCTCAACCATTCATATTTCCTACAATTAACATAATGTAAAACCATACGAATGTCGTTTAAGTCTCATAATATATGATACGGTCGTGGTTCGGGAACCAACCAAGGCTGCCGAAGAACCTTTGGAGCTTCCAACAGGTCCGATCACTCGTGCTCGTGCCAAGAGGTTCAAGGAAGGAGTTTCAGCTTTTATAGATAGAATTTGGCGCAACATTGTTGTTGGACAGCTTGAGAGTTCTTGGAACATTAAACCGAGCAAACCATGCAATCTCCTCCAAGCTCAGCTAGTTCAAAACTTAGCTCAAGAAACTCATCCTTAGCTTATTTGAGCTTGCGTTAATATGCTGGAATTAATAATTAAAATTACTGGGCTTAACTAAATAATTATTTTTAAGCTTAGTTAATTTAGTTACATCCCTTTAAGCATAATTTAATTTTTGTTATAATAAATATGTTTAAGTTTATTTCATGTGTTTATTATGTTATAAATATTACATGTTATTAATTTTTCCTAGTTTAGTACAAGTTTTTAATGTGTCTTGGCTAGCCCAATTAATACAAGTAATTAATTTGTCTTAGTTCATGCATGAAATTAAATGTGTCCTAAGTAGCTGCCGATTTTAATTTGTCATGTGGCCTAAATTTATTTTGTCCTAAAACATGATTTAATGGCTGTTTTAAATAGGTGCAGGTACCTGGCATTGGACGACATTAAAAGGGGATGCTGCTGTTTGCTCTCCTCCATACAACCCTTCGTGAATAGCAAGGGACTTTGGGGGCTGCTGTTTCACTCTTCAAGGCAGCTCTTTCAGCTCACTGAAGCACCTTGGAAGACTCCACCAGCTGCTATGTTCCTTCCACACTCATTTGGCTTTTCGATTTCATGTGTTCACACACTTGGCTGCTCTTATTCTTGTGTTCACACCATGCAACTATTGGAGACCCCAAAACGTCCTTAAATGAGGTGCAAGCTGTTCAGCTCATCAAGGAGTCATCATAAAGGCCTTTCCAAGCTTCTAGGCTGAACCTTCATGCATCACCAACTTCCAAGCTCCATCATTCAATTCAGCTGAATTTCCAAGGCATCTAAAAGGGACTTTCGGCATCCTCAAAGCACATGAAGAAATTCTGGAAAAATCAAGATCAATCAGCTCTTTAATTTTGAATTAAAAGCTGAACTTGCATACTAAGTTATGACCATTCGATTAGCCCATTGATTTTGGCTATAAATATTATGCTCAAATCATGTAATGGAGACTTTTTGATACTTTAATGAATTACTGCCGATTTTGTGAGAAAACTTTCTCTCAAATTCTATCCGAGACCCGAACTGACTTATCTAGCTTCTAGTGGCATCTACCGAGTCTCTTTGAACTTATCACTCCCTAAACCTGAGTGTGGCGTTCACCGATTTATACCTTTGGTTCGTACTTACCTAAGTAACGGGTCAAGGTCCTAAACTACCATTTCGAAACCACCTTAAGAGTCCTATAAGTTTCGGGTCAACACTCGATTATAGTGTTGGTTCACTCTTGACCTTTAAGTCCTAATTCATTTCCATCCTTCCGTAATTCCTTTTTCTTTTCAATTTCTTTTAAACCGAACCTATAACCCTTCTATCTTCATTATTCTGATCCATATTTGCTACCTAAACCAATACTTAGCCTAATTTCGACTCAACTTCAATTCCAAATGAAACTTCTTCGTTTTAACGATCGGGCACATAAACGGTTCGAATAACTCTACGGAACCAAGATCGTATCATTTGGTATCAGAGCTACCTAAAACGAGAAGTACGAACGTTCGTACTAATCCTGGAATAGGTTCCTATTAAAAAAAGTTGTATTTGAAAGTTCCCCATTGTACTTATTTCGTGTATTTGAGTAAAAAAAATAGAAAAGAGAATTTTGAAAATTCAAAACAAAAAAAAAGAGAGAAACATATGAGTTAAAAAAAAAAGAAAAAAGAAGTGAAGTTCTTGCAACTTTGTTGTTATCATTCTCTTCTACTACTCCCGATCTACCTAAAGCATTCTACCCTCAATTCTTCTACCCTAATGCCGCATCTAAACAGAATTAATTTTTCTTTCAGCCTACCCACAACCATACAATTAATCCCTTGTAAACCCATTTGAAGACGATCCCCTAGATTACGATAACGTCCCATCGAGTCTCTTACGAAATCACAAGAGAAAGACGAGTGGAAAAAAGGCACGAGTGTATGAGGGCATTAGAGAGGAGGTAAAAGCCAAATAGAGTGCAAACGTGAGCGTGAGAGACATCTACTCTTTCTTTTCAAGTGATCGAGAGGATTTGTGCTGAGGAATAAATTTATTCATGTCACGAACCCCGGAGCGCAACATGGCGGAAAGAACCGAGAGGCAACCTGTTCGAAACGTACCGGACCTTAACCTCTAAGACTGTTGCGAGAAGTGGAATGTTTGTTTGATCGCAAGCTTGAGCCAATCAAAGAAAGGCTCGACCATGTCGAGGAACGTGGCTACCGAGAAAGGACGCTTCAAAGACCACCAAGGCGATGTGGAAGGCAACGAGCACTCGAAGAAGATTGGACCAAGCCAAGTGATGCCGAGAGTGATCGTGGGTCCAACTTTAGTGAACGACGGAGAGGCCAGCAAAATTGTGGTCAATGAGATTGAGGCCGAGTAGATGACGATTTGAAAAACATCAAATTGTCAATTCCCCCATTCCAATGCAAATCTGACCCGGAGGCGTACTTAGAGTGGGAAAAGAAGATCGAATTAGTTTTCGAGTGTCATAACTACTCGAAAAGCAAGAAGGTGAAGATAGCGACCATCAAATTCTCTGACTACGCAATGATCTGGTGGGATCAATTAACCACTCGCCGAAGGAGGAACGGGGAGCTGCCTATCAACACATGGGCCGAAATGAAGTCCTTGATGCTCAAAAGGTTCATCCCGACATACTATCATTGAGAGTTGTACCAAAAGCTACAACACCTTACTCAAGGCAATCGCAGTGTGGACGACTATTACAAAGAGATGGAGATTGCCATGATCCGAGCCAACATCGAGGAGGACCGGGAGGCCACCATGGCAAGATTCTTGGCTGGTTTGAATAAAGACATCGCCAACGTAGTCGAACTCCAACACTACGTTGAGATCGAAGAAATGGTACATATGGCCATTAAAGTGGAGAAACAGCTCAAGAGAAAAGGCCCTGTTCACGGAGCCTACCCAAGCTCCACTCTTACTCCAAAATAGAGCCAAGGAACTGGCAAAAAGGAGACTTCCTCCGGGCGCGAGAACCTTGTAACACCCCATACCTGAGTTCTACGCCAGAATCGAGCCCGAGGCGTTACAGTAATAAAACCACCTAATCTCCACTTAGGCTTATCGTGACTACTCTCTAGTCACCTCAACAACCTCATTCTCGACTTACGAGGCCTCACTCATACACACAAGAGCTCTCGAGATCATATTGGAAACTCTTACGATCTTTAAAAAATTTCTCCATCTAGACAGGGGCCACACGCCCGTGTAAGATGATACACGCCCGTGGGTAGTCACACACGTCCATGTTCACCACCCGTGGTGAACACTGACTACATACACACGGCCTCAAAGCCTAGTCACACGCCCATGTGGCTAGCCCGTGGCCAACACTGATTAAACTCACACGGCCTATACACACGCCCGTGTGACTAAACCGTGGTCTATTATGACTTAAATTGCCAACATGCAATGGACGCACGACCAAGTCACACGCCCATGGGCTGACTGTGTGTCACACATGGCCTAGACACACGCCCGTGTGTCTATCCACATGGACAAGAACAAAGCTATATGCCAAGTTCTTTTCACCCCTCTAGCATACACAACATGCACTCATTCAACACATCCATAAACAACTCAAATTGAAGTGCAATCTTACATGGATAATTGCTTCTTTTTCATATAATAAAGTAGCCAACAACTATGGTATTATACAAAATAGATTATCCATCTAAAAGCCAACACATCTTAACCATTTACAACAAAATTCACTAACTTGTCTAGCCCCTATACATGCCATATACAAAACATTGAGTCTCATGTACCAGAGTGTGCTGATAGTGTGGGCGATCTTCCACTTGATCCACGTATCTCGATTCAACTCTTTTACTCTATAAGACAACGGAAAAGTAAGAGAGTAAGCTTTGAGCTTAGTAAGTTTACACATAAACAAATAAACATTATAGTATAAGTTAAACAACAATTAGCATTATACTAACATATAATGTACAACTATGCTTACTCTTTCTATCCCTTACCACATTCCCAACACATCATGAGTCACATACTCATAACCATTGAAATGCACCCATGTATTCAATATCACACTTACACAAAATACAACACATCATTATTTCTCGATAATACATCCACACAGCTACTTTACTTAATAATGCAACCACACAGCTAATCCACACAGCTAATGTCTCGGTGGTTTCGCACTTAGCCCACCACAATCAATTAATAAGGTAGTATCGCAATTAGCCTACCACAAAGGTAATCATAGTGGTTTCGCACATAGCCCACTAAACAATATGCCTAACGATAGCAACGCACATAGCCATTTCATCATCAATATGCCTTAAGATGGTATCGCACTTAGCCCACCATTTAGCATTATCACTACACATTCACATATCTACTTACTCAATCATTCATCCATTCAAAATGTCTACCACATTCATTCCACTTGAACCACATGAGTTCTCCATCATTCTCATTCATGCTACACACTAATTAGCATTAAGAATGTGTAAGTATAAATGCATTATTTATGCATAAACTTACCTCGATACTCAAAACTATAGAAACGTGCAATTTAGTCCACCACCTTGCTCTTGCCTCAGTTTTGATCCAAGCTTCGTCTTTCTTAATCTATAATGAATAAATCATCTCATTCAATACACACATTGATAAATTGACACTTATCTCATACTTTAGCAAAATTACTCTTTTGCCCTTAATCTTTCTCATAATTACACTTTTGCCCCAAGGCTCGTAAAGTGATTTTTATTCAACTTTCTATCTTTACATGCTTAGCCGAGTCACTTACTCAACTAAAGCATTCATCAATTCTCACTAAATCACACATGTATGATCAAACTCAAAACTTTTACAAACTAGTCCCTACATGCATTTTCATGGAAAATCACTTAGCAAAAGATGTTTCTACTACATCAAGCTTTCATATTCTTCCATAAAACATCAAAATACATGCATGTCATACATGGGTACATTTTTGAACATCCATTATAGCTCATCAAATTGTTAAAAATAGCTTACTCATGCTACTAGGACTTCAAAAATACAAAGAATATCAAAAACGTGGCTTGGATGCACTTACTAGCAAGCTTGAAAAATTTGAAGAGCCCTAACAATGGCTTCTCTAATTTTTGGCAGCCTTGGAGAAGAAGATGAATGAATTTTGTCATCTTTTCTCCCATTTTAATCACTTAATTGCCAAATGACTAAAATACCCTTTTTGACAAACTTTCTATTTTAACTCATCCATGCCCAATTTTGTCCAAAAATTAAAAATTGGGAAAATTCCTATTTAAGGACCTCTAATATATATTCTAAAGCCATTTCACACAAATAGCTTCTAGAATCTCACATTTTGCAACTTTTGCAATTTAGTCCTTTTGGACAATTCAACTACATTCCACCAAATTGCTTCATGAAACTGTCACACTAACATGCATACATGGCATAAACCTCAAAGACTCATACATAGACCTCGGATTTGTGGTCTCGCACCACTATTCTGACTAGGCCCTAAACCGGGATGTTACAACTCTCTCCCCTTTAGAGATTTTCGCCCTCGAAAATCTTACCAGTAAAGAGGTTTGGATGTTGCTCTCTCATAGTCTCTTCCGTTTCCCACGTAGCCTCTTCCATACCATGTTTCTGCCACAACACTTTCACTAGAGCTATGCTCTTATTTCTCAACTGTTTCACTGTAACACCCTGAAAATTCGAGTATATTTTATTTATTTATTTATTATTGTGTGCTTTGAGTAAGTATTTTAGAAAGTGAAATTTTCTTATTAATTTTCGTGTTTAGTATAGTCCTGAAGAAAAATTAAAATTTATTAGGATGGAATAATATTAATTTTGAGCATTTATGGAAATGGATTAAGTGGCATTGACACATAAATTAATTTAAGTGTCAATGTGTAGCATAAGATGAGTAAATGGCAAAGTGGTGTTGGCGCATGAGCTAGTGCATGAGGGTGAAGGTTCGAATCCCTTAGATAGCAATTAGGTGGCTTTTATTTTTGGTTTTCCTAGCATGTTTCGGCCAAGCTCATATATGGTAAGTGTTGACCATGTTATTTTTGGTTAGTATATCAAAGGAATAAGGAAATAGTTAACTTAAGGAAGGGAATCAAGAAAATAAGGAAAATGTGAAGATATGAGGCAAGAATCAAGGAATATTTTTGGAAACAATATCTTGGCCAATAGACCAAGTATATGGACGGCAATATGGCTAGGGGGGAGCCGAATTTTTGGTGATAGTTTGGCTAGGAATTTTAGTCTTTTGTTTTGGTCATTTTCTTAGTTTTTGGCATAGTTTTGCAAATTCTCTCAACCTCTCTCCCTTGGCCGAATTTGTGCATTTGGTAAGCCTTGATTCTTTTGATCAATTGGTTATTTTTGCTTTTCACTTTAGTGTCAATTTTGTGCCTTCCTTTTTGTGCCAATTTTGCCAATACCTAAAAGGCTTTTCTTTTCTTTTCTTTTTACCATTGCCGAATATACACCTATCTTAAAGCTCATCTCTTTCATTCTTTTCTTCTCCATTCTCCTTGAAAATCAAAACAACATCATCATTATTCTTCTCTCTTTTTCTTTCTTTTCACTCATAATTTCTTTCTTTTTCTCCAATGGCCGAATATTAGTGTACCTTAACCGAACCATTTTCTCTTTTTCTTTGATTCTTCATAGCCGAATCCTTCATCAATCAATACCATTCTAAATCCTTTCTTTTCGACGTGGAAAATAGGTAAGAGATTCTTTTCGTTTCGATTAGTTAATAGTGGTTATGGCCGAAAATTGATGATGGTTTGAAGGCTTTATTAGATCAAAATAAACGTTCATTCTATTAACGTTTATTTTGTTATACTTTAGTGCGATAACAGAAGTTTGGAAATCAAGGAGTCGTGGGTGACACAAATCGTTGGAATCGATTTTTGTGGTAAGGAAATCACATCTTTAAAACCTTAGAATTATTTCGAAATTATTTTAAATTGGATTAACGATCTTCGTCTTTGAAGACATTCAAAATAGGGAAGAAAAGGGCAGTGTTTAGTCTTCGGAAGAGGGGAGGTTCTGTTATTCCCCCTAAGTACAAGCAAAGGACTATTTCGGGAATCCGGGATTTTCCACCGGGTTGCGGACGTTCAACCGAGGAAAATCAATTGTTCGAAGTCGTTCGCACTCCCGAACCATTATTCGTTCGTGGGTTCGATTCGGTTAACGAACCATCAATCGGGGAGATATCGCAAGTAGAAGTACTACGGAAATCCGAGGGTAAATTCTAGATCGCTATATTTAGACCGATTTTATTATTAGATTATAGTGTTCTAATTATCGCGATACGTATAGGTGTTGAAGAGCGGGAAAGTGTAGTTCTCTCAATAATCAGGTGTGTAACTTCACACTCATTATTTTTGGGTTAGATACCAAATCGTAAGTACCGTGACAAATGTAAAAACGGGAAAATACGTAGTAACTCATATTTTTGGGTAAATGCATGATAACGGTTTAAGTTGGAAAAATTGCGAAAAATACTCTAGTTCGATAATTGGGCCAAAATACTCTAGTTCGATAAATTGGGCCAAAATACTCTAGTTCGATAAATTGGGCCAAAATACTCTAGTTCGATAAATTGGGCCAAAATACTCTAGTTCGATAAATTGGGCCAAAATACTCTAGTTCGATATATGGGCCAAAAGTTCACTAAACTGTTAAATGGGCTAGTTGCTAAATTATTATTTATATGGGCCTAATAAAATGTTTAATGATAAACCCACCGATGATATGGAATAATTGAAAATTTGTTATATGACTATATTTTGTTATACACACATAATTGCATGGGGTGGGATATATGAAGAGAAGAATGGCCAGTTGCCACAAATATGGCTCAATGCCTCTAGTTCGATGGCTCTGCCATAAATTCGGCTCAATGCCTCTAGTTCGGTGACAATGTCACAATCTAGTTCGGTAGTGCACTACAAAATTATTTAAAGGCTTAAAGCCTATAATTGGTGTGTTTGGCGGGGTGGGTTGACTTGATCCCCACAGGTGTGTTGGTTGGTACGGGGGTGTTAGCGGATGGATATTAGGCTTGGTTGGGAAACTCATCTTACATGCATTTTAATTTACTTTAATTTACATTATGTTATATTATTGAATTCTGTAAATGGGCTCAAGCCCAGCATGAGATCTTGACGATCTGGCCCAATAATGGTGGTAAGTGAGTTGCACACTGAGTTCTTTGTAACTCACCCAATTTTTATTAACCATTTCAGGTAATGGAAATTGACGTGGACTTGGGCCGGAGATGACTTGGTGGAGGCCATACTACAAACTTGGGTTTTTATAAACTATGACTCTATTTAAGTTATTATTTTAAATTTCTGTTATGGGTTTTATGTAATAAGGCCTCTTATTATGTTTTTATGGATTTAATGTGTGGATGGTTTTGAATCTTATTATCAAACTTTTAATATGGTTTTATCTTAAATATGTTAAGTTTTCTTAAGAACATTGGTTTTATAACAAAATTTCTGGACACTTTAATTATTTTAAATTCTTTCAAAGTTCTTTTAAACTATCATAAGAATTTGATATTTATATTTGACGATAAGTTTTCAAACAAGTATTTCTCTTAAGCCAAAAATTTTCAAATCCTCGAATTTAATTTTATTAAACTCTATTTTCAAAAAAGTTTTGTAGCACTATTCTATTTTAACCATTGAGAATAAACGAATGTTTGATTTGTGTGACAAACCAAATCTTGTCTAAACGCATAGACCGGGTTTGGGGTGTTACATTCACCTCTTGAGCCAAGATCTTAATCGGCTCCTCTTCATAAGACATATCCGGTCTTATTTCAATTTCCGTTGAAAGAATCACATGTGAGGGATCGGAGCGATACCGTCGCAACAACGATACACGGAACACATTATGAATCTTTTCCAACTCTACCGGCAAAGCCAATCGGTAAGCTACTGGCCCAACTCTGTCTGTAATCTCATACAGCCCTATAAATCTTGGACTCAACTTTCCTTTTCGTCCAAATCTCATAATCTTCTTCCACGGGGACACTTTCAAAAACACTTTGTCACCCACCTCAAACTCAATCTCTGTTCTTTTCAAATCTGCGTACGACTTCTGTAGGTCCGAAGCAGCTTTCAGAATATTATGAAATACTCTCACTTTCTCTTCAGTTTCTTTAACTAGATCAAACCCATGGATCTGATTCTCACAAAGCTCGGTCCAATACAATGGAGTTTGACACTTACGTCCATACAGAGCTTCATATGGAGCCATCCGTATGCTCGACTGATAACTGTTGTTATAGGCGAATTCGACCAAAGGTAGATATCTCTCCCAACTACCTACGAATTCTAACACACAGCTTCGAAGCATATCTTTGAGATTTGAATTACTCTTTCAGACTGACCATCAGTTTGCAGATGGAACGCAGTACTGAAATTCAACCTCGTACCCATGGCCTCTTGCAACTTCTTCCAAAATCTTGAAGTAAACCTCGGATCTCTATCCGAAATAATAGACATAGGCACACCATGCAATCTCACTATCTCTGCAACATACAACTCAGCTAACTTATCCAGTGAATAATCAACACGTACTGGAATAAAGTGAGTCGACTTCGTTAGTCTATCCACAACAACTCACACAGCATCTTTCTTTTTCGAAGTCATCGGCAATCCCGTTACAAAATCCATGGTAACCCGATCCCACTTCCATTTGGGAACCATCACAGGTTGAAGCAATCGTGAAGGTACTTGGTGCTCAACTTTCACCTATTGACAAATCACACACTTTCCTACAAATTCTAAAATATCTTTTTTCATACCCGGCCACCAATAAAACTTCCTCAAATCATTGTACATTTTCGTACTGCCCGGATGTACTGACAAACATCCACTGTGGGCTTCATGAAAAATCTTTCGGATCAACTCTTCCTCTCTAGGCACACAAATTCTGTCACGGTACAACAAACAACCATTGGAGCCTACTCGAAAATCAGAATCACTTTCTAAACCGCACTTAGCTCTCTTAGCTTGCATCTCACTGTCATTTCTCTGAGCCTCACATATTTGTTGAACAATTAGTGGCTTAGCTCTCAACTCTGCCAAAATAGCACCATCATCAACTATTGCTAAACTCGTGCTCATAACTCTTAGAGCATACAAGGATTTCCTACTCAGGGCATCCGCAACCACATTCGCTTTTCCCGGATGATAATCAATGACTAGCTCATAGTCTTTCAATAACTTAAGCTACCGCCTCTGTCTCAAATTCAGATCCTTTTGATCCATCAAATATCTCAAACTCTTGTGATCCGTAAAGATTCGGCACTTCTCACCATACAAGTAATGTCGCCAAATCTTTAACGTGAAAACAATCGCAACCAACTCCAAATCATGAGTTGGATAATTCTTCTCGTGCGGTTTTAGCTGTCTCGAGGCATAAGCAACTACCTTACCCTCTTGCATCAACACACAACTGAGACCATTAAACGACGCATCACTATAAACCACGAACTCTTTCCCCGATTCTAGTTGAACCAAAATCGGTGCCTCAGTCAACATTATTTTTAGTCTCTCGAAACTCTGTTGACATGTCTTAGTCCATTCAAACTTGACATCTTTATGCAATAGTTTTGTCATCGGGGTAGCAATCACAGAGAACCCCTTTACGAAACGTCTGTAATATATCGCTAATCCCAAGAAACTTCTAATTTTCGACACGTTCCTCGACTGTTTCCAATCCACAATAGCCGAAATATTACTTGGGTCAACTCTGACACCATCACCGGACACAATGTGTCCTAGAAATCCGACCTCTCGGAGCCAAAACTCACTCTTGCTAAATTTAGCATATAACTGCTTATCTCTTAAAGTTTGCAAGACAATTCTCAAATGCTCTTCATGATCGTTCTTATCCTGAGAATAGATCAATATGTCATCAATAAAGACAACTACAAACTTGTCCACATATGGTCTGAAAACACCCAGTTCATCAAATCCATAAAAATCGTAGGTGCATTCCTTAAACCAAACGGCATAACGAAAAACTTATAATGGCCATACCTTGTTCGAAATGTAGTTTTCAAGACATCTTGCTCTTTCACTCTCAACTGATAGTAACCAGACCTCAGGTCTATCTTGGAGAACACTGTAGCTCCTTTCAGTTGATCGAAAAGGTCATCAATCCTTGGTAAAGGATACTTATTCTTCACCGTCACCTTGTTGAGCTGTCTATAGTCTATACACAATCTCATAGACCCATCTTTCTTCTTCACAAATAATACCGGAGCACCCCACGATGAGTAACATGGTCTTACAAAACCCTTACCTGTCAACTTTTGCAGCTGTACCTTCAGTTCTTTCAACTCTAACGGTGCCACTCTATATGGAGCAATTGAAATCGGTGCCGTTCCTAGAACCAACTCAATCCCAAACTCGACCTCTCTCATTGGAGGTAATCCGGGTAACTCTTCTGGGAATACATCCGGATACTCGCATACTATCGGTACTGTTTCAAACTTCACTCCAACCTCTCGAGTATTGAACACGAAGGCGAGATAGGATTCACACCCCTTTCTCAAACATTTCTCAGCCACTAGGGAAGAAATCATCACTGGTAGACTATCCGATCCACCAGATTCAATCCGAACCACATCTCCACTCTCACATTTCAATTCAATGTGCTTACTACCACAGTTCACTAAGGCATTATGGGTACTTAACCAATCCATGACAAGGATTAAGTCAAACTCATTAAACGGCAACAACATAAGGTTTGCCAGAAAATAATGATTCTCAATCAATAAAGGACAATTTTTACACACCGTGTCCACTAACACATGCTTTCCTAACGGGTTTGACACCTTAACCACAATATCCGTAGACTCAACGGTCATACTCAAACTAGATTCTAATCTCATGCAAATATAAGAATGAGTAGACCCTGGATCTATTAAAGCAATAACAAAGGAAGGTGTCAAAGAGAGAAAAAGTACCCGTTATCACATCTAGGGAGGATGCCTCTTTGCGAGCACGAATAGAATACGTCCTCGTAGGTGCCCGACCCTCTGGTCTCACAGTAGAATCTTTGGATGCACCTCTACCACTATTCCCACCTCTCGGGTTCCTGGGTGGTCTACCTCTTGTAGACACATCACTGGATCTCATTTTTTGCTTCTCTTCCTTATCATCCCTCTCGGGGCAGTTTCAGATAAAGTGATCGGGGGAACCACATTTATAACAGTTCCGGCTGTTACCCCAACACTCTCCAGTGTGATATCTACCACAACTTAGACACTCCAGTTTGCTCTTTGTATTGCCCACACTTTCCATCGAGGTGGCTTGAACTCTCGAACCTGAACGAATATTACCAAAGTCTCGATGCATTGTACATAGCCAGCTCATCGTCAATATGCCATAAGATGGTATCGCACTTAGCCCACCATTTAGCATTATCACTACACATTCACATATCTACTTACTCAATCATTCATCCATTCAAAATGTCTACCACATTCATTCCACTTGAACCACATGGGTTCTCAATCATTCTCATTCATGCTACACACTAATTAGCATTAAGAATATGTAAGTATAAATGCATTATTTACGCATAAACTTACATCGATACTCAAAAGTATAGAAACGTGCAATTTAGTCCACCACCTTGCTCTTGCCTCAATTTTGATCCGGGCTTCGTCTTTCTTGATCTATAATGAATAAATCAGCTCATTTAATACACACATTGACTGACACTTATCTCATACTTTGGCAAAATTACTATTTTGCCCCTAATCTTTCTCATAATTACACTTTTACCCCAAGGCTCGTAAAGTGATTTTTATTCAACTTTCTATCTTTACATGCTTAGCCGAGTCACGTACTCAACTAAAGCATTCATCAATTCTCACTAAATCACACATGTATGACCAAACTCAAAACTTTTACAAACTAGTCCCTACATGCATTTTCATGGAAAATCACTTAGCAAAAGATGTTTCTACAACATCAAACTTTCATATTCTTCCATAAAACATAAAAATACATGCATGTCATACATGGGTACATTTTTGAACATCCATTATAGCTCATGAAATAATTAAAAATTGCTTACTCACGCTACTAGGACTTCAAAAATACAAAGAATATCAAAAATGGGGCTTGGATGCACTTACTAGCAAGCTTGAAAAATTTGAAGAGCCCTAACAATGGCTTCTCTAATTTTCGGGAGCCTTGGAGAAGAAGATAAATGAATTTTGTCATCTTTTCTCCCATTTTAATCACTTAATTGCTAAATGACCAAAATGCCATTTTTGACAAACTTTCTATTTTAACTCATTCATGCCAAATTTTGTCCAAAAATTAAAAATTGGGAAAATTTCTATTTAAGGACCTCTAATATATATTCTAAAGCCATTTCACACAAATAGCTTCTAGAATCTCACATTTTGCAACTTTTGTAATTTAGTCCTTTTGGACAATTCAACTACAATTCCACCAAATTGCTTCATGAAACTGTCACACTAACATGCATACATGGCATAAACCTTAAAGAGTCATACATAGACCTCGAATTTGTGGTCTCGCACTACTATTCTGACTAGGCCCTAAATCGGGATGTTACAAACCTGTTGCAAATCCGAAAGTCAACAAGCTGAGTGGGGAAACGAGTAAAAACAATAATGAAGCCGGGCGCAATTGCACTCGAGATAATAAGTGCTTCAAGTGTCTCGGTAGGGGCAATATAGCAAGTCAGTGCCCAAACTGACGGGTGATTACTATGAAACCCGATGGTAAGATTGAATCCGGAGATGACGAAGAAATTGAATCCGATTCTCCCACCGATGAAGAGAAGGAAGAAGAACTAGAATATGCCGTTGAAGTGAAGAGAAGGAAGAAGAACTAGAATATGCTGTTGAAGGTGAACTGTTTGTTGTAAAACGTAGTTTGAGCATTCAAAGCACCGAAGACGAACAACAATGCGAGAACATTTTCCACTCAAGATGCCACATTCGCGGCAAAGTTTGTAGCATGATCATCGATGGGGGTAGCTGCAAAAACGTTACTAGCAGCATGCTCATAGAAAAGCTCGGGCTGCCGACGACAAAACACCCTCAACCTTACAAGCTACAATGGCTCAACGACAGTGACAAATTAAAGGTCACCAAACAAGCTGTTGTTCCCTTTTCTATCAGAAAATATAGCGACGAAGTTGTATGTGATGTGGTCTTTATGCATGCGGGTCATCTACTCTTGGGAAGGCCATGGCAATTTGACCAGCGAGCCATTCACGATGATTACATGAACCGTTACACCTTCAAGCACCTTGGCAAGAATGTGACGTTGGCGCCTATGACTCCCAAACAAGTGTATGAGGACCAAATGCAATTGGAAAATTCTGTTAAGTAAATGAGAGCAAAAGAACAAAAAGAAAAAAAGAGTGGAAAAACAAAAGGGAAAAGTAAGGTAAAATTGAGGGATAAGAGCAAAGAGAGTGAGGTAAAAGTGAGCAATGAACAAGAAGAACGAGAGGAGCGAGGGATTGAAAAATTGAGTGTTTATGCTAAGGAGCGAGAAATTAGGAAAATGTTGTTGCTTCGGCAATCGATGATTGTTCTCATGTATAAGGAAAACTTCCTCAATAGTAACGATTTAGATGTTTCACTTCCATTTTCGATTGAGACTTTGTTGTAGGATTTTGAAGATGTGTTTCCGGAAGACATCCTTAGTGGCCTACCGCCCATTCGAGGGATTGTGCACCAAATCGACTTCATTCCCGAAAATACGATTTCGAACCGCCCAGCATATCGTAATAACCCCGAAGAGACGAAAGAGTTGCAACGACAAGTGGCTGAGTTGATGGCAAAGGGTTACATACCGGAAAGTCTAAGTCTGTGTGCTGTTTCCGTGCTTTTGGTGCCCAAGAAGGACGGTACTTGGCGCATGTGCGTGGATTATCGAACGGTCAATAAAATCACTATCAAGTATAGGCATCCCATTCCGCGCCTTGATGACATGTTAGACGAATTAAGTGAGGCTCAACTCTTCTCCAAAATCGATCTTAAGAGTGGGTATCATCAAATCCAGATGCGAGAAGGAGATCAGTGGAAAACGACTTTTAAAACCAAGCATGGTTTGTACGAGTGGCTGGTTATGCCATTCGATTTAACTAACACACCCAGCACATTTATGCGTTTAATGAATTATGTTTTGCATGCTTTTATTGGAAAATTTTGTGTTGTGTATTTTGACGACATTATTATCTATAGCAGGTTATTAGAAGATCACATGGCACATTTGCAAGCTGTACTGGAAGTATTACATAAGGAAACATTGTATGCCAACCTTAAGAAATGTACTTTTTGTTCTGATCAAGTTGTTTTCTTAAGATTTGTTGTCAGCTCAAAAGGACTCGAAGTTGACCAAGAGAAGGTTAAGGCGATTCGAGAATGGCCAAGACCCAAAAGCATCAGCCAAGTTCGAAGTTTCCATGGTTGGCGAGCTTCTATAGACGCTTCGTCCCAAATTTCAGCATTGTCGCTGCCCCATTAACTAGTGTTATTATGAAAAACTCTGCTTTCTTTTGGAATGATGATCAAGAGCGTGCCTTTAATTCTATTAAAGATCTTTTAACTAATGCCCCTTTGCTTGTTTTGCCAGATTTTAACAAGACTTTTGAAATCAAGTGTGATGCCTTGGGCCTAGGCATTGGAGCCGTGTTAATGCAAGACGGACGGCCGATAGCGTACTTTAGTGAAAATTTAAACTGGGCGACACTTAACTATCCTACCTAAGACAAGGAGATGTACGCATTGATTCGGGCCTTGGAGACGTGGCAGCATTATCTGTGGCCCAAAGAATTTGTCATCCACACGGACCATGAAGCGTTGAGACATCTCAAGGGACAACACAAGTTAAACAAACGGCATGCCAAGTGGATGGAGTTCCTAGAATCCTTTCTGTACGTCATTAAGTATAAGAAAGGTAAAGAAAATGTCGTAGCGGATGCGTTGTCGAGGAGGTATGCCCTTTTTAATTCCTTAGAATTAAAATTGTTGTGGTTTTCATATTTAAAAGAATTATATGTAAATGACCCTGATTTTGCTGAAATGTATAAAGCTTGTGAACTTGGGACGTGTGAGAAGTTTTATCGTTATGATGACTACCTTTTTCAAGAAGGTAAATTATGTATCCCTCAAGGCTCTATTCGAAATGTTTTGGTGAATGAGACGCATAACGGAGGCCTCATGGGCCATTTCAGGATTGCAAAAATGTTGGCGACTTTGTGCGAGCACTTCCATTGGCCGAAAATGAAGAGAGATGCGGAGCGAGTCTGTGATCGGTGTATCACTTGCAAGAAGGCCAGGTCGAACGTCAAACCTCATGGATTGTACACGCTGTTGCCTATTCCTAAGGAGCCTTGGATCGATATCTCGATGGACTTTGTTCTAGGCCTTCTTAGGACTAAGAATGGCAAAGACTCCATATTCGTAGTCGTAGACCTGTTTTCAAAAATGGCACACTTTATTGTTTGCAACAAAATTGATGATGCTTTGCATGTTGCTAATCTATTTTTCAGGGAAGCTGTGCGCTTGCATGGGGTGCCGAGGACTATCATCTCCTATCAAGATGCAAAGTTCCTAAGCCATTTCTGGAGAACACTTTGGGGAAAGCTAGGCACAAGGCTCCTATTTTCAACCACTTGCCATCCTCAAACGGACGGGCAAATGGAAGTGGTGAATCGAGTCTTGTCAATGTTATTGCGGGCCATAATCCAGAAGAACCACAAGTCATGGGAGAAATGCCTGCCGCATATAGAGTTTTCTTACAACCGTTCTATTCATTCGGCAACTCAACATTCTCCCTTTGAAATTGTCTACAGATTTAACCCTTTGACACCTCTAGGTTTAATTCCATTGCCTAACGAACAATTTGTGAATGCAGATGCAAAACAGAATGTTGAATTCATGAAGGATTTACACTAAAAGGTGCGAAAGAACATTGAGGAAATGACTAAGCAATACGTGCAAAAAGCCAATAAAGGTCGAAAGCGAATCACCTTTGAGCCTGGAGATTGGGTATGGGTACACATGAGGAAAGAAAGGTTTCCAGCCCAACGAAGATCTAAGCTAATGCCGAGGGGTGATGGTCCTTTTCAAGTTTTGGAAAGGATCAATGATAACTCATATAACTCGACCTTCCCGGTGAGTATAGTGTGAGTGCTAGTTTCAATGTATCTGACCTGTCTCCTTATGATGTAGGTGACGACTTGGGGACAAGTTGCTCTGAAGGGGGAGGGAATGATACGACCGTGGTTCGGGAACCAACCAAGGCTGCCAAAGAAACTTTGGAGCTTCCAATGGCCCTGATCACTCGTGCTCGTGCCAAGAGGATCAAGGAAGGAGTTTCAGCTTTTATAGATAGAATTTGGTGCAACACCGTTGTTGGACAGCTTGAAAGTTCTTGGAACATCGAACCGAGCAAACCATGCAATCTCCTCCAAGCCCAGTTAGTTCAAAACTTAGCTCAAGAAACTCATCCTTAGCTTATTTGAGCTTGCGTTAATATACTGGAATTAATAATTAAAATTGCTGGACTTAACTAAATAATTATTTTTAAGCTTAGTTAATTTAGTTACAGCCCTTTAAGCATAATTTAATTTGTGCTATAATAAATATGTTTAATTTTATTTCATGTGTTTATTATGTTATAAATATTACATGTTATTAATTTGTCCTAGTTTAGTACAAGTTTTTAATGTGTCTTGGCCAGCCGAATTAATACAAGTAATTAATTTGTCTTAGTTCATGCATGAAATTAAATGTGTCCTAAGTACCTGCCAAATTTAATTTGTATTGTGGCCTAAATTTATTTTGTCCTAAAACATGATTTAATGGCTGTTTTAAATAGGTGCGGGTACTTGGCATTGGACGGCATTAAAAGGGGTTGTTGCTATTTGCTCTCCTCCATACAGCCATTCGAGAATAGCAAGGGACTTTGGGGGTCGCTGTTTCACTCTTCAAGGAAGCTCTTTCAGCTCACCGAAGCACCTTGGAAGACTCCACCAGCTGCTATGTTCCTTCCACACTCATTTGGCTTTTCGGTTTCATGCGTTCGCACACTTGGCTGCTCTTATTCTTGTGTTCACACCATGCAACTATTGGAGACCCCAAAACGTCCTTAAATGAGGTGCAAGTTGTTCAGCTCATCAAGGAGTCATCATAAAGGCCTTTCCAAGCTTTTAGGCCGAACCCTCATGCATCACCAGCTTCCAAACTCCATCATTCAATTCAGCTGAATTTCCAAGGCATCTAAAAGGGACTTTCGGCATCCTCAAAGCACATGAAGAAATTCTGGAAAAATCAAGATCAATCAGCTCTTTAATTTTGAATTAAAAGCTGAACTTGCATACTAAGTTATGACCATTCGGCTAGCCCATTGATTTTGGCTATAAATATTATGCTCAAATAATGTAATGGAGACTTTTTGATACTTTAATGAATTGCTGCCGATTTTGTGAGAAAACTTTCTCTCAAATTCCGTCCGAGACCTGAACTGACTTATCTAGCTTCTAGTGGCATCTACCGAGTCTCTTTGAACTTATCACTCTCTAAACCTGAGTGTGGCGTTCACCGATTTATACCTTTGGTTCGTACTTACCTAAGTAACGGGTCAAGGTCCTAAACTACCATTTCGAAACCACCTTAAGAGTCCTATAAGTTTCGGGTCAACACTCGATTATAGTGTTGGTTCACTCTTGACCCTTAAGTCCCAATTCATTTCCATCCTTCCGTAATTCCTTTTTCTTTTCAATTTCTTTTAAATCGAACCTATAACCCTTCTATCTTCATTATTCCGATCCATGTTTGCTACCTAAACCAATACCTAGCCTAATTTCGACTCAACTTCAATTTCGAACGAAACTTCTTCGTTTTAACAACAGGGCATATAAACGATTCAGATAACTCTACAGAATCGAGATCGCATCAATATAACTTACTCAATCACATCTTATCAAGTGTTTGTCATGTTCAACAATATGGACACAAATTTTTGTAGTCCACCATAATCCCATGGTTATAATTTTATTCAGTCACAAAGTTTGCTCTATCAACTCATAAGCATAATTTAACATTTCTTGGCATTAGCCTAACAATCATCATCTCTCCTTGGTAACATATTACAACAAATAACAAATCATTTCAAACCTCTAGTAAACATGCACATTAATTATGAGTATTTACACTTCGAGCATATACTTTGACATCTTTCAATTGTTCAAAGCTCATATCATCCCATGGTCATTTTAATAGGCAATTATGTCAATCTTTCCTCTTTTTCATATACGATGAATCACATTTCGCATGAACATAACATGCTATATCTTAACTCAATTTGGCCCGAAAGCCAATCACATAATCAACAACAACATTTATCATGTAATACATACATCACAAAGTTTTCACAAAATCAATCTCGTGGAAATCATGAACTCATAATTTCATGAAGTCAATGCTTATAAAATTTACGTACATACCTGTATTATCTTGCAGCTTATCATAATCTTTCACAACATACCATAGTCTTTTCCAACTTTCACATTGTCGTTAAGTTTCCTGTTGAACCACTTGGAATACTAAAGGATACTCGGGAATCACATACACATAGAATCATACCAATGCCATATCCCAAATATGGTCTTACATGGGATCACATATCGATGCACATAGCCCAGTTATGGTCTTACACGATTCTCATATCGATGCCATGTCCCAGACATGGTCTTACACGAAATCTCATAACAATGCCATATCCCAGATATGGTCTTACACGTAAACTCATAACCCTAATGTCATGACATTTGTGTCCTAACTATTCCTAAGGTTCAACTGGGACTTTCTCGTTTATCGAAATTTGTCGAATTCAATCAAAGAGTAAATTACAATTCATACAATAATAACACAAGTAAAACATAAATAATAATGCATCATTTACATGTGAACTTACCTCGAATGCGACAATGGCAAAAAGGACCTATTTGTCCAATATTTGTTTTTCCCCCAATCTAGACTCGAACTTCATTTTTCTTGATCTAAAACATCAAATTTAACTTATTTAATCAATATACTAATCAATTCAGTCCAAAAATTATACTTGGCAAAATTACATTTTTGCCCCTAAACTTTGTCATATTTACACTTTTGCCCCTACGCTCGTAAAATGATTTTCATTCGATTTCTTCATTCTTTAAACCTAGCCGAACCATTTTCATGCTTATAGCAGCCACAATTTCCATTAAAACACACTTTTACTACATATTTTATAACTTTTACAAATTAGTCATTTTAGGCATTTTCACCGAAAATCACTTAGTAAAAGTCGTTTCTCTAACCATAAAAATGGATTTTCTACCATTAAACATCAAAATAAACACATATTCATCATTATTCAAAACCTTAGACTTTAACCATATCTCAAATTAGTGGTAGAAATAGATAGATCTTGTTATGAGGATTTCAAAAACGTAAAAATCATTAAAAACGGGGCTAGAATGGACTTACAATCGAGCTTGGAAGCTTGGAAAACCCTAGCCATGGTTTCTTCATGTAAAATTTGGCAAAGGAAGAAGATGGACAAGAAATTTTGGCTTTTATTTTGTTTATTAAGTCATTTAATTACTAAATGACCAAAATGCCCCTAACTTAAAAACATTCCATTTCACCTAATTCATGTCCATTTTTGTCCACCAACTTAACCAATGGTCTAATTACCATTTATGGACCTCCAATTTAAAATTTCATAGTAATTAGACACCTCTAGCATGTAGAACTCAACTTTTGCACTTTTACAATTTAGTCCTTTTGACTAAATTGAGTGCCCAAACGTCAAAATTTTCGAACGAAACTTTCATAGAACAATTCCATAAAATTGTAGACCATAAAAATATAATAAAAATGAATTTTACTGTGTCGAATTTATGGTCCCGAAACCACTGTTCCGACTAGGCCCAAAATTGGGCTGTTACATTTCCATATACAAATCCTCAGGAAATTTATGTTTTTTTCCCTAAACTTCCCCTTCCATCACAATGCTCTTTCCTATCATTCTTGTTAGAAAATGTTTCGTTTAACTGTTGAACTTTCTTCACGATATCATCGTTCCAAGCTCCGATATAACTACTATCGATATAACTGTAAAAAAATAGGATGTCGGTAATGACAATATATCAGAAAGAAAAGAGAAATAAAAATAAAGAACACACAGATTTTTATGTGGAAACCCTTTCGGGAAAAAACCGTGGGCAGAGAAGAAGAAAATTCACTATGTCGAATTCTAATGATTACAAGAGGAATAGACTATGTCTATTTATAGGCTTGTAAAACCATATTCTAATATGAGTGTAGTAAGATTGAAATACTTTATTCTAATCAATATCAAATAGATGGAGTTTAATAAGGTTTGAAAAACCTTATTCTAGAATAAAATAAAAGAAGTGTAGTTCTATATGGATTTTACTTTTATTTTATTTTACCATTGTACTTTATTTAAATAAGGATTTAGATCACTCAATTCTAACAATCTCCACCCTGAAACGAAGTCTCAATGAACAAGTTCTTCATCGCAAACTCTCAACGAACAAGTTCTCCACCTCTTCTATAAAACCCCTTAAGGGTTTAACTTCAATAATAAACCCCAACCAAGTCTAAGCAATGCTCAAACTTGGTTATATGAAGTGACTTAGTCATCATATCTGCAGGATTTTCATGAGTACCAATTTTGCTCACAACAATATCACCACGAGCAATAACATCACGAACAAAATGATACCGAACATCAATGTGTTTTGTTCTGTAACAGGCCGATTTTGGGCCTAGCCGGAACAGTGGTTTCGAGACCACAAATCTAACGTAGTAAAGTTTGTTTTGATTATATATTTATGGTCTACAGTTTCACAGAATGATTTCGTGAAAATTTCGTTTGAAAATTTTGACGTTTGAGCGCTTAATTTAGTCAAAAGGATTAAATTGGAAAAGTGCAAAAGTTGAGTTCTACATGCTAGAGGTGTCTAATTGCTATGAAATTTTAAATTGAAGGTCCTTAGATGGTAATTAGACCATTGGTTAAGTTAGTGGACAAAAATGGAGATGGAGTAAGAGAATTTTCATATTTTAAGTTAAGGGCATTTTGGTTATTTGGCTAATTAAATGAATTAATAATCAAATTAAAAGCCAATTTTTGCTCATCTTCAACCCCTTGGCTGAAATTTACAAGAGGGAGACATAGCTAGGGTTTGTCAAGCTTCCAAGCTCAATTGTAAGTTTGTTCTACCCCGTTTTTAATGATTTTCATATTTTTTAGATCCTTGTAACTTGATCTATCTATTTCTACCATTAATTTAAGGAATAATCAAAGTCTAGGGTTTGAACCATGTTGCATATTTGTGTATTTTGATGTCTAATGGTGGGTTATGCATGTTTGATATGTGATAAACAACTTTTTCTAGGTGGTTTTTGATGAAAATGTCAAAAGGACCTATTTGTAAAAAGATTATAAAATGTGTGTAACAGTGTGATTAAATGGAAAATGTGGACTGCTATAAGTATAAAAAAGGATTGGCTAGGCTTGGGAATCGAAGAAATTGAATAGATTTCATTTTCCGAGCCTAGGGGCAAAAATGTAAATATGTCAAAGTTTAGGGGCAAAAATGTAATTTTTCATAATGTGATTTTTGGACTGAATTGAATAATTTGAATAATAAATGAGTTAAATTTGCTATTATAAATCAAGAGAAATGAGGTTTGGACCTAGATCGGGAGAAAAACACAGTATTTGACAATTAGGTCCTATTCCTACTATTTTTGTACCGACGTAAGTTCGTATGTAAATAATGCATTGCTATTTACGCTTTAATTACTTTAATATTGTATGAATTGTGATTTACTCTTTAAACGTAATCGAAAAAATTCGACAAGCGAGAAAATCCCGGTTGAACCTTAGGAATAGTTAGGATACAAATGTCATGACATTAGGGTTATTGAGATTTTGTGTAAGACCATATCTGGGATATGGCATCGATACAAGACTTCGTGTAAGACCATAGCTGGGCTATTGGCGTCGATATGAGATCTCATGTAAGACCATATTTTGGATATGGCATTGGTATGGTATTGTGAGTATGAGATGTCGCGAGTATCCTTTAGTATTCCAAGTGGTTCAACAGGTAGTTCAACAGGAACCTGAAAGCCGTGAAAGACTGTGGTATGTTGGAATTGGGTACAAGTATGTACATTAAACTCATGCTTAATGAGCTCGATATGTGATGAACCCTCAGTAAGGTGGTGGTTGAGTAAGTTTGACTATGAGATTTATAATGACATTTATGTTAATTTACAGCATGTTAATTATGTGTTAAATGTGTGTTGTAATGCCTATTATTTGTATAGGAACTTACTAAGCTATAAAGCTTACTCCCCTTTCTTTTCCCTTGTCTTGTAGTGTCACCAAGCTAGCTCGAGGATCGGAGACTGTCGGAGATTCACTCACACTATCAACATATCATCTTGGGTACCGATGAATTCAACATTTTGAGTTATGGCATGTATAGGGACTTGGTTATTTTGTTATGTGTCATAATTGATTTGGGCCAAATGTGTTGGCTAATGTTGGTTGATAATTCATTTTGTAAATGGCCATTGAAATTGGCTAATATTGGTTTAGGTATATCTATACAATAGATGATGCCTTTCATGGATGTGGAAGCTTGCATGGTATGAGTTGTTAAGCCTGTGATGTTTGTATGTGATAAATGGTGGCATGTGATGGAAGTGTTGATGTCTTGGTTGTAGTTGATTTGGTTGTATGTGTATGCTTGGATTAATGTTATGTTTTGTGGTGTAGGTATGTGCATAAAAGGGTGGCAAAAGGGCTTGGTAAATAGCCTTATTTTTGTCCACACGGCTTGCCCCATGGGCGTGTGTTCTGGCCGTGTGTCCCCTGCACCTTAATTATTACAAAACAGAATGCTCAGTAATGAGCACACTGGTAGAGACACGGGCATGTGTCCTAGCCGTGTGGATGGCACGGCCTCGAACACGGGCGTGTGCCCTAGCCATGTGAAGTCTGCACCTATTTTATGAAAAAATATGAAAATTTAATCGATCACACAGTCTAAGCACACGGGCGTGTCAATTGGCCGTGTGACCTCAATTTGATGATGATGTCATAAATAGAAAGCTCCCTAATTTGAACACAGCCTGAAGCACAGGCGTGTCTTAGGGTCACACGGACGTGTCCCGAACCCACACGGGCGTGTGACCCCTTTTACATGAAAATTTTTCTAAGTTTCCCAAAAGTTTCTAAAGTTCCCGGTTTAGTCCCGAACCACTTCCAATGCATGTTTTGGGCCTCGTAGGCTCATGATAGGGATGATATGAATGTATGTGAAAGGTTTTAAACTTGGATGGAAATTTATGTCTCGATTTTATATGTTTGCTTGTGTTTATGTCCGGTAATGCCTCGTACCCTGTTCCGGCATTGAATACAGGTAAGGGATGTTACATGTTCTCTCATGAAACATTTGATCTTTTGTAAGGAATATGACACTCTCACTGTCACAAAATACTGTATTGATTTGAAGGTCTTCTTTGAGTTCACTAAAGAGTCTCTTCAACCAAATAGCGTCTTTACAAGCCTCAGTAATCGCAATGTACTCAGCTTCAGTGGTAGACAAAGCGATTGTAGTTTGCAAAGTGGCTTTCCAACTAATTGCACAATCTCCGATTGTAAAGACATAACTTGTGAGAGATCTTCTTCTATCAAGGTCTTCAGCAAAATTAGCATCAACATACCTAATAACTCCATCTCTAGTTCTTCCAAACTGTAAGCAAACATCATTAGTACCTCGTAAGTATCTTGAAATCCAATGAATTGCTTTCCAATGTTCTTTATTGGGATTCGCCATGTATCTGCTAACTGCACTGACTGAATATGATAAATCTGGATGTGAACAAACCATAGCATACATGAGAGATCCCACTGCA
Organism: Gossypium australe; assembly: GCA_005393395.2. Classification (NCBI taxonomy): domain Eukaryota; kingdom Viridiplantae; phylum Streptophyta; class Magnoliopsida; order Malvales; family Malvaceae; genus Gossypium; species Gossypium australe. Next base: position 32,182,946 of record CM016618.1, read on the forward strand.
CTAGAGTATGGAACATGTGACATTTACTCAATCTCATCATTTGGTTGTGGAGACAAAGCTGATGAAAGTATGAAATGGGCTGCTAAAGGAGTACTAACAGGCTTAGCACTCTGCATATTGAACCTGCAAAGAACTTTCTCAATGTACCCCTTCTAACTTAGGTACAATTTACTTGCTTTTTTTATCTCTAATAATCTCCATACCAAGTTTCTTTGCTGGTCGCAAATCTTTCATCTCAAATTCTTCACTTATTTGGGCTTTAACCTTTCTTATCTCTTCTTTATCTTTCGCTGCTATCAACCTGTCATCAACACAAAGGAGTAGATACACAAAAGAACCATCACTGTTTTTCTTAAAGTAAACATAACTGTCAAAACTACTTCTTTTGAAATTGTGAGAAGTCATAAAGGAATCAAACCTCTTGTACCACTGTCTTGGTGACTATTTCAAACCGTAAAGAGACTTTTTTAGAAAGCAAACACAGTCCTCTTTTTCTGAGACTGTAAAACCCTCTGATTGTTGCATGTAAATATCCTCCTCAAGTTCTACATGCAAAAATGCAGTTTTTACATCTAATTGCTCAAGCTCCAAATCATGCATGGCCACAATACTAAGCAAAACTCAAATTGAACTATGCTTCACAACTGGAGAGAACACATCTGTGAAGTCTACTTTTGGAATTTGACTGTAACCCTTTGCAACAAGCCTTGCTTTATATCCGAGTTCTTCAACACCTGGAGTTCTTTCCTTTTTTTAAACACCCATTTACAACGAATAGCCTTTTTACCTTTAGGAAATTTCACAAGATCCCATGTTTTATTCTTGTGGAGTGACTCCATCTCCTCTTGCATAGCGAACATCCATTTTTCTAAGTCTTTACAACTAACCGCCTCAGAATAATTAGATGGATCTTGGTTTGCATCTATATCTTCAGCCACATTTAAAGCATAAGCAACTAGATCAGCCTCGGCATACTTCTTTGCAGGTTTAATTTCTCTTCTAGTTCTATTTTTGGTGATAGAGTATTGTGGTGAAAAAGCAACTCTATTTTGAATTTTTGTACTACCTTAAAGAGTCGACTCTATTGTAGATTCTTGATTAATCTGATGCTCCACCTACTTTTGATTTGCTTTATTAGAAGACTCTTTAAGAGATAAGTTAGGTAGCATATCAGTTTCATAAAAAACAACATCTCTGCTAATCACAACTTTTCTATTTTCAGGACACCATAACTTATACCCTTTTACACCAGCTTTATAACTAGGAAAAACACATTTAATGGATCTCAGTTCTAGTTTTCCATTATCAACATGAGCATACGGAGGACACCTAAATATCTTTAAATCAGAATAGTCAGCAGGATTACCAAACCATACCTCTTGTGGAGTCTTTTTCTCAATGGCAACGGATAGAGATCGGTTGATCAAAGAACATGCAGTAGAGGCTGCTTCGGCCTAAAACGACTTTGGTAAATTGGCATTTGACAATATACATCAAACCTTGTCCGTGATCGTTTTGTTCATTCGTTCTACAATGCCGTTTTGTTGTGGAGTATGACGAACTATCAAGTGTCTCACGATCCCTTCTAACTTGCACATTTTATTGGATTCACCAGAATAGAACTCTAAGCCATTGTCTGTGCAGAGGTATTTTATTTGTTTTCCTGTCTATTTTTCAATCATAGCTTTTCAAGACTTAAATGTGAAAAACACATCGCTTTTCTGCTTCAGGAAGAACGCCCAAACTTTTCTAGAAAAATCATCAATAAAAGTTAGCATATAATTAGCTCCATCTCTCGAAGGCACCCTGGATGGGCCCCATAGATCAGAATGAATATACTCCAATGTTCCCTTCGTGTTATGGATTCCTCTGGTGAATCGAACTCTCTTTTGCTTCCTAAAAACGCAGTGCTCACAAAACTTTAGTTTGCAAATTCCTTGCCCATCAAGAAGTCCTCTTTTGCTCAATTCTGCCATGCCATTCTCACTCATTTGCCCTAGGCCCATATGCCAAAGTTAAGTAATATCATCATCTGACAAGGAAGAGAAAGCAACAGCTGCATCACCAGCAATAGTAAAACCCTGCAGAACATATAACTCGACAGTCTTTCTCTACCCTTTCATCACAACTAGAGAACCTTTGGAAATCTTCAAAACCCTACTTTCAGCTGTGTATTTGTACCCTTTTGAATCAAGAGTACTCAACGAAATTAAATTTCTCTTCAATCCTGGATTTATTTTTCAATTTAACCTACAGGGGTTTTCACACGGCCTGGCACACGCCCGTGTCCATGGCCTGTGTCCCTCACAAGGCCGTGACACATCTGTATCTCAGCCTGTGTGTTAAAACCTTGACATTTTGCTTCTGACGTCAGCAACATTTTAGGGTCACATGGCCAAGGCACACGCCCGTGTGCTAGGCCGTGTGGCGAATCTAATTTCGCATTTAAGGTGCAGACTTCACACGGCCTGGGCACATGCCCATGTATTATGGTCGTGTCATCCACACGGTTGAGATACACGGCCGTGCCTCAGCCCGTGTGGTTACTACTGGGCATTCTGTTTTACCAAATTAAGATGCAGGGGACACACGGCCGGACTACATGCCCATGGTCACACACGGCCTAGACACACTCCCGTGTGTCTACCCGTGTGGACAAAAACAAGGTTATTTACCAAGCCCTTTTGCCACCCTTACTTGCACCAACATAAGCCACGTCAAGTAACACCAATCCACACATAAACATCTGACCAAATCATGTATTAACCACATTCATGGAAACACCGACATTTGTATTTATCAACAACAAGTATTAGCCATCAACTATGGCCTTATACAAAATGAATCAACTTCATGACAAACCAACACATTTGGCCAACACAATATGACACTTAACAAAAAGACTAAGTCCCTATACATGCCACGCTCAAAACATTTAAGCTAACTATACCAAAACCTTTAGGTGATAGTGTGATCGATGCCTCCGACGTCTCTTGATTCCCGAGCTAGCTTGGCGGCACTATAAGAAAATGGAAAAGAGAGGGAGTAAGCATAAAGCTTAGTAAGTTTCATGTAAATAAGTAACAACATGAACCATGTAGCTTTAAACACATAGCATATTATAAACCAGCACAACATTATTGATTTAACAATGGTAGATTTACTAAATATTTAAACATCACAAGTATAAGCCAAAGATTACAAGATCGTCCCGAAATCATTCTCATAGATAGAACTTACTCAATTTCATCCTTACCATTAAGGCATCATAACTAAGCTCATATCTCATGAGTTCTGAGTAAGAACCTGTACCACTCACAACATGATTATATCCTTTCATATCTTTATCATAAGTTTTAAATAACCCGTGGAACCATTTGGAATACTAAAGAATATCCGATAAGCCTCACACAATTGGGTAAAATGCCGATGCCATGTCCCAGACATGGTCTTACACTGGCTCTCATAATGTGGCCGATGCCATGTCCCAGACATGGTCTTATACTAGCACACATATCACCCAAATGTCATGGCATGGATATCCAATCTATTCCTAAGGTTCAACTGAGATTTTTTACTACATCAATTCTCATCATGCATATTCACAACAATAATCAAACACTTTATGCCATATTAATTGTTCAATACATAATAACAATAAAGTTGTATTATTTACGTACAACTTACCTCGGTATACAAAAAGTGGGCGACTAGATTGAATTAGTCTACTAGCTTGGTTTTCCCCCAGTCTAGGTCCGAATTCTGTTTTTCTTGATCTATAATGACAAAATTTACTTATATAATCACCACATTAATCAAGGCATTCCAAAATTCCTACTTTGGCAAAATTACCATTTTGTCCTTACTTTCACATAATTACGATTTTGCCCCTAGGCTCGTAAAATGATTTTCATCAAATTTCTTCATTAACCAAGCCTAGATGAATCTAATTTATTCTTGTAGAAGCTCACAATTTCTATTATTTCACACATTTACCACCTATTTTACAATTTTTACAAAAGGTCCATTTTAGGTGTTTTCATGAAAATTACTTTCACAAAAATTGTTTATTTAACAACCAAGATTCATTTTCTTTCATAAAATTTCAGCAAACAACATGAATACTCACATGGTAAAACCCTAGGCTCTCAACCATTTTGCAAAATAGTCCCTCCATTAGTTAGCTTAAGCTACAAGGGTCACAAAAATAAAAAAATCATCAAGAATGACTATAAAAAACACTTACTTGCAAGAGGGAAGTTTGGCTAAAACTTTAAGCTGCAAAAACCCCCATTTTTGTTGTAACTTTCGGCGGTGAAGAGAAAGAATGAAAAGGATGAAGCTTTCTTTTTTTTTATTTACGATTATTTTATCAATTAAGTCATCAAAAATCTACCTAACCTTTGACCAATTTCATGAATTAAAAATTCATGTCCAGCCACCACTTTTATTGGTCTATTTACTCAATAAGGACCTATATTTTTATTGTTCCATAGCTAATTAACACCTTTAGCTAATGAAACAAAAGTTTTGCCCTTTACGCGATTTAATCCTTTTTCAAAATTAAGCATGCAATCACTAAAATTAATTCACCAAAATTTTCAAACACTCATATATCATACCATGACACATAAAATAATATAAAAAAAATTTCTCTGGCCTCAGATTAGTGGTTCCGAAACCACTGTTCCGACTAGCCCCAAAATCGGGCTGTTATAGGGGTGATGAACAATGAGATGCAGAGGGTTAGGGGACGGAGGAACCATTCCCACCTAGATGACATCAGATCAAAGCTCAACAACTAGATTTCATTATCTGACAAAGAAAACAATAGAGCATAGAGAGAGGGGAAATGAGGGAAAAATGGGTAAAAATAAAAGACTAAACTTGCACTCCCAGAAGACTAAAAGATCACATCAAGATCCAAAACATAAAACCCACATGCAAAATAGTAAAATAAAAGAACCCAAATTCCAATTCCAATAATTGACTGAAACCCAAATCTCCAAAAGTACCAGATACTTTTTTTTTTTAATTCAATAAAACCCGAAACCCAAAATTGAAAAGGAGGAAATAGATGAGTTTTTTAGCTTACAAAGCAGTCATCATCAATGGTATAAATGTATTTCTTGTTGGAAACTAGAGGGGAGTTGGTGAAATGGTAGAGGGTTTGGGAATTGTTGAAAGCTTGTACTTAGCTAAGTAAAAGTAGAGAGGAAGGAATGAGAGAGTTTGACTGCTTGAGATAGGGGAATGAAACAGGGGAACCAGTGATGATGATGATGAACAATAGAAAGAAATAATGGAGAAGAAGAAACAATGATGATGATGATTTAAAAATAATTTTAATAATTTTAATAATTTTAAAATCATTTGCTAATGTGACATATAAGACAAAATAATGCCACTTTAGCATTTAATTACATTTAGACCACCACGTCAGCGATTAATGTTGGTCGTTAGCACGTCAGCATCTCCGTGAAAAATAGATCAATTTGACAAAAAAATAAACGTTAAGGGTTAAGGTGTTCTATAAAAAAGATAAATGATCAAAATGACCAAACAGTTAAACGTTAAGAGCTATTTTTAACATTATACCTTAAAAAATAACACGTATCCTTCAAATAATAGCTTGCAAGCTCAACTTAAGTCTTAAAATGTTATTTTTAAATGGAAATCATAATTTTATCTGACTTTTAAAAAATAATATATTTATTTATTTAGCTTTCTAGAAGACTGTTGTATTGAGGTCTAGGCAAGTAGGAATCGAACTTTTTCTAGTAGAGTCAGATCACAATGAAGCTTTCATATTATGGATGAAGGTTGACACCATGAGAGATTTTAAATATTTCGGGTCGAGTTTTGTCATTATTTCGTATCGTTAAAATATACTACAAATTTTTATTTTTTGAAAATTTAAAATTTAATCTATATATTTTTATTTTAGAATTTAATTATATTATTTTTAAAACTTTTAAATTTAATTTAATTATTAATATTATTATTTTTTTATTAAATTTATTTGTTTGACATTTTAAAATTAAAAAGAGTATTCACTTGAAAATCATATAGTCAAAAAAATGAGTTACGATTGAGTTTTAACTCGATTAGCATGGGCATTGTTGTCAATGCAGGAAGACGTCGATTCGAGTGTACTGAAGTGCATTATCTTCTTATTTATTGGTTGGCGAGGTGCTATGGGTAGTTATAAACATTGTATCAAAAAAAAAAAAACAAATATGATTAGAATCTATAATGAGATTGTTAAAAAGAGAGTGAGAGTTGTAATTAACTTGGATTTAACAAAAAGAATTTAGTAATTGAACCTAAATTTTGAAATCTAAAAGGAAAGGAACTAAATTCCTGAAAATAAAAATGCAAGTACTAAATTCTAAATTTTCGAAGAGTATAGAAACTTATAACTTATTTTAACCTTTTTCATATTATTCTGTGTTCAAGTTGCAATGGACTTTATTCAGATTTATTTTAATATTGATTCACATATATTTCGATATATTGTTCATTGTGCTTTGTATTGAATTTATCATAGTTATTGAATGTTTATTATTTGTAATTTCTACTTATATCTATAATTATACTTATAAATTCTTTAAAAAAATATTTATTCATATATAAAATATATTACATTTAATTTATATAATTTTTCTTAAATATTTATTCATATATATATATATATATAAACGTAAATAACTTTTAAAAATAAAAGAAAATCCAATAACATTCTAGAAATTTTGGAATAAAAAGAATCTAGAAAAAAGGGGGTAAAGAAGTGATTGGCAAAAGTCAAATATGTTGTAGGGAAGGCCGTGGATCTACGCAAAGGGTTTGAATAAGAAGAACGTTTTGGTTTCTTCCGCCGCCACCACCATAAATTATATGCTTAAGAAAAAGCAGCCTAAAGACCTTTGCAATTAAATTAATCAACCCAACTAACATTTCTTTTGAACAGCCTAAGGAAACAGTACACCAGCATGATTGTTTTGGATAATTATATCATACTTCTTATATTATTTTCGCATTTATTAAATATTTTGCTTGAGTACATGATTATTGATACTACAAACAAGGTGTAAGGTGTTGTCAAATAAGGTCGTATTTTTTCTCACAATCACCTTTGGTAGTGCAAGATGTAATGTTAAAGGATCGTTTTAGTTCAACTTTCTTTTGTAACTAAAAAAATGTTTGATATTTAAGTAATCATTGTGATTAGTTGATCGGTATTTTTTTTACCGACTTATGAGTATTATTTTTTACGCATGTGGATTAATAATAAATTAATTTAACTCGTAATATTTAGTCACTCCAATGAGTTATTTTTAATATAGAGAGAAAATTTTTCGTTTATTTTAAAGATGTGTTATTTTTTACCAGAATTATTATTCATATTTCTAATTTCATATTTAAATATGTACATTTTATGTTTAGCTATTGTAAAACAAAGGTAGTAAATAAACTACCGGTAACCAAACGATGCAAAAAGAAATTAAAATCCCTTATAATTATTATCCTAATAATTAACTTTTATTACAATTAATCTATGATATTAAAATATATCCCTTATATTTTTTTTCCCATTAGGTTTACACGTGAGTCTAACAGTTTAAATTTATAAACAATTCCCATTCAAACTAAACTTAATTAAACTATTCTAAGTTTCTAAAACTGGTTCAACATATTATATTGACAAAATAATCATTTACACGAAAATAAACTTAGGTAATATAAATAATTAATTAAAACTCAAATTTTGGAATCACCATCTTCGATGCAGTTTCCTTGTTCATTCTTAAAACAATTTGTTTTCATTTGACCAAAAAACAGAATAAAAAGCATTGTTTTCAAGAAGCATACACATTTTCTTATTTTGGTTTCGGCTAAACATCCCCTCTTCTATTTTGTAAATGGAATCCCACAACTCGTATGGAACATCATGGGCCGACCAATGGGACAACGGACCCGACCCTTACCCGATCGAACCGAGCAAGACCGGCACCGGAGGAGCTAAGGCTAAGTATACAAAGAAGGTTGAAAACGGTCTCGGCAAAACGAAAACCGTGGCGATAACAAGCATGAAGAAAGCTAAAGAAGGAGCCACTGTGGGTTTTAATTGGATAAAAAAGAAGTGCAGTAAAAATACCCAGAAATAAACACCTTGGTCCATAAATTATACGAAACAATTACTTCTTGGTCTTTTGTTTCTGTTGGTTTCCTTTCCTTTCGTATTTTGTGTTAGACTTGTACTTGTTTTAGGGCTTTGATTGTCGTTTTTACTACAAGAACCTGCATGTTCATGTCTGGTTCTCAATTGTATTGATTAATGATTTCATTTTTAATGTGTATAGTTTGTTCTTAGAAGGTTTTGTTCTATTTGGGTGATACGATTTTCCAAAAATAATTCACGAGATTAGGTGTATAATGGTCGGTCGGGAATAATATAAAAAATGTTATATTTAGCAACGTATTATACAAAAGAGAGGATATTGAGACGGGCAAGACATACCAAAGTCCATCTATTGGGTTGGTTGGTCAAACACAATTCATATAGAAGTTAGAGACAGTTTGGTAAACAGTAACACATTCAGCTGATGAATTGTAACTGTATTATATTTGCCAATGGCTACTACTTGCATCATCCCTTTCCACATTTTCTTTTGCGAGATTTACAAACATAACAATATAATTTTTTTTGGCGGGTAAAAAAAAAATAGTTAGATTAGATTTTTGTTTCTTTTAAAAAAAAATAAATATTTGTATGTTAGATAAAAAAACGTAAATGGATCCTTTCACCTAGAAATTGTATTCATTTGTATTGTTAAAAATTGGTGTGGCCGATGGAATAACCAAACAGTGAAACGTGTGTCACGTATACCTCATGTTGACATACATGAATCAATTTTTAACAATAGAAATTAATGGAAATTTTAACAAAACAACTTATTTACTCTTTAACCTAACATACATAGACTTATTTGCCCATTTTTTGGATAAAGGGGACAGAATGTAAACCGACTCCTAGTATAGTGGCATCTATGATACTCTTACAAAAAAATTCTTTAGGCACTTTCATTAACAAAACTTGTTATTGGTTGGTTTGGCTATCAATAAATCCTAACATGACTAAGAAAATCTAACACATGACAGATCACATGGATAGTAAGCTGGTAATAAAAAAAACCCTAAAAAATAACTAAAATTTATCTTCAAAATAAACTTGGATAAATGGATGTCCAAATTCATTTGAATCTAGATACTCATTTGTCCATGTTCATTTTGGACGTAATTAAGTATATTATAAAGTTTATTAAAAAAATAAAAATATATATAAAATCATGAAAATATTAAAAATTTATAAAAAGTTATCTAGATTTTTTCTGTGCGCATCCGAGGCAGGAGAAATTATTTTTTATATTATTTTATGTGTTATAGTATGATTATATGAGTGCGTGAAAATTTTGGTGAAATAATTCTAGCGATTTTGTGCTTAATTTTGAAAAGGGACTAAATCGGATAAAAGATGAAATTTTTGTTCTACTAATTAGAAGTGTCATATAGCTAGAGAAACTTAAATTAGAGGTCCCTAATGTGCAAATAGGCCTTTAAGAAAGTGATGGTCGGCCATAAAGACAAGGAAATGGAATTGTCAAAAGGTTAGGTGAGGTTTTGGTGACAAATTTGACTAGAAATAAAATAAAATAAAGAGAAAAAGATATCACCTTTCGTCTTCCTCATCTCCACCAAAAAAATCAGAAAAAATAAGGGTTTTGGAAGCTTGAAATTTTAGCAACTCTTCACCCTTGCAAGTAAGTGGTTTTAATGGCCATTTTTAATAATTTTTGTACTTTTGGGACCCCTATAGCTTAATCTAGCTAATGAGGGGACTATTTTGCAAAATGGTTGAGAGTCTAGGGTCTTGCCATGCGAGTATTTATATTGTTTGCTGAAATTTTATGCAAGAAAATGAAACTTGGTTGTTTAATAAACAACTTTTGTGAAAGGATTTTTCATGAAAACACATAAAATGGACCTTTTTGTAAAAGTTATAAAATAGGTAGTAAAGGTGTGAAATAATTGGATTTGTGAGTTGCTATAAGCTTAAAATAGATTCAACTAGGCTTGGTTAATGAGTAAATTTGATGAAAATCATTTTACGAGCCTAGAGGCAAAATCGTAATTATGTGAAAGTCTAGGGGCAAAATGGTGATTTTGCCCAGGTATGAATTATAGATTGTCTTGATTAATGTAGTGATTAAATAAGTGAATTTGTCATTATAGATCAAGAAAAACGGAGTTCAAACCTAAACTGGGGGAAAACCAAGCTAGTAGACTAATTCAATCTAGTCGCCCACTTTTTGTATACCGAGGTAAGTTGTACGTAAATAATACAACTATATTATTATTATTATTTATTAAACAATTGATATTGTATAAAGTGTTTGATTATTGTTGTGAATATGCTTGATGAGAATTGACGTAGTAAAAACTCCCGGTTGAACCTTAGGAATAGATTGGATATCCATGCCATAACATTTGGGTGATACGTGTGCTAGTCTAAGACCATGTTTGGGACATGGCAACGACCATATTATGAGAGCCAGTGTAAGACCATGTCTGGGACATGGCATCGGCATCTTACCCTCTTGTGTGAGGTTTGTCGAGTATCCTTTGGTATTCCAACTGGTTCAATGGGTAATTTAAAGCTTGTGTCAAAAGTGAGAAAAGTTACGACTATGTTGTAAGTGATATAGGTACCTACACGAAATTCATGAGAAATGAGTTCAATTTATATTGTATGATTAGTAAGGATGAAAATGAGTAAGTTATGCCTTTAACCATTTGAGAATTATGTGCATGTTTATAATATGTTATGAGTATGATAATGCATGGTAATTGTTGTTAATTATTTACATGCGACTTACTACGCTTCAAGCTTACTCCCTCTCCTTTCCATTTTCTTATAGTATCGTCAAGCTAGCTCGGGGATCAAAGGATGTCGGAGGCTCGATCACGCTATCAATCTGAACATTTGGTGTAGTTAGATTTATCATTTTGAGTATGGCATGTATAGGGACTTGGTCTTTTGTCAAGTGTCATATTTTTTTGGCCAAATGTGTTGGCTTGTCTTAAAGATTAATTCATTTTGTATAAGGCCATGTACGATGGCTAATACTTGTTATTATTATAAATAAAAATGATGATGTTTTTCATGAATGTGCAATTTGTATAGTAAAATATATGGTGTTTTAGTGCATGAATGAGTAAGTCACATGATTGGATTGATAAAGTATGTGATAAGTTTTGCATGTGAATGAAGTGTAGTGACCTTGATGTGTGTATGTCTTGGTTGTGGCTGATTTGGTCATATGTTTATGTGTGGATTGGTGTTACATGATGTGGCTTATGTAGGTGCAAGTAAGGGTGGCAAAAGGGCTTGGTAAATAGCCTTGTTTTTATCCACATGAACGTGTGTCTAAGCCGTGTGTGACACACAGTCTGCCCCATGGGCGTATAGTCTGGCCGTGTGTCCCCTGCACCTAAATTTGGTAAAACAGAATACCCAGTAGTAACCACATGGGCTGAGGCACGACCGTGTGTCTCAACCGTGTGGAAGACACGGCTATAGGACTGGGCATGTGCCCAGGCCATGTGAAGTCTACACCTTGAATATGAAATTTAGAATTTCCACACGGCCTAGGACACGGGCATGTGCCTTGGCCGTGTGACCCTAAGATGTTACTGACGTCAGAAACAGAATGTCAAGGTTTTAACACACGGGCGGAGCGGACACGGGCCATGGGCACGGGCGTGTGCCAGGCTGTGTGAAAACCCCTGTAGGTTCAAATTTAAAAATAAATCCACACAGCTAGGGACATAGGCGTGTGTGATCACACGGTCTGCCCACACGGGTGTGTCCCTTGCCACACAGGCGTGTGCCCCTATTTTCAGTGAAACTTTTTCCAAAGTTTTCTAAAGTGCCTGGTTTAGTACCGAACCATTTCTAAAGTATGTTTTGGGTCTCATAGGCCCATATTAGGGACTTCAAGATAAAGTTTGAAAAGTTTTAAATTTGAACGAAATTTCATAACTCGAAAGTGTTTGTATGCATGTTATTAAGTTAGGTAACGTTTTGTACCTTGTTCCAGCGTAGGATAGGGGTAAGGGGTGTTATATTTAGTGGTATCAGAGCTATGGTTTAGTCGATTCTCGGACTAACCTAGCGTGTGTATGAGTCTAGCTATACATGCCATATATGTAGTATGATAGTGTGATGACTCCTGACGAATTTAAATTGTGTTTTTATTTAGTAAATAGATCTCGACGGAGCATTGGTAGGTGATGTAGAAAGTAATGCGCCGACTCCCGTAGAAGGGACTGTGCCAGTCGAAAGTGGGCCTGTGACACTGAGTCAGGGCGGAGGGGCTGAAGGGGCTAAAGAAGCCTTCCTCCATATGATGAATGCTTGGTATTCAGAGTTTGTTCGTGCAAACCTGAATGCCCCACATCCTTCACCCCCTCCAATCCCTCTGCCTACCCCTATAGTTCCTCAAGTAGTGGAAATGATTAGAAGGGAAAAACCTTAGGTAGATAGAATTCGAAAACAAGGGGTCGAGGAATTTCGAGCGAATATAGATGATGACCTAGAGAGGGTAGAGTTCCGGCTAGAAAATACCATTAGGGTATTCGATGAATTGTCGTACACACCTGAGGAGTGCATGAAGTGTGTTGTGTCACTCCTGTGAGACTCAGCCTACCAATGGTGGAACACCCTTGTGTCGGTTGTACCAAAGGAAAGGATTACATGATAGTTTTTCCAAGAGGAATTCTAAAAGAAGTATATTAGTCAGAGGTTTATAGACTAGAAGAGGAAAGAATTTCAAGAATTGAAGCAAGGCCGAATGACAGTAACAGAGTATGAGCGTGAGTTTGTAAGGCTCAGCAAATACGCTCGGGAGTGCGTATCCACTAAAGCCATCATGTGTAAGAGATTTGAGGACGGATTGAATGAAAACATTTGACTATTAGTTGGCATCCTGGAATTAAAGGAGTTTGTGATGCTTGTTGAGAAAGCGTGCAAGGCCGAAAAATTGGCCAAAGCGAAAAGAAAAGCTGAAATCAAGTCTCGTGACTCAAAGAAAAGACAGTTGGGAAAATCATTTTAGTCCTCATCCAAGAAATCGAGAGAATTCACTATCCGATCAAATGCTTCAGCGGGATTCTCGAGTAGAAATAAGAATAAGCAGTATACGGCGTCTAAAGCTCAAACCACTTCTATTGCGAGTGTTGGTAGTGCTCGACCAAATAAATCGGAGTGTTCGCAATGTGGTAGATGAAATTTCGTTGAGTGTCGAGGAAATGATAGAGGCTGTTTCAAGTGTGGTTCACTAGACCACTTCATTTGAAACTGTCTTGATATGGATGAAAAAGACAGAAAGCAAGATGTGCGAGCGAGTAATGCTCTTTTTAGAGGTAGACCACAGAAGAACCTAGGAAGTGGGGCTAGCAGTAGAGGTACACCTAGAGATTCCACTGTGAGATCAGAGGGTAAAGCTCCTGCAATGACTTATTCCATTCGCGCTCGCGAAGAGGCTTAATCCCCAGATGTGATTGCAGGTACTTTTTCTCTTCATGATATCTCTATTGTTGCTTTGATTGATCCGGGGTCTACCCATTCGTATGTTTGTACGAAATTGGTGTTTAGTATGAATATGCATGTTGTGTCAAACACTTTAGGCAAGCATGTGCTAGTTGACCAAGTGTGTAGAAATTGTCCCTTGACAACTAGAGGTCATTGTTTTCCGACTAATCTTATGCAGCTGCCGTTTGATGAATTTGACGAGATTTTTGGTATGGACTGGTTAGCAGCTCATGATGTGGTAGTAAATTGTGGGAGAAAATTTATTCAACTGAAATGTGAAAATGGGGATATGCTTCGGGTTGAATCAGGTGAATCGGATAGCTTGCCTGTAGTGATTTCTTCTTTGGCGACTGAGAAATGTATAAGAAAAGGGTATGAGTCTTATCTCGTATTTGTGTTGAATTCAAGTGTCGGAAGTAAAGATTGAGTCAGTGCTTGTGGTATGTGAGTACTTAGATGTGTTTCCGGAAGAGTTGCCCGGATTGCCTCCAACTAGGGAAGTCAAGTTTGGTATTGAGTTGGTCCCTGGTACAGACCTATTTTGGTTTCCCTGTATAGGATGGCACCATTGGAGTTAAAAGAGTTGAAGGTTCAGCTACAAAAGTTAACGAATAAGGGTTTTGCGAGACCGAGTTATTCTCCGTGGGGTGTTCCGATACTTTTTGTGAAAAATAAAGATGGTTCAATAAGATTATGTATAGACTACCGACATCTCAACAAGGTTACAGTTATGAACAAGCATCCTTTGCCAAGGATCGACGATTTGTTTGACCAATTGCAGGGAGCCATAGTGTTTTCTAAAATAGACCTGAGGTCCGGTTATTACCAGGTGAGAGTTAAGGAATAAGATGTACCGAAAACTGCATTTCGGACGAGGTATGGTCATTATGAGTTCCTCGCCATGCCCTTTGGCTAACGAATGCTCTTGCAGTATTTATGGATTTAATGAAGCGTATTTTTTGACCGTACTTGGATAAGTTTGTATTTGTTTTTATTGATGACATATTAATTTATTCTCGTGATGAAAGTGAGCATGTGGATCATTTGAGAAATGTCTTACAAACTTTAAGAGATAGGCAGTTGTATGCTAAGTTTAGCAAAAGTGAATTTTGGCTTCAAGAAGTCGGATTCTTGGGCCACATCATGTCGGGTGATGGAATTAGAGTTGACCCGAGTAAGATATCGGCTATATTAATTGGAAACTGCCGAGGAATGTGTCAGAGATTAGAAGCTTTTTGGGCTTATCCAGATACTACAGACGATTTGTTAAAGGATTCTCAATGATTGCTACACCGATGACGAGGTTGCAACAGAAAGATGTCAAGTTCAAATGGATAGAGAAGTGCCAGCAGAGTTTTGAGAAACTAAAAGCATTGTTGACTGAAGCCCCAGTTTTAGTGCAACCGGAACCGGGAAAGGGATTCGTGGTGTATAGCGATGCATCCTTAAATGGATTGGGGTGTGTGCTTATGCAAGAAGGCAAGGTAATAGCATATTCCTCGAGACAACTGAAGCCGTATGAGAAAAACTATCCGACTCAAGACTTAGAGTTAGCCGCCATAGTTTTCACACTGAAGATTTAGAGACACCATTTGTATGGTGAGAGATGCCGAGTATTCACCGACCATATAAGTCTAAAATATTTGATGACTCAAAAGGAGTTAAACCTACGACAGCGAACATGGTTAGAGTTGATAAAGGATTATGAGTTGATGATTGACTATCACCCTGGAAAGGCGAATGTGGTCGCCGATGCTTTGAGTAGGAAGTCATTATTTGCCTTGAGGGCTACCCAATTGTCTGTGACTGATGATGGTTCGATCATAGCAGAGTTAAGAGCTAGACTGATGTTTCTGCAAGATATTTGTAAAGTTCAGAAAAGTGATAAAGAGTTACAAGCCAAGATAACTCAGTGCAAGACGGGTATGGAATCAGATTTTCGGATTGGTACCGACGATTATTTGATGTTTCGAGAGAGGATTTGTGTACCTAAGGATGAAAAGCTTATTTAGAAGGTTTTGTAAGAGGCCCATAGTGGTTGTTTGTCTATCCATCCGTAGTGTGAAAATGTATAATGACTTGAAGAAAATGTATTGGTGGTCGGGAATGAAAAGTGACATCTCAGAGTTTGTCTCTAAGTGTTGAATTTGTCAGCAAGTGAAAGCCAAACACCAAGTACCTTCGGGTTTATTTCAGCCCGTGATGGTTCCTGAGTGGAAATGGGACCGTATTACCAGGGATTTTGTGTCTGGATTACCATTGACGCCAAAAAAGAAAGATGTTGTATGGTTGTGGTTGATACCAGTGCGTACTGATTATCCACTTGAAAAATTGGCTGATTTGTATGTTTCTGAAATTGTGAGACTTCACGAGGTACCTTTATCGATCATTTTAGATAGAGATTTGAGGTTCACATTACGGTTTTGGAAAAAGTTGCAAGAAGCGTTGGGGACAAAACTGAATTTTAGTACTGCTTTCCACCTGCAAACCGGTCGTCAATCGGAAAGAGCAATTCAGATTCTTGAGGATATGTTGCTGTGTTGTGTTCTTGAGTTTTAAGGCAGTTGGGAAAGGTACTTACCGTTGGTAGAGTTTGCCTACAACAATAGTTATCAGTTGAGTTTGAAAATGGCGCCTTCTGAGGCTTTGTATGGGTGTAAGTGCCGAACGCCCTTGTATTGGACCAAACTCAGAGAAAATCAGATTCACAGGGTTGACTTAGTCAAAGGGACCGAAGAGAAGGTAAAGGTAATTCGTGACTGTTTGAAGGCCGCTTTGGATAGACAAAAATCCTACGCGGATTTGAAACGGAAAGAGATTGAGTTTCAAGTCGGTGATAAGGTATTTTTGAAAGTATCTCCGTGGAAGAAAGTCCTCATATTTAGTAAGAAAGGAAAATTAAGTCCACGTTTTATTGGACCATATAAGGTGATTGAGAAAATTGGGCCGGTAGCATATCGTTTAGCCTTGTCGTCCAAGTTAGAAAAGATCCACGATGTATTCCATGTGTCTATGTTGTGCCGTTACCGTTCTGACCCATCATAAATGACTTATGGCGAAGAGCCGGTTAAGATCTTAACCCGATAGGTCAAGCAATTGAGAAATAAAAGTATAGCACTCGTGAAAGTACTATGGCATAGACATGGGGTTGAAGAGGCCACATGGGAGCCCGAGGAGACTATAAGAGATAGATACCCTAACCTTTTCATTGGTAAGATTTTTGGGGATGAAAATCCCTAAGGGGGAGAATTGCAATAGCCCGTTTTGGGGCTGGTCATAACAGTGGTTTTGGAACCACTAATCCGAGGCCAAAGAAATTATATTGTTATAATATTTTATGTGTTATAGCATGATTATATGAGTGCATGAAAATTCTGGTGAAATAATTTTAGCGATTTTATGCTTAATTTTGTAAAGGGACTAAATCGCATAAAAGGTGAAATTTGTGTTCTACTAATTAGAAGTGCCATATAGCTAGAGAACCTTAAATTAGAGGTCCTTAATGTGCAAATAGGCCTTTAAGAAAGTGATGGCCGGCCATAGAGACAAGGAAATGGAATTGTCAAAAGGTTAGGTGAGGTTTTGGTGATAAATTTGACTAGAAATAAAATAAAATAAAGAGAAAAAGATATCACCTTTCATCTTCCTCATCTCCATCGAAAATATCAGAAAAAATATGGGTTTTGGAAGCTTGAAATTTCAGCAACTCTTCACCCTTGCAAGTAAGTGGTTTTAATGGTCATTCTTGATAATTTTTGTACTTTTGGGACCCATATAGCTTAATCTAGCTAATAAGGGGACTATTTTACAAAATGGTTGAGAGTCTAGGGTCTTGCCATGAGAGTGTTTATATTGTTTGTTGAAATTTTATGAAAGAAAATTAAACTTGGTTGTTTAATAAACAACTTTTGTGAAAGGATTTTTCATGAAAACACCTAAAATGGACCTTTTTGTAAAAGTTATAAAATGGGTAGTAAAGGTGTCAAATCATTGGATTTTTGAGTTGCTATAAGCTTAAAATAGATTCAGCTAGGCTTGGTTAATGAGGAAATTTGATGAAAATCGTTTTACGAGCCTAGAGGCAAAATCGTAATAATGTGAAAGTCTAGGGGCAAAATAGTAATTTTTCCTAGGCATGAATTATAGATTGTCTTGGTTAATGTAGTGATTAAATAAGTGAATTTTTAATTATAGATCAAGAAAAATGAAGTCCGAACATAGACCGGGGGAAAACCAGGCTAGTAGACTAATTCAATCTAGTTGCCCACTTTTTGTATACAGAGGTAAGTTGTACGTAAATAATACAACTGTATTGTTATTATGCATTAAACAATTGATATTGTATAAAGTGTTTGATTATTTTTGTGAATATGATTCATGAGAATTGATGTAGTAAAAACTCCCGGTTGAACCTTAGGAATAGATTTGATATCTATGCCATGACATTTGGGTGATACGTGTGCTAGTGTAAGACTATGTCTGGGACATGGCATTGGCGCTGATATGTGTGCGCTAGTGTAAGACCATGTCTATGACATGGCATCGACGTTGATATATGTGTGCTAGAGTAAGACCATGTCTGGGACATGTCATCAGCCACATTATGAGAGCCAATGTAAGACCATGTTTGGGACATGGCATCGGCATTGATGTGAGAGCTAGTGTAAGACCATATCTGGGACATAGTATCGGCCTCGATATGTGAGCCAATGTAAGACCCTATTTGGAACATGACTTCAGCATCTTACCCTCTTGTGTGAGGTTTGTCGGGTATCCTTTGGTATTCCAACTGGTTCAACGGGTAATTTAAAGCTTGTGTCAAAAGTGAGAAAACTTATGACTATGTTGTAAGTGATACAGGTACCTCATAAAATTCATGAGAAATGAGTTCAATTTATATTGTATGATTAGTAAGGATGAAAATGAGTAAGTTATGCCTTTAATCATTTGAGAATTATGTGCAAGTTTATAATATGTTATGAGTATGATAATGCATTGTAATTGTTGTTAATTATTTACATGCGACGTACTAAGCTTCAAGCTTACTCCCTCTCCTTTTCATTTTCTTATAGTATCGTCAAGCTAGCTCTGGGATCAACAAATGTCGGAGGCTCGATCACACTATCAATCTGAACATTTGGTATAGTTAGATTGATCATTTTGAGTATGACATGTATAGGGACTTGATCTTTTGTCAAGTGTCATATTTTTTTGGCCAAATGTTTTGGCTTGTCTTGAAGATTGATTCATTTTGTATAAGGCCATGAACAATGGCTAATACTTGTTATGGTTATAAATGAAAATGATGATGTTTTTCATGAATGTGCAATTTGCATGGTAAAATATATGGTGTGTTAGTGCATGAATGAGTAAGTCACATGATTGGATTGATAAAGTATGTGATAAGTTTTGTATGTGAATGGAGTGTAGTGGCCATGATGTGTGTATGTCTTGGTTGTGGCTGATTTGGTGAGATGTTTATGTTTGGATCGGTGTTACTTGATGTGGCTTATGTAGGTGCAAGTAAGGGTGGCAAAAGGGCTTGGTAAATAGCCTTGTTTTTGTCTACACGAGCGTGTGTATAGGCCGTGTGTGACACACGGTCTGCCCTATGGGCGTGTAGTACGGCCGTGTGTCCCCTGCACCTGAATTTGGTAAAATAGAATGCCCAATAGAAACCACATGGGCTGAGGCAGGGCCATGTGTCTCAACCGTGTGGAAGACACGGCCATAGGACATGGGCATGTGCCCAGGCCGGTGAAGTCTGCACCTTGAATGTGAAATTTAGAATTTCCACACGGCCTAAGGCATGGGCGTGTGCCTTGGTCGTGTGACCTTAAGATGATGCTGACGTCAGAAATAGAATGTCAAGGTTTTAACACACAGGCGGAGACACGGGCGTGTCATGGCTATGTGAGGGACACGGCCATGGACACGGGCGTGTGCCAGGCTGTGTGAAATCCTCTGTAGGTTTGAATTGAAAATAAATCCACACGATTAGAGACATGGGCGTGTGTGAACACACGGTCTGCCCACACGGGCGTGTCCTTTGCCACACGGGCGTGTGCCCCTATTTTCAGTGAAATTTTTTCCAAAGTTTTCTAAAGTGCCTGGTATAGGCCTCGTAGGCCCATATTAGGGACTTCAAGATGAATTTTGAAAAGTTTTAAATTTGAACGAAATTTCATAACTCGGAAGTGTTTGTGTGCATGTTATTAAGTTAGGTAACGCCTCGTACCTTGTTCCGATGTAGGATACGAGTAAGGGGTGTTATATTTAGTGGTATCAAAGCTATGGTTTAGTCGATTCTCGGACTAACCTAGCGTGTGTACTAGTCTAGCTATACATGCCATATATTTAATATGATAGTGTGATGACTCCTGACGAATTTAAATTGTGTTTTTATTTAGTAAATGGATCTCGACGGAGTAGTGGCGGATGATGTAGAAAGTAATACGCCGGTAGATAGAAGCGGAAATAATTAGAAGCAGAAAACCTTCGGTAGATAGAATTCGAAAGCAAGGGGCTGAGGAATTTCAAACGAAAATAGATGATGACCCAGATAGGGCAAAGTTCTGGCTAGAAAATACCATTAGGGTATTCGATGAATTGTCTTGCACACTTGTGGAGTGCATGTAGTGTGTTGTGTCACTCCTGCGAGACTTGGCCTACCAATGGTGGAACACCCTTGTGCCGGTTGTACCAAGGGAAAGGATTATATGGGATATTTTCCAAGAGGAATTCCGAAAGAAGTATATTAGCCAGAGGTTTATAGACCAGAAGAGGAAGGAAATTCTAGAATTGAAGCAATGTCGAATGACAGTAACAGAGTATGAGCGTGAGTTTGTAAGGCTCAGCAAATACGCTCGGGAGTGCGTATCCATTGAAGCCATCATGTGTAAAAAGATTTGAGTACAGATTGAATGAAGACATCCGACTATTTGTTGGTATCCTGGAATTAAAAGAGTTTGTGGTGCTGGTTGAGAGAGAGTGTAAGGCTGAAAAATTGGCAAAAGAGAAAAGAAACGCTGAAATCGAGTCTCGTGACTCAAAGAAAAGACAGTCGGGAAAATCATTTCAGTCCCAGGGTTTGAAAGTGACTTTAATGTTAATTGGGGGATGTTTAAGGGCCTAGTGTTTTTGAATGAAATTTTGACTTGAGAAAAATAATTAATTTGATGAATTAGAGGTTAAGGGACTAAATTGCAAAATTGTAAAAGATTGGGGTAAATGTGTAAATATGGAAAATAAAAGGGTATTAATTGTAAATGGATTGAAATATGAAATGTATGCTGATAATTGAGGAATTTTATATTTTAGATCAAGATCCCGTAGATACTCGTGGAAAAGAAAAAATAGCGGAATAGTCCTTGAACTTCTGCAGTTACTACAATTCAATCCAAGTACGTTTGTACGATTATAATTTACCATCTATATGAATTGTTGAATATTATAACATAAAAGTACATATATTTAATTGTTGATAATGAGTTTAATTTTTGAGAAATATTATTAAATTTGATTTCCAGGATTGGATTAATCGCGGGATAGAATACATTCGTGGTATGACATGGTGTAAGGGATTGAAGTGGAGATGGATTGGAGGGAGGTGTATATTTATTTCCCAAGTAAATTGAGGTTCAGAATTTTTTGCGAACTCTCATGCTATACCCTCTGTTTGGCGTGTTTCGATTGGATTAGCTCTTATGAGCATTGGTGTGTTATGGTTTGATTAGCTTTTATGAGCATTGGCGTGTTACGGTTGGATTAGCTTTTATGAGCATTGTTATGTTACGGTTGGATTAGCTCTTATGAGCATTAGCGTGCTACGGTTGGATTAGCTCTTATGAGCACTGGCGTGTTTCAGTTGGGTTAGCTTTTATGAGCATCGGCGTATTATAGTTGGACTTACGATGTACTCTTATCTATAAATTGTTCTTCGAATGGAAAATCTCGGTAAGGTAATATGTTTACTGAATTTGAAAGATTTGTTATATATTGAGTATTGACCTGAACATAGATGAATTTATTGGTTGAAATTGTGGATGATAGGAAATTCTCATGGTTGATTATTATTGTTTGATTTGTTGTATTTACTTCAGTAAGATTTATCATTTATTACGTCGAACTTCCTAAGATTCTTTCAGCTTACTTGTGTTAATATTTGTTTTTGTAGATATTTGGAAGGTTAGACAATTGGATCGGCACTCAAGACACACTATCCAGCTTAATTCAGTAGTTTTTGAAATGTTTATTCCAGATTATATGGCATGTAATAAGATTGATGTTGATACTAATGTTTTGGAAATGTAAATAGTCAAGTATGAACTTGATAGTATAAGTTGTTTTGGTTAATACCTATTTGTTACTTTTGATGTCTTTATATTATGTGTTAAAGTGGCTATGTGATGCTTTTGAGAAATGACCAAATTAGTAGGTGGTGAATTAATTATGGTATAACTTTGATATGGTATGTTTGAAATGGGATTGAATTACAAGTTAGGGTGAGTAAGTGATAATTTGTGTTTGAAGATTTGTTTTGATGTATAATTGTATATACTTGTGATACCAATGAGGGTACATTGGTTAGACATTTAATAGGTTGATTTGATATGTTTTTGGCTTGTATAATGTCACTTTGAATAGGTGTTTTGGTTGGTATTTGAGTTTCTTAAGGTTCAAGTAAGTCTGAAATGGTAAACTTCTGGTTCAAGGTTCATTTTGGGTCCACATGGCCTGAGACACGGACGTGTGCCTCAGCCGTGTATGACACACGGTCATGCGACACGGTCGTGTGTCCCCTGTAGGTTTTTAGGGTTGCATTTCGAAAGTTACAAGACCTAGCACACGGCCATACGGGTGTGTGATACCATTTCGAGAGTAACACGGCCTGGCCATACGGCCGACCATGTGACCCCTGCTGTCCAAAATTTTTAACTTTTTCTTAAACTTTCCAAATGTTTCTGATTTAGTCCCAGACTATTTGTAAAGTATTTTTATGGCCTCGAGTGCTCGATTAAGGGACATTATGAATGTATTTGAATGGAATTAGATTATGTTTGTATTGATGTATGAATTGAATGATTTACTGTTCCATTTGTTCGATAATGCTTCGTAACCTTGTTCCAGCGACGTATATGGGTTAGGGGTGTTACAGGGAAAATAGGGAGTGAACTTATTAGTTACTGCCATAGGCGAAGCTTTGGACTTTGCAAAGGGAACATTGCGGTGTTCGAGCATCAAGGTTAGGTGGTGTAAAAGAGGTAATGGGAGGAGGATTCGAGAAATGAAAGTTTTGGAAAGATATTTACCGCGATGGCGGTATCGACTTGTCCTTCTTGGTGACACCGTGAAGATGATATATGGCGTAAGACCATAGATGAAAGAGGCTACGGTAGTCTGGAATGAAGTATGTAGCGTAAGACCACGGGTGAAAGATGTCATGGTGGCAAGGTACAAGTATAAGGTATGCGGCGTAAGAGCATAAATGAAAGATGCTATGGCAGCCAGGTATGATGAGTAGGACTACAGATGAAAGACTCCATGGCATCATAAGTTGGTAAGCTAGGATGGCGGATCAATGTAAGACCATGGATGATAGACTCCACGTCATTCGTAGAGAAATTTCGCTGGGATAGTAAACACATAATAGATAGTTTGTCGAGACAGTAAGCATGGGATTGCCTGCCAGGACCAAGGGAATACGTGGTGAGTAGGGTGCAAGACCTTAGCTCGGTTAAGGCAATCAAAGGAGTTTGCCGGGATGCAGGCACTGATAGTGCACCAAGACGTTAAACATTGGAATTATGTAGAGTCAAACCATGGTGATAAGACATTACTACATTACAGAAAATTCGTCAAGACAATAAAGGTAGAAAGAACCATTAAAATGTAAGATGTGGGATCCCCATAGGGGAAATCACCACACAGGTGATATACCATGGGATAAGATGGAAAAGGAAACATGAAAGACAAGATAAATTTGTAGCTACGCCCAAGAGGCATAGACCACAAGGAAAATGTGGGAACTCGTCGAAGGTCGCATGGAATGGAATCTTGGGCACATCAAATAAGTTTACCAAGGGAAATCCCGAGGTAGAGTTAGTTGTTGGGTACTGTTTGACACCTCGGAGACGTCATGGAAGTATAACCAGAGGTGGGAAAGGTCCTATAAGATCATTATGTTAGTACAAAATCGCAAGGAATGGGGAGTTGCATAAACGCTAAATCTCCAAAGCGAGATAACTGAAGAAAATGATTAAGGAGGGGGTTTTTTTCTGAAGAAGATCCAAGCGAGTGTCAAACCCTGAGATTAACACAATAATGGTAACGCGATAAGAATTTGACAGATTTGAAAGAATCATCCAATAGACCGCCACTATAGTACACGAATAGCTAGTCGTGGCTACGCTAGGAAGTCCGTGATGCTCCCAATGAGACACAAAGAGTTTTAAAAATTGCATTTCCTTTCTTATCTCCTAAATTAGAGAATCTGTATGACATTACTGAATAGAATCTCACTAAGTTCATCTGAGTGTACGTTTGAAGTGGATGATTGTAGGGTCAAATGTTGACACGAGGGTCGTGATGTTTAACCAAGCCAGACATAACCAGGCCAATGTGAAGGGTGGTAGTTGTTTCATACATATAGAGGGGCACCCCTTTGAGGACGCGCCTCAGGGAATAATTGAAGCAAACTCATAAGTCTGATTTAGTTGTAGTAACTGTTCGAGTCTCTTGAGTTAAAATGTCGACATCAACCAAGTACATGTATGGAATAGAATTTATTTCAATGTTTAAATGATAAAATATTATTATTTATGAAATTGAGTAACATATGAGGATGTTTAATTTGTTAAGGCTGCAAATAGTTGTGTAACACCCCTAACCCGTATCTGGCTTCGGAATAGGGTCACGGAGCATTACCAGAGTTTTCAATTCAAACGAATAAAAATTCATGTCAATAATCATAGCAATTCCAATCAATAACACACAAATCGTCCCTAAAACAAGCCCTCGAGGCCTAAAAGTACATTAGAAACAAGTCGGGGCTAAATTGAAAACATATAAGATTTTTTGAAAAATATAAAAATTTTCAAACTGTAGGGGTCACATAGCCATGTTGTAACACCCCTTACCTGTGTTGGAAGACGGAATCGGATACAAGGCATTACCTAACTCAACTTGCTTAAACATGACGTTTCGGGCTGTAAAATTTCGTTTTGTCTTAAAAACTTTCCAATCAATCCCATAACATACTCATCCTAGGCCTACGAGGCCTTAAACATACTTCCGGAAGGTTTCGAGAATTAATTGGAAACTTTTATGCACTTAGAAAAATTTTGCCTAAACAGGGGCCACACGCCCGTGTTACTCAAGGGACACGCCCGTGTGCCCTTGGGACATGCCCGTGTTCTTCACCTCTGGTCGACACTGACTTATGTCACACAACTAGACACACACCCGTGTCATTAGCCCGTGTCCCTCACATGGCCTTTACACGCCCGTGTCTTAGCCCGTGTGCCAATACCTTGGCATTCTGTTTATGACATCATCATCTCACTATGGTCACAGGGCCAAGGCACATGCCCGTGTCCTTAGACCATGTGTCAAATTAAATTCCTAATTTTAGGTGCAGACTTCACAAGGTCTGGGCACACGCCCATGTCCTAGGCTGTGCCTCCCACAGGTTGAGACACACAGTTGTGTCTCTGCCCGTGTGTTTACTACTAAGCATACTGACTTGCAATTCTAGCATGCAAGGGGACACATGACTGATCAACACGCCCATAGGGCTGACCGTGTGTCACACACGGCCTAGACACACACTCGTGTGTCTACCCGTGTGGACAATTAGATGGCTATCTACCAAGCCATTTTTCGCCCTATCAAGTAACCACACTCATACCAAAACATTTCAATATATAAGATGACCAAATGGTACCTGTATGAACTCAAAAAGAATCATTACATCCTCAAAAGCATACACTTCATGAAATTCATCTTCATTAAACATAAGAATTAGCCAAGTATTGGCCCAACTTTAATGACTATTTACAAAATGAATTGGAACAACCTTAGTAGCCAACACATTTGGCTTACCAATATGACATAACAAAATACTCAAGTCCTATACATGCCATAGTCAAAATAAATCTAATTTGGCTATACCAAGTTGTGGTCAATAGTGTGATCTCCAATTCCAACGTTCGCGAATTCTCGAGCTAACTTTGCAATACTACAAGGAAAAAGGGCAATGAAAAGGGGTAAGCATAAAGCTTAGTAAGAGTGCATGGAAATAAATGGCAATAATAAGTTCATAATATAATCCATCCATGACATTAATTAACCATACATAAGTCATAGGCTTCTTGCCATATTTATACATACTCGTACTTGCCCTTATCTAGCACATACCATGCCACGTATCGTAATTGTTTCTTCATGAATTACTCACGAGTACCTGTGTTAACTCAATCACATAACTTTAGTAAAATCCTCTTCACTATTTCTAAGCTAATCAATTCATCCCGATAATTCACTAGGGATACTCAACGATGTATATTCATAAACATTAACACAACACTAAACCAATGCCACATCCCAGATGTGGTCTTACGTGGGGTCATTTTTGAGTGCCAATGCCATATCTCGGATATAGTCTTATACGAAATCTCTCATTAAGCATCGATGCCATATCCTGGATATGGTCTTATACGACTCTCATACTCAATACCGAGGCCATATCTCGTATATGGTCTTATACAGAATCTCAATTCGGTGCCGAGGCCATGACCCGAACATGGTCTTACACGGGACCTTATTCATCTCATATCTTGATGATAGCATTTTCACACTTATTATAGCCTCACCGGGGACCTCAACATCTCAACTTTTATCATCTTTCTCATATAACACTAATATTCAATTTCATAGAATGTTGTTATAATATCAACCATTCTCAAACATGCTAGCATAAATATTGAATCATCACATACAAACTTACCTCGATTTCAAAATAAGCTAGATCGTCGATCTAGTCCGAGATTTTATTCTTTCCCCGATCGAGGTGGACTCTTGGTTCTTCTTGCTCTATAATAACAAATTAACTCGTTTTAATCATCACATTAATAAATGAATTTCAAAAATCATGCTTTGGCAAAATTACCATTTTGCCCTTAGACTTTGGCAAAATGACCATTTTACCCCTAGGCCCGAAAATTAATTCTAGTCAAATTTCTACCTTTAATGAGCCTAGGTGAACATTTATTTCTCTTATGTCTATCATCAAAATCCAACATTCCACACATTTACTACAAACTTTATAACCTTTACAACAAGGTCCAATTAGGTGTTTTCATGGCAACACCTTTCACAAAAGTTGTTAATCTAACAACCAAGACTCATTTTCTTCCATAAATACAACAAATAACAATGAAAGCTCTCATGGAAAATCTCTAAACTCTTCACCAAATTACAAATTAGTCCCCTCATTTGAAAGCTTAGGCTTTAGGGGTTCTAAAAGTACAATTATCTTTAAGAAAAATCATTAAAATCACTTACTTGAATGGAGAAGAGCTTGCTGAAATTTTGAGCTTTCAAAACCCCTTTTAGTGGAGGAAGATGAAGAGAATAGATGGATGTCATCATTTCTTTATTTTATTCTATTTATCAATTTAATCCACCTACTACATCAACTTTGACCAATTTTGCCTCCTATTGTCCCCTATGGCCGACCAACCATTTACAAAGGGGCTAATTGTCTTTTAAAGACCCCCAATTAACAATCTATGGCTATTTGGCACCTTTAGCTTATAAAATAGAACTTTTGTAATTTATGCAATTTAGTCATTTTTTGCGATTAAGCAAGAAATTGCTAAAATTAAAGCACCAAAATTTCCATACACTTATACCATCACACTCTAACTCATAAAATATCATGGAAAGAATTTTATCTAACCTTGAATTAGTGATCCTGAGATCACTGTTATGACTAGCCCCTAAATTGAGCTGTTACACGTGTGGCCACGCCGTGTGACTCACACGGCCACGGGACACGCTCGTGTTTCAGGCCGTGTGGACATTCGAAGTAGGGACACACTGCCGTGTCCAAGCCCATGTCCGTACCTATGTAACTCACTGACTTGGGTCACATGGCCAAGCCACACACCCACGTTCCAGGTCATGTACCCTTCAAAATAAACTCACACGCCCTTGTGCCATGTCGTGTGCTAGGCCGTGTAATAGCCTGACTTGCAGCGCTTTGAAAACTATATAGGACACATGACCGTGTCGCCTGAGTGTGTCACACACGGATGAGACACATGCTCGTGTCTCTGCCCGTGTGGACGAAAATAGGCCATTTTACAAGCCATGTTTCTTACCCATATGAGCATATACCTGCAACCAATATTGCATATATATACAAGCCATAACAAGGCACCAAAAGCATGCATATTCTAGCTAGCGAAACATGGTATATAAGCATACAACCAATATGCCCAAAGGCACCTCAAATGACAACATTCAAACATGTATAACCATAAACTCAAATTGGCAAAAATAACCATCTAACTTCTAACTAAGTTTGCATCAATTCAAAACATTTGATTTACCTAGCCATCACATACCATTAGGTACCAAATATGCCATTCCACAACTAATACCAAATAACCATATTAGTCTTACATAACAAGTACCAATTCACCACATTTCCAACAAATCACAAGAAAATTTTTAACATTTATTTTAGGTTACCATTTCATCTTTAAACATTCAAACTTAACAAGCCAAAACATCAACCAATTCAAGGCCATTTATATACATACCAAACTATGCCTTTACACCAACAAAATGCCAAAACACAAGCCAAATCAAATGACCATTTTAACAACCAAAATACCTATACATACCATTATAACCAAACTTAAAAACATCCAAAAGTACCAATATAGCTGATGGATAGTGTGATAGATCTCCGACAACTTTCCAACCCGAACAAGCTTCCGATAAACTACAAAACACAGAAAAGTAAACACAGAATAAGCATGCCATGCTTAATAAGCTTGTAACGAATATGGTTTAAGCTTGTCAATACATTATAAAATCACAAAGCATGTAAAAATCAATCCAACATGATAATAAATAATTCATAAATTTATATATATACATTCATGCTTTTCATTACCACAAAGGTACACATTTCCTACCTTCCATCATAATAATCTAAATTACATTGAAAGCTTTTGCTGAAGCTCACACGAGGTAATAATACAATGGTTGACACATCCCTTTACTTTATTCCATAGCCGAGGCTACCCCTTTTCATAATTTGATGGTCGTCACCATCCCTTTTCGTTGTTCGATGGTTGTCACCATCCCTTTTCATAATTTGATAGTCAAAGCCATCAATTTTCATGATAGATAGCTGAAGCCATCCCTTTTCCTAATTCAATGGTCGTCACCATCCCTTTCCATAATTGATGGTCATCACCATCCCTTTTCATAATCGATAGCCGAAGCTATCCCTTTTCGTAGTCGATAGTCGAAGCTATCCCATTTCACCCGTCAATGAATGCTGTTAGACTTTTCCATCAAGCATAATTTAATATTACGTAATAACAACATTTAAATCATAATAAAAAAACATTATTTAAACGAACGAACTTACTTTGACGATAAACGTAGAAAATGAAGTTGACTAATCTGAAGCTTTTTCTTTGCCTCGATCTAGGGCCGTACATGGTTTATCTTGATCTAAATGAATAAATTCAGCTCAACTCAATAATCATTCTATTCAATTTAACCAAATTTCATATTTTAGCAAAATTATAATTTTGCCCCTATACTTTTGATTTCTTTTCAATTTAGTCCTTAAGCTCGTGAAATGAAATTCATGCAATTTCACCCCTATCCAAGCCTAGCCAAATATCTTACAAGCTTATAGCAGCCCACACATTTCATTAATTCACAAATTACATCATGAATATTTTACATTTTTCAATTTAATCCCTATTTGACAATTTCATAAGAAAAACACTTAAGTTGTTTATCTAACAACAACTAATCATTTTCTTCCAAAAATCATCAAAAATCATACACATTCATTAATGGTAAAACCCTAACACTTTAACAGTTACACAAATTAGTCCATAGGCTAGCTAGATTAAGCTACAACGATCTTGAAAACATAAAAATCATCAAAAATGAAACAAAAATACGTACCATGCACTCCAAATAAGGACTGGCCCAGAATCCCACATGCCCATGTGGTTCTCCTGTGTGGGCCCATACGCCCGTGTTGCCTACACGGCCCAATTGGTCGAGTTGGTGTCTCGCACACTGCCTTGCTCGGCCATCACACGGCCATGTTGTGGCTTACAGCCCACATGACCTACCACATGGGTTACCACACGCCTAAGTGGCGTCGACAAAGAGCTTTTTTGGCTTTTTGCCAAGATGCATTTTTAGTATTTTGGGTACACACTTGATATCGGTTCACTACAAAAAGTACCCGAAGCCTTTCAAGACCTAGATTTAGCCAATACAAACTCTCGATTAATCGCTTAGTAATGAATTAAGCCAAACCCAAAACATGATATCCAACCTTTGAGCGAAAACCCTTACCTTCAATCGAACAACAGAACACTTACAAGACCCAACCTCCAACTAACAACCACGAGTCCTCGATTCTTCCCCTAATCGACCAAAATAGCCCCCATTAATAGAAAGTTAATAAAAAGAAACAAAGCACTTACTCTCAGACTTACCGATTGCACGCAACGGTATGACTAAAATAAAATAAAAAATTAAAAAACGAGAGAGTGGGTGTTGGAGAAGCAATATTTTAGCACAGTAAGGAAGAAGGAAAAGAAACGCAAAGAGGGGAGGATGACAGGAAAGTTGGCGTCAGAATGGTTTTTGGAAAGAGAAAAATTGCAAAAAGAAAAGTTACAAAATCTGATAACCTCCAAAATCCCTTAATTCTCTCCCTCAAACTCCCAACTA
Organism: Gossypium australe; assembly: GCA_005393395.2. Classification (NCBI taxonomy): domain Eukaryota; kingdom Viridiplantae; phylum Streptophyta; class Magnoliopsida; order Malvales; family Malvaceae; genus Gossypium; species Gossypium australe. The sequence goes on from CM016618.1 coordinate 32,213,607, forward strand.
AATCCACTACTCAGATTTCTAGTCCATCTCAAACTCTCACACGACCCAAGCAGCAAAATAAATCCCTTGTTTGCGTAGTGACTCGAACTCCAGACCTCTAGCTTATTTACACTCCACTTAACCACTAGACCAGTAGGCCCATTCTGGCATACTTTACCAACATTTAGTTAAAAGCCTACTGTCTAAAGATAGAGCTTTATTCAAATAAAACAAAATAATTTTGCCCAAGCAAAGGCTTGAACCCAAGACTTCTCAGACACTCCCGGAACACTTAACCACTAAAGCAGACACAAATTTGTGTCACAAACACACGAAAATAAATACAAGAGATTTTTGGGGCGTCAAAACTCTACCCCCTAATAGAAAATTTCGACCTCGAAATTTTGCCTAATTAGAATAGATGAGAATATTGCTGACGCGTCACATCCTTAAGTTCCCACATGGCCTCCTTGGAGCTATGATTATGCCAAAGAACCTTAACCAGTGGGACGGATTTTCTCCTCAAGATTTTTACTTCGCGATCTAATATCTGTACCAGCTACTCCTCGAAAGTCAAATTTGGCCTAATCTCAATCTCCTCAACCGAAATAATATGCATGGGATCAGAGCGGTAGCGCCTCAACATTGAGACGTGGAATACATCATGAATCCCCTCTAACTCCGGAGGTAGCTCCAACTAGTAGGCAGCTGGTCCTACACGCCTCAGTATGCGATAAGGTCCAATGAATCTGGGGCTCAACTTGCCCTTACGACCAAATCTCAGTATCTTTTTCCATGGTGAGACCTTGAGAAACACAAAGTCCCCCATAGAATTCTCTATCTCTCGATACTTCAGATATGTATACGACTTTTGTCTATCAGATGCCTCCTTAAGTCGATCCCAAATCAACCTGTCCTTATCCTCAGTATCAAAAACTAGTCCAAGGCCCAGAACACGTCACTCGCCCAACTCAATCCAACACAAGGGAGTACGCCACTTACGACCATATAGTGCCTTGTAAGGTGCCATCTGTATGCTAGGCTGATAGCTGTTGTTGTAAGCGAACTCCGCCAACGGTAAATACTCCTCCCAATTGCCTCGAAAGTCAATCACACAACTCCTTAACATATCCTCTAGTATCTGAATCACCCTCTCAGATTGACCATCGGTCTGAGGATGGAACGTAGTACTGAAGTCTAACCTTGTACCTAGAGCTTCATGTAGCTTTTTTAAGAACCGAGACATGAAGCATAGATCCCTATCAGAGATGATCGAAATCGGTACCCCATGCAGTCTCACTATCTTAGACACATACAGTTTAGCTAGCTTCTATAGAGAGTAGTCAGTACGAATCGGTAAGAAATGGGTGGACTTGGTCAATCGATCCATGATGACCCATACTGAATCCTTCTTAGTGGGTTTGAGGGGTAACCCACCAATGAAGTCCATAGTCACTCGCTCCCACTTCCAAAGTGGAAGCTTAACTGGCTGAAGCAACCCCGAAGGTAACTGATGCTCAGCCTTAACCTGCTGACATGTCAGACATTTACCCACAAAGTCTGTAACCTCTCGCTTAAGACATGGCCACCAATATAACTCGTGAAAGTCTCGGTACATCTTATTTCTGCCAGGATGCATAGTATAAGGGCTATTCTGCACCTCTCGCTGTATAGACTGCCTCAACTCGATATCATTCGGTACACAATTTCTCCCACGAAAATAGAGTACCCCTTCACTATTCAGTCCAAAATCTGATGTGCTGCCACTTTCAATCTGTTGGAATCGAAGACCCAAAGACTCGTCCTCTAACTGTTTACCCTTAATCTGCTCTATCCACATCGGTTTAACTTGAAATTCGGCCAACAGACCACCATCGTCAAATAAACTGAGGCGAGCAAACATTGCTCTCAAATCAGTCATATCCCTACGACTCAGTGCATCGGCCACCACATTAACCTTACCAAGGTGGTACTCGATCGTACAATTGTAGTCCTTAAGCAGCTCAATCCATCTACGCTGCCTAAGATTCTGCTCCTTCTAAGTGATGAGATATTTGAAACTCTTGTGGTCAGTGTAAATGATACACTTCTCTCCATACAAGTAATGTCTCCAGATTTTCAGTGCAAATACCACTGCGTCCAATTCCAAGTCATGCGTCAGATAATTTACCTCATGAGTCTTAAGCTGTCGAGACGCGTACGCAACCACCTTACCCTCTTGCATCAACACACATCCTAAACCGACATGTGATGCTTCAGTCAGTACGATCTTAAGCTTCTCAAAGCTCTCTTGCTGTGCATCAGTCCAGTTAAACGGCATGCCCTTACGTAGCAGCTTAGTCAAGGGTGCTGCAATAATAGAAAATCCCTTTACCAATCGTCGATAGTACCCAGCCAATCCCAAAAAACTGCGAATCTCTGATGCAGTCCTAGGCTGCTTCCAATCCAAGACAGCCTCAGTCTTTCGAGGATCGACCCTAATCCCCTCAGCAGATACCACATGGCCCAGAAATGTTACTTCTTTTAACCAAAACTCACACTTACTGAGCTTGGCGTACAGTTGTTTCTCCCTCAAAATTTACAAAACCACTTGGAGGTGCTCATCATGTTCATCATCAGTCTTTGAATACACCAGAATGTCATCAATAAAGACTACCATGAACCGATCCAGATAGGGTTGAAACATTCGGTTCATCAGATCCATAAAGCTGCTGGTGCATTCGCCAATCCAAATGGCATTACTAAGAACTCGTAATGACCATAGCTAATCCTAAATGTAGTCTTGTGTACATCAGCCTCCTTAACTCTCAACTAATGGTACCTAGATCGGAGATCAATTTTAGAGAAAACCGAAGCTCCTCAGAACTGATCGAACAAGTCATCTATCCTCGGCAGGGGTTACTTATTCTTGATGGTCAACTTGTCCAGTTGCCGATAATCAATGCACATACGCATGGTTCCATCTTTTTTTTTCACAAACAGAACTGGTGCTCCCTACGGAGACACACTAGGGCAGATGAACCCACGATCCAGTAACTCTTGGATTTGAGCTTTAAGCTCTACAAGCTCTTTCGGTGCCATTCTATAAGGGGAGATGGACACCGGAGCTGTACCAGGAAGGAGCTCAATCCTAAACTCAACTTCACTGTTTAGAGGTAACCCTGATAGTTCTTCAGGGAAGACGTCCGGAAAGTCTTTAACCGTTCTGATTTCTCTAATAGAAGAATCCCCAGAATTTGAAACACTGATGTAGGCCAGATACGCCTCACATCCCTTACAAACCAATTTTTTGGCCCTCAATGCAGAAATCACATTCGACAAGTAGTTCCTACGTTCCCCAATTACAACCACTTCGTTGTCCTCCTCAGTTCTTAATGCCACCCGTTTAGTGGCACAATCCAAGTTCACTTAGTGTTTAATTAGCCAATCCATGCCCAGTATTAGATCGAATTCTCCAAAAGGGAGTTCTATTAAATCGGCCAGAAAAATAACTCCTTGTACCTCTAAAGGGACGTCTCTAAATAACATATTAACCCAGATGAACTGCCCCAATTGACTTAATACTGTAATTTCACTCGGAGTACTCTCAACCGAAATCCCCAAGTTTTTAGTAACAGAGCAGCCAACATAGGAATGAGTGGATCCTATATCTATCAGTGTAGTGTATGGTACATTATAAATAAAGAACGTACCTGTAATGACGTCTGGAGCATCAGCGTTCTTTCAGCTACGTGCAGTATAAACTAGAGTCGGCTGCCTCACCTCAGTATGACTAGCACCTCTGCTCGGTGCTCTCTAACCACGACCCAAACCATTACCACCTCTGGCCTGACCCTAGCCTCTCGCTGGCTGCTGGACCACCCTCGGTGGTTGTGCAGTATTATTACTCGGAGCTTGCATATGATCGGCCCTTCACGGACAATCCCTAATACGGTGCTCCAAAGATTTGCACCTCAAGCATGCCCTAGTCCTTTTCCAACACTCGCCTAGATGACGTCTTCCACAATCATTACACGGCGGTAGTCCAATAGCAGTAATAGGGTCCCAACTCTGACCAATCCATCAACTCTGGCCTTTTTCTTAGGCCTCTAAACGAAACTCGAGGGCTCCAAATCCCTCTTATTCCTTCTTCTCTCTTTTTCACAGTTTTGGCACTCAGTGCGCTTAACCTATTTGGCGATCTTCGCCTTATCCACTAATGCAACAAATTATCGCTCCCTCTGTGGAGTTATCAGAACTCTTAAGCTATCTCTGATGCCATCCTTGAAGCGAACACATCGCTCGTACTCAGTCGCCACCATACCTCTCGCACAGTGGCTCAGCCTTATGAACTCAGCCTCATATTCGGCCACTGATCTGTCCCCCTGAGTCAGATTTAAAAACTCTCTCCTCCAGGCATCCACATAACTGGAACCCACGTATTTTCCCTGTAAGGTAGATTTGAAGAATTCCCAGGTCAGTCGTTCGGGCTGAGTACTCTCATTTACAGTGAGCCACCACTGATATGCTTCATCCCGTAGTAGTGATACAGCACCCTTTAATTTTTGCTCGAGGGTGTAATCCAAGTCGTCCATAATTCTCTCTGTGGCCTCTATCCAGTACTCAGCCACATTAGGTGCAACTCCAGTAATACCCCTAAAAATCTCAGCTCCATTGGACCAAAGTCGTTCCATAATCGACCCTCGGCCTCCAGTACCAGTATTGGTCCCAATGACCCTTTCTAAGATCCTCAACATGGCCTGGGACAATGCGTCATTCCCAACCGCGCTATTAGAAGATCATGTCTCGGTCACAGGTGAAACCGACATCTCACTAGTATCCAAATTAGGCAGGTTGCCAGATGATGAGGACCCAACTCGAACACCTCTACGGCCTCTGCCACAGCTTCTTGTACCCCGTCCGCGAGTACCTCTGGTGCTCATTGTTTAACTACATTTTATCTATATTAACTGCGTTTATTAACGGGTATTTTATGGAAACAGTATCAAAAGTGTAAAGTTTGTTTCCGTACAACGCAGTGTCTATCAGTATTTATCGCTTCGCTATAGTATCAGTATACACTAACTTAAATGTTGCAGTATAGTCCATCTACAGTAGTCTTAGTATACACTATCTATAGGAGTTTCAATTCAAAATAGATAACAGTTTTAGAGGACTTACTGGATCGGAGCTAGAGACTCAATGTGCCACACATTCAGTAAAACATTTCAAAACACTTCAAATCATTTGAAAGCAGTTCTTTAGAATTTCAAGTTTTAAAACCCAATCCATGGCCGAGTTTTGCAATCTAGCTCTGATACCACTAAATGTAATACCTCAAACCTGGCCTGGACGTTATGGCTGAATCTGGCGATGCACATGGTAGCGTGTTTGAAAACCGTAGCTTTGCTTAAACCATTCTCCATTTAGTATTCGTCTTTATCTCTTATTAACTCTAAAATCGTGATTTTTATTCAGTCGTTAGTTTTCAAAACATTATACGTTGCAGAAGCTTTTTAATATTGTTTGTGCCTCTGTGGGTATTTTGCTAAAACACTTGCATTTCTTTTAAAAACTCGTGTTTTACCTACTTCTAGCAGATATAAACAGAAAACAGTATGAAATCCAAATTTTAGGTAAAAATCTACAGAGGCCATTATTACAGAAAAATTACCCCAAAATAAAACTAAAAATCGTAGATAACTATCAAAAATCAAAAGGAGTCGTGTGGCCACTGCTGAGTCCTTCGCCGCACCGATCCGCCTATGTCTGGGGGTTACCTATACAGATTAAACAAAAGGGGTAAGTTTACATAAACTCAGTGTGTAATCCCCATGGAAACAATCAGACAATAACAGATAATCTCAATAGGGCCTAAGCCCTTTTTCTATATCAGTATCAGTCCAGTTTGGGCCTTAGCCCATTTCAGTAACAGTACGCATTAGGGCCTTAGCCCATCACAGTACAGTAACAGTAGCAAATATGCAATCAGAAAATCCTACCCAACCAGCCTCTACACTCCATCTCTGTCCAACCCTACACCCCATGTGGGGATATGATCAACCTACCCATCCCTACACTCCATATGGGGATATAATCAACCCACACATCCCTACACTCTATATGGGGATATAATCAACCCATCCATCCCTACACTCCAAGTAGTACTGGTTGCAGCACTAAAGAGTAGTTTGCAGCTGTGCTGCCAGTAATTTGGCTCGAAGCCTTTCAGTACACTTCATCCAATCAATATCAACCCGTCCCCATGCAATGCATCATACATTTATGTCATGCCCAATCATGGTATAGCACATTATTACAGTACAGTACAAATAGCATGCTTAACATATAGTCATCTAGTTAGGAGTCTAGGTAATCTTACCGACCCTACCGTAGGTTCAGAGTCGTATCGGGTGACCCGTGAAACCTTAGCAATAAATCAATGAAAATGGGCTCACACACCCACGTTGTCTGCCCGTGTGGCCCACAAGGCCCAAATTTGGCCTTGGCCGTGTGGATCACATGGCTTGGCCCAAAATCTCACACGATCGTATGGTTCTCCCGTGTGGGCCCACATGCTCTTGTGGCCCACACGGCCCAATTGGTCGAGCCGGTGTCTCGCACACGGCCTGGCTCATTGATCACACGACCGTGTTATGGCTTACAGCCCTGCACACGACCTACCACACGGGCTACCACACGCCCATATGGCGTCGACAGAGAGCTTTTTCAGCTTTTCGTCGAGACACATTTTTAGTGTTTCGGGTACACACCTGATATCGATTCACTGCAAAAAGTACCAAAAGCCTTCCAATACCTAGATTTAGCCAACACAAACTCTCGATTAATCGCTTAGCAATGAATTAAGCCAAACCCAAAACATGATATCCAACCTTTGAGCGAAAACCCTTACCTTCAATCGAACAGCAGAACACTTACATGACCCAACCTTCAACTAACAACCACGAGTCCTTGATTGTTCCCCTAATCGACCAAAACATCCCCCATTAATAGAAAGTTAATAAAAAGAAACAAAGCACTTACTCTCAGACTTACCGATAGGATGGAAACCAGAGTTGCACGCAACGGGATGACTAAAATAAAAAAAAAAAGAGTGTGGGTGTTGGAGAAGCAAGATTTTGGAACAGTAAGGAAGAAAGGAAAGAAACGCAAAGAGAGGAGATGACAGGAAAGTTAGCGTCAGAAAGGTTTTCGAAAAGAGAAAATTTGCAAAAAAAAGAAAAGTTACAAAATCTGATAACCTCCAAAATCCCTTAATTCTCTCCATCAAACTCCTCACTAAATCCACTATCAGATTTCTAGTCCATCTCAACTCTCACACGGCCCAAGCAGCAAAATAAATCCCTTGTTTGCGTAGTAACTCGAACTCCAGACCTCCAGCTTATTTACATTCCACTTAACCACCAGACCAGCAGGCCCATTCTGGCATACTTTACCAACATTTAATTAAAAGCCTACTGTCTAAAGATAGAGTTTTATTCCAATAAAACAAAAAAAAAATTGCCCAAGCCAAGGCTTGAACCCAAGACTTCTCAAACACTCCCAGAACACTTAACCACTGAAGCAGACACAGATTTGTGTCACAAAAACACGAAAAGAAATACAAGAGATTTTTGGGGCGTCACATAAAGTGTGGCGTTCACCCCATACTGATTGGTTCCTATCTCATTATAGATAGTGGGTCACGGTCAAGTTATCTTTGCCCTATCCATCCTAGGTGTTGTTAAGAAATGGGTCAATATTGTCCTATAATATTGATTTCTTCTTCAGCCTTAAGCCGAAACCTATCCTATCCATTTCCTACCCACAAACACCCCTTTTGTTTAACCCAACTTCTTCCATTTTTCAACCTTACCAAGAACTCAATTCAATACTTCTTAATTTTCAATCGGGAACTCTTGCGTCTCGAATCATCAAACAAATATCCACAACCTTTGCAAACAAAAAAGTCTAGGTGAAGAGTGAAGATTGAAGAGAATAGAGCAGCTAGATGGAACACTAGTTTCTGAAATCTAAGTGCAGTTTATTTTGCAGCAAGAGGAGCAACATACACCACCTTTGCCACAACATAGCTTTTATAGCAACAATATTAACAACACAAAATATCCACAGCTACGGTAAGGGACAGGAGATCGGAGACCGGAGGCTGGTGAGGGATTTGCCTAACTTTAGAAACTGATGATGAATAACTAAAGAAGGGTGGAAGGTTTGATTTAGGGATAGGAAATATGAATGGCATTATGATTTGGAGGAAAATGGTGGGGCAGACGGGGGAAAGTAAAAGGGTTTGGGTTAATGTAAAATAATTATTAATTGGACTAAATAATATAAATTTAAAATTTAAAATAATATAGTTTTGTATTTGGTTTATTCAAATTATTCGAGTTATTTGAATTTGAAAACACAACTCGACTCGAACTCGAAATTCAAATAAAAATTTGAGTTGATTCGATTAACTCAATTCGAATTATTTGAAATTTGAACTTTTTATTTTTATTTTTTTGAGTTGAATCAAATTTTTCTCACCTCTAAATACTCGGATACTCAAGATCCCAATTGAACACCATATACTTGTTGCACTAAAGGTGTAACCCAACCATCACACCAAACACTAGGGCCCTGATTATGCACTTACGTGTAGTGCCGTAAGGCACATATCATTGTCTTTTAACACAAAGCATGCACACTAATCCCTATTGGCATGCCAATTGTACCCTCACTGTTTTACTAAGCTTACAAGGGCCGATTCACTTAGAAGATCATTTATTGCATTACTAAATCCATATCACACTTCATTACCCTATGACAATTCACATACACATAAATACATACACATTTCCAAAATTTTTGTTTCCATGTTATAACATATCAAATTTATGATCTTGATTATACATCATACACATACATATTCCTTAATTTCGTATAGCCATTTTTTTAATTTTTACCTTGTATCAAATCTAAGAACAATTTGTAGGAATTAACAATTCATCACATACTTAGCCATGGTGATATTAGTAACATTTTCAATACATATCCAAATATACTTATTAGAATATCCATAGCCACCAAAGTTTTTGTATCACACAATTAACTTATAACATCTCATGACTTAACATTTTTACTATACCACATTAATGATTTATTTCACATCTTTTAAGCTATGAAATTCACATACTTTACTTATATAATCAAACTCATTTATATAACATTAATACCCAAAATTTTTCCTAGCTTAAAATCATAAGAGAAGTAAGAGTATCCAAGGTACTTACATTTGGATGCTCTAAAACACATAATCATGCCTCTATAAGCTTGATTCCTTCCTCAATTATCTTTAAAACTTAATTTCTTATCTTTCCAGTTTTTTCCATACAATAACAATATATCAAAAAATTAATATAAAATTTTTTAAAATTTTCTCCTAACATCTAAACTCAAATTCCATACTTATCATTTCAAACCTTTCTCTCTCTAGCCTCAACTTTCTCTCTCAAGAATAATATAAACCCTAGATAAAAAATGATGATTTGAAGGGAGATTCAAGCTCCTGAAAGGATTTTTTTTAGTTGATTTCAACAAGAAATTAAGGTTTGCGTCCAAGGTTTTGATGGGATTTAAGGAAAAATAAAAATAAAAAATAAGGCTTTTCTCCCGCCCTCCATGACTGGTCGACTATTCTAGCGAGTAATAGGGGTGTTTTTACTCCTATTTTACTCTTTTAAACACATAAAAATATCACGGTAAAAGCTTGGTCAAAGTCTTATTAAAATGCAATCCACATATCATTACACTAACATAATCACATTCAAAGGTCAATATTAATTCCATAAATTAAATATACCATAAACATATAAAATACTTGAGAAATGATCAAATTACCCTTTTATGGAAAAATTATCAATTTGCCCCTCTTTTTATTCATTTTTTGATGATAATATGTAATTATCAATTACAAATCTCACATTTTACTTTTAACCTTTAATATAAATCTATACACGGTGAAAATTACATATTTTCCCTTTTAATAAAATTGAGAAATTTACAATTTAGTCTATATACTTTTCAGTTTTTCCAATGTGGTCCCTAAAGTGATTTTTATCAAACTAACATATAATCCAAATTATTCTTATCCCAATTAGTCACTAATAACTCAAAATTTTCATTTTAATCAAATTGTGTAACAGCCCGATTTTGGGCCTAGTCAGAATAGTAGTTTCGGGACCACAAATTCGACATAGTAAAAATTGTTTTTATTACATTTCTATGGTCTACAGTTTTACGAAATAATTTCGAGAAAATTTCGTTCGAAAATTTTGATGTTTGGGCACTCAATTTAGTAAAAAGGACTAAATTGTAAAAAAATTACAAAAGTTGAGTTCTACATGCTAGAGGTGTCTAATTGCTATGAAATTTTAAATTGAAGGTCCTTAGATGGTAATTAGACCATTTGTTAAGTTAGTGGACAAAAATGGATATGGTGAGATAAAATTTCAACGTTTTAAATGAAGGGCATTTTGGTTATTTGGTAAATAATGAATAAAAAAGGGAAAAACAAGCCAAAAATCTTGTCCATCTTCTCCCCCTTGTGCCGAAAATTAGAAGGAAGACATAGCTAGGGTTTGGTCAACTTTCAAGCTCAATTGTAAGTCCATTCTAGCACGTTTTTAATGCTCTTTATATTTTTGAAGTCGTTATCACTCGATATATCTATTTCTACCATTAATTTAAGGAATAATACAGGTCTAGGGTTTGAACCATGTTGGACATTTGTGTATTTTGATGTCTAATGGTAGAAAAGGAATGTTTAATGTTAGATAAACAACTTTTACTAAGTGATTTTTCATGAAAATGTTAAAAGGACCTATTTGTAAAAGTTATAAAATATGGAGTAAAAGTGTGTTTTAATGGAAATTTTGGGATTTTTTAGTTATAAAAATGGTTCGACTAGGCTTGTACATTAAATAAATTGAACATGTTTCATTTTACGAGCCTAGGGACCAAAATATAAAATGTCAAAATTTAGGGGCAAAAATATAATTTTTCCATAATAAGATTTTTGGACTGAATTGAATAATGTGAATAATAAATGAGTTAAATTTTCTATTATAGATCAAGAGAAACGAGGTTCGGACCTAGATCGGGGAAAAATATAGTATTTGACGATTAGGTCCCAGTTCTACTATTTTTGTACCGAGGTAAGTTCGTATGTAAATAATGCATTGCTATTTATGCTTTAATTACTTTAATATTGTATGAATTTTGATTTACTCTCCGAACATAATCGAAAAAGTTCAACAAGCGAGAAATCCCGGTTGAACCTTAGGAATAGTTAGGATACAAATGTCATGACATTTGGGTTATATGAGATTTTGTGTAAGACCATATCTGGGATATGGCATCGATATAAGACGTCATGTAAGACCATATTTGGGATATAACATCAATATAAGACTTCGTGTAAGACCATAGCTAGGCTATTGGCATCGATACGAGATGCGATGTAAGACCATATATGGGATATGGCATTGGCATGGTACTATGTGTGTGTGAGATGTCTCGAGTATCCTTTAGTATTTCAAGTGGTTCAATGGGAAATTCAATGAGTATGTCAAAGTTGTGAAAGATTATGATTATGTTGCGAGTTGGTACAGGTACGTACGTAAAACTTATTTACTAATGAGCTCGATATGTGATGAACCCTCAGTAAGGTTATGAATGAGTAAGTTATGATTAGAAGACCCAAATACTATTTATGCCAAGTTTATCATGTTATTTGTATGTTACATGTGGGATTATAATGCTTATTATTTACATAGGAACTTACTAAGCTATATAGCTTACTCCCCTTTTCTTTTTCCTTGTTTTATAGTGTCACCAAGCTAGCTCGGGGATTGGAAACTGTCAGAGATCCACTCACACAATCAACTCACTATTTTGGGTACCATTGATTCTAATATTTTGAATTATGGCATGTATAGGGACTTGGTCATTTTGTTAAGTGTCATGATTGATTTAGCGAAATGTGATGGCTTATGTTGGTTGATAAATCATTTTGTAAATGGCCATTGAAATTGGCTAACATTGGGTTTAGTATATATATATATATATATATATACATATGATGATGCTTTTCTTGGATGTGGGTGATTTGCATGGTTTGAGTTGATAAGTATGTGATGGTTGTATGTGATAAATGATAGCATTGGATGAGGTATTGATATCTTTTTTTTTGGCTGATTTGGTTGTATGTATATGCTTGGATTGGTGTTGCTTGTTGTTGTGTAGGTTGGTGCAAGTAAGGGTGGCAAAATGGCTTGGTAAATAGCCTTATTTTGTCCACATGGGTAGACACACGGGCATGTGTCTAGGCCGTGTACGACACATGGTCTGCCCTATGGGCATGTGTTTCAGCCATGTGCCCCCTGCACCTTAATTGATGCAAAATATAATGTCCAGAATATAGCACACGGGCAGAGACACGGGCGTGTGTCTCGATCATGTGTGCTACACGGCCTCGAACACGGTCATGTGCCATGGTCGTGTGAAGTCTGCACCTATTTTATGAAAAATCATGAAAATTAAATTGATCCCAAGGCCTAGCACACGGGCGTGTGGCATGGCCGTGTGGCACAAGTCAGAGAGCTCCCTGTTTTGAACACGAGCATGGAGCACAGGCATGTCCCTTAGACCACACGGGCGTGTGAACCCTGTTTTAATGAAAAATTTTCTAAGTGTTGTATAATTTTCTAAAGTTCCCGGTTTAATCCCGAACTACTTCCAATGTATGTATTGAGCCTCGTAGGCTCGTATTAGGAATGATATGAATGTATGTGAAAGGTTTTAAATATGGATGGAAATTGCATCTCGATTTTGTATTTTGTGTTTAAGTCCGGTAATACCTCGTACCCTGTTCCGGCGTCAAATACAGCTAAAGGGTGTTACAAATTGCACTTTAATCCTTAAAATTTTCAAAATTTACAATTTAGTCATTAAATCACATTTTCACTTATAAAGTTATTTTCATTAATTCTCATATGTAAAATCAACTTTATTCTCATAATAATCCCTTTTTCTTATTGTTTTTCAAATTTTCTTATAAATGCACTTATTCGATATCAAAATAATGACACGTGTCCAATAAAAATTTTTGGGGCGTTCCAGAAACTCATGTTATCTGACCAATTTTAATAATCCAAGAAATTGATGATTCACCAAAATATCTCAAAACAAGAAAAATCTTTTAAAGTGATGTTCATGTTGATTTTTCATAAGAATTATAAGTATACATAAATTTGATTTTTCACTAACTACAAGCTTAACAAGTTCAATTTGTGGATTTTTATGCTTAATTTGTTAGTTTTGATGATATGATGAATGAGGGTGTAGGTGGAGTGGGATGAAGACCAGTAGAGATGAGAAGACAATTTTTTTTTTAAAAGTAGATGGGAAGACAAATTTAAATACAAACATGTATTAGTCCTTAATAACGTGTGATATTTTTATCTTATTATATGTATAATAAACTATTTTGATAATTTTTACAATTTATAATGTATATTTTTTATAATTTCAATAATTCTGAATAATTTTAAATATTTTAGAAATTTTTATGATTTTATATTTTTAGAATTTGTAATTAGGCATACAGATAAATTTAACCCTTAATGTTTACATCTTTTTTCAATTTAGTTTTAGTTCATTTTTAGTTAAATTTGACCATTAAATTTTTAAAACTTGTCAAATTTCTTTTTTTTAAATGAAATGTTAACTAACACATTAATTTTCTAACAATGTTAGTGTGGCACATTGCGTTGCAATCCACAGGTATTTTATGCTGACATGATATTATTTGTCTTATATGCCACGTGAACAAACATTATTTTTAGTACACTTTTTACCTTTAAACTTTTTTTTCTAGTCCTAATATCATAATTAGTAATTAAAATTTGTGCATAAATTTGGAAGTCATAAATGTCAATTAGTATTTGTGAAAATTGGATTAAATCAATCAATTTTTATTTGATATATACCATCGAATTGAGAATCTTTGAATCTATTAAAAACTTATTATCAAAAGAAAAAAAATCTACCAAAAACTAAAAGAAATGACAAAAAAACAAAAGAAATATAAATTTTAAACTTAATTCTTTTACAAAAATAACTATTGTATGTTATGAGAATTAGTTTTTTGAACATTAGTTTATATTAAAATTATATTATTTAATTTTTATATTTAATACTTATATAGTGTTAAAATTACTTATCTAATACTTTACTTGTATATAAAAAATTTGATTACAATAAACTAATTAAACAAGGACAAATATGTTATTTTAGTTTGTTTTTTTTTTTTTTTTTTGAAAATCCTACACACTAACCTCTAAATTAGTCATTTCTTTTTATCTATACTACTAAATAACACTAAAAATAACTATTCACTTAAAATATAATTATTTTTCACCCATAGAATAGATGTGACAATTTTAATGTATATGAAAAAGCTCTTAATAATAATTCGTCTATCAAGTTGGATTATTAAAAAATATTAAGTTTTTAATATTTTATCACACATAACTGAATATTCCAATTTTAATTTTTCGTCAATTGAGTGTTGGACGTGTATTTGGTTCGTGGGGCTATTCCCACATTTCCTATTTTTGTTGCCCTCCACTTTTATGTTGTTTGTGTGATAGTGGGGCATGCAATTGGTGATTTTTGATGGGGAACCACCACTATAAATACTTACTTGCATAAGGTCTCTAAGCACCAAAAGCAAACTTCTGAAAATATTACATCTAGTGAAGTTTACGAGTGCTTAGAAGGCTAGTGGTTTTTTGTTTTTCATACGACTAATTTTGACGACCTTGTCGGTGGTTTGACGTGCTCGATAGTGGTATAATAACATTTAGATTTTGACATTTGGTTTAGACAATAGATGGAGGTATTTATGTTTAATTTTTTGTTGCTTTCTATTGTAAATTGTTATTTATGCTTACATTCAGTATCCGAGTATGATTAATATTTGCCTTGTCTGATTTTAAAAGTTTGTAAATTTCTCAAAATAACGATGTCATGTTTTTTTCTTGAATTATTTTTTAAAACATTTATAGATTTCTTATTACAAAATTTTGTACAAAATCGTTGAATTTTGTTAAAGTAAAATTTTTAATATCTAACTAAGTGGTTTTCACAATTTTATTTAGTTAAAGACTAGTCACAACATCTTTAGTTAAATAAAATTATTAAAGTAAAAAATCACATACGGAAATCATACATATTAAATCACATTGCAAAATTTATTACGATATAAATTATTAGATGATTTTTCATAGTTACCTATAGGAATTATGAAAATGAATTTAAATAAATTTTATCAAAAGGATAATAATTAATTATATCATAAAATGGATCTAATTGAATTAAAAATTTAGCCCACAGGCAATTTTTGTGTCACTTGTTTCATTATTTACATAATTTGCATTGGTAAATTATGATTTATGTTTGCCTCAAATATTGTTAAGCATGCATGTTCATTTATTTTGCAGTTTTACAACCTGTGAATATGTTTGATAATAGAGCAAATATCCCTAAATTAACTAGTGAGAATTTTAAGTTCTAGGAGAGTATTCTTCTCCAATTGGGATGCTTGGATATTGACTATGCCATAAGGAAATATGAGTCACATATTACGGAAATCAACACTTAAGTTGATCTTGCTTTGTATGAAAAATGCGAGCGATCTAATAGCTTAAAAAACATGTTCATAAAGAGTAAGGTTTCTATTGATGTTTGTGGCTCAGTTGAGCATTATATGAATGTCCAAGAATTATAAATGACTATTGAAAAATAGTTCAAAACTTCTCAAAATTCGTTAGCCAACACCCTAATCATGAAATTCATATCAATGAAACTCACTACCGTGAATGGTGTATGTGATCACATCAACAAGATGAGAGATTTAGCAAATCGACTGAAAGCACTTGAGGTTGAAATGTCTAAATCTTTCATGGTGCAATTTATATTGAACACTCTTCCACCTCAGTATGAGCCATTTAAGATCTCTTAGAACATACATAAGGATAAGTGGTTTATCGATGAACTTTTGACCATGTGTGATTAGGAAGAGGCCAGACTAATACTGGATATTGGAAGAGTGCATTGATGGTTACTCAAAGAAAGAATATGGTCCAAGCCAAGCAAAAGGGAAAGGCTAAATGCAACCCCAAGCTGACATAAAAAAAGGTTCCAAGTGTTTCTTTTGTAAAAAGAAGGGACACTTGAAGAAGGACTGTGAAGTTTAAGAGCTAACTTGAAAAGAAAGGTAAATTAATCGCGCTTGTTTGCTTTGAGTCAAATATGGTTGATGTTAATTATAACACATGGTAGATTGATTTGGTTCTACAATCCATATCTCAAATTCTTTAGAGGGATTAAGAAACTTGAGGGAACAGAAAGGAACTGAGCAATACATCTATTCAGGAAATAAGATGAATTCACATGTAAATGCAATTTGAATAGGTGAATTAGTGCTTAAGAGTGACTTTGTTTTAATTTTAGAAAAGACTTTTTATATTCTTAGTTTTTCTAGAAATTAGTTTCTATTTCAAGACTTGAACCATTTGGGTACTGTTTTAGTTTTTCAAACAATGGTTTCAGTTTATTTTATAAATCTGAACTTGTTGGAAATGGTGTTTTATCTGACGGACTCTATTCTCTTAATTTCCAAAATAATGTCACACATAATGTTATGCACGTTCAAACTGTTACTAAACATTGTGTTATAAATGGATATTCCTTTATTTTATGGCATCAGAGATTAGGACATATCTCCATTTAAAAGATTAAGAGATTAGTAAATGATGGCGTATTCAGTATTTTAGATTTTATTGATTTCAAAAATTGTATAGATTGTATTAAAGGAAAAAAACTAACAAGTCAAAGAAAGGTGTCAAGAGGAGTTCAACCATATTAGAAATCATCCATTTTGATATATGTTTCCAAGTTATGGATGTGGAAGGTCAGAAATACTTCATCACTTTCATAGACGATTACTCACAGTACATGTATATCTACATGCTTCATCACAAGATTATGAGAACTGATAGAGAAACAATGCAATAAGCATTAGAAATCTTTAAAGTTTTCAAGGTTGAAGTAGAGAAACAATGCAGTAAGCAAATCAAGATTGTGAGAACCAGTAGAGGTGGTGAGTATTTTGGTAGATACACTAAGGATGAACAAACACCTAGTCCATTTGTGAAGTTTCTTTAAGATAATAGTATAGTTGGCCAATACACCATGTCTGGCTCACCTGATCAAAATGGTGTTGTGGAAAGAAGAAATAGAACTTTAATGGACATAGTGTGAAGTATGCTTATTAGCTCTAAGCTGCCTAAGTCCTTATGGGTTGAATCTCTCAAAACGGCTGTGTATATATTAAACTGAGTTCCAACTAAGGCTATCCCAAAAAAAACACTTTTTGAGTTGTTTAAAGGTAGGAAACTGAATTCGTGACATATACGCGTATAAGGATACCTGTATAAAGGTGGGAGCGATCTGTCTCGGGACATGATTCCCATAGGTTAACTTTCCACCTTAGGTGAGAGATTGGTTATCATACATAACACCCCTTAAGCTTAACAGGTGTTGAACAACCAATCAATAAAAATCCACAAGCTACTCAAAACACTCTAGTAGATCAAGTTGTTCAAGAAAATCCGGAAGTTATTGAACAACCAGTTGAACAACATGATCCACAAGAAAATGTTGGTTCAACATTGAGGAGATTTATTAGAGAAAGGAAATCAGCAATTTCTAGCGACTATATTGTGTATCTGCAAAAGTTTGACTATAATATTGGAGTTAAGAATAATCCTGAGTCATTTTCACAAGCCACGGGTTGTAAAGAGTCAAAATTATGGTACAATGCAATGAAAGAATAGATGAATTCCATGAAAAGTAAAGATGTTTAGGATCTTGTATTGTTGCTTGAGGGGCAAAAACCACTGGATGTAAATAGGTCTTCAAAACAAAAGAAGACTCAATGGGTAACATAGAAAGATATAAAGCTAGACTCGTTGAGAAAGGATTCACTCAATGATAAGGAATTGATTATTGATCATTAGATTTCAGAGTTTTAAATTTATATGAATGAGAATGATCGAACCTGGAAACTAACTCTGACAACGATTGAGGCAAGTGCACCTATCGAACAGTAGTACAGCTTAGGCAAGACCGGATTGTCGAACCCAAAGGAACTAAAAGTACTAATACTAACTTTATTTTTATTATCTAGACTAAAATAAGTGAAGTTGTTATCTAATCTAAATTTAACTAACTACTAAGCTAAAGACAAAAAGAAAAAAAGAACGAATTGGGGAAATATTATTGGGAAAACTTAATTGATTACGAAGAATCCACCTAGACTTCACTTGTTATCTAACACTGAACCAGATGATTTCTTCACTTGACTTGATCCGTAAGATTCCCTAATTTATATTAAACCCTCTCTCGAGGCGAATAACGTCTAACCCTAGGTTGATTAATTGAAATCTCTTTCTAATTAAAACCACTAGAATCGCATTAACTCGATCTATGGACTCCCATATTAGGTTTCACCCTAATCCGGCAAAATCTCGTCACCCTATCTCTAGGTGCACGATCAACTCCACTTAATTATGCTAGATATAATCTTAAGCAGAGACTTTTGCTCCTCCACCTAAGCACATCCAACTTGAATCAATATCCCGGAAATATTAACACAAGAATTAAGCACATATAATTAAGAACAAATCAAGTATTTATCATATAGTTCAGAAAACAATAACAAGATCTGTCTTAGGTTTCATCCCCTTCAGGTATCTGAAGGGTTTAGTTCATAATAATAAAAGAAAACATATCAGAAGAAAAGATAAAACAAAACATAAGAAATCCCTAAAACTCCCTGAAGGAATTGAAGGAGAGATCCACCATCTTGAGTAGAATTCCGGCTTCTTGAGATGGATCAACTGGCTCTCTTCAAGTGATTCCCACAAATCTGACCTTTTCGGATTAGCTCCTTGGCCTAGTTCACCGCCCTGTTTCAGGTTGCACTTTAGGGGGTTTATATAGGCTCTTGGAATGCATTTCTTTGGCCCTAAGTATCCTTTTCCAATTAAAATTGCTCTTTGCCACAACAGGGACACGGCCATGTCACACACCCGTGTGAATCGTCTTAAGGCCGTGTTTGAACCTGATGAATGGGGAACGACCGTGTAAATCCTGAGCAGGCCATGTTCTAGTATATAAATGAGGCACGGCCGTGTGGTCTTGGGCCCAGGCCGTGTGGATTTCGTGATATGGCCCATTTACTCTGTTTTGGGCCCGTTTTACGTTCTTTTCATCCTCGGGTGCTTTCCTGAGTATAAGACATGAAAAGAAAGGATTAAAAGCACCTTTTTACATGAATCAAGGAATAAATCATCCGAAAATATGCTAAATGTGGGATTAAAATATGTTACTTTTACGGTTTATCAATTATACTGAGACTTTTAGTCTTGTATCTACTAAAGATTCCTTGCTCAATGATTAATAGCTCATTTTGACCTTAAGTTGCAACAAATGGATGTGAAAATCGCCTTTCTCAATGGTGACCTAGAGGAAGAGGTATATATGAGACAACCTAAAGGATTCTCCTCTAGTGATGGTGAACACTTGGTATGTAAGATGAAGAAGTTTATATATGGATTGAAACAAGTCTTCCGATAGTGGTATTTAAAATTCCATGAAGTTATCTCTTCGTTTGGTTTTGTTGAGAATATCATGGATCAATGCATATACCAAAAGGTCAGTGGGAGTAAAATATGTTTCCTTATTCTATATGTGGATGAGATTTTACTTGCAACAAATGACAGTGGTATGCTACATGAGGTAAAACAATTTCTTTCTAAAATTTTTGATATGAAATATACGGGTGATGCGTCTTATGTCATTGGCATTAAGATTCATCGTGATAGAAATTGTAGTATCTTAGGTCTATCTCAAGAAACCTATATCAACAAAGTTTTAAAAAGGTTTCTGATGAAAGATTGTTCACCGAGTGTTGCTCCTATCGTGAAGGGTGATAAGTTCAATTTTAACTAGTACCCAAAGAACTAATTTGAGAGAGAGCAAATGAAAACCATTCCATATGCTTCTGTTGTTGGAAGCATGATGTTTGCCCAAGTCTACACAAGACCTAACAATACATTTGCAGTTGAAATGTTAGGAAGATATCAGAGTAATCCAGGTATCGACCACTTGAGAGTTGCAAAGAAATTTTTGAGATATCTTAAAGGGACAAAGGACTACATGCTTACATACAAATGATCAAACAATTTGTAGGTGATTAGCTACTCTGATTTGTACATTGATGGTTCTGTTGATTCATGTAAATCAACATTAGGTTACATATTTATATTTGTTGGTGGAGCTATATCTTGGAGGAGTGTTAATTAGACCTTAACTGCTACTTCCATTATGGAGGCTGAGATCGTTTCATGTTTTGAGGCTGCCTCACATGGAGTATGGTTGAAGAGTTTTGTTTTTGGGCTTAGACTTGCAGATTCAATTCCTAGGTTGTTGATGATATATTGTGACAATTTAGTTGTTGTATTTATGACTAAGAACAACAAAAGTGGAAGTCGAAGTAAAAATATCGACAATAAGCATTTAGCCATAAAGGAACATGTTAAAGAAAAGAAAGTGGTCATTGAGCACATTAACACTGAGTAAATGTTAGTTGATACTTTGACTAAAGGCATGCCACGACACGAATTTAAGGATCATGTTGTCACTAACGGAACTTGTTCCCACCTTTTAAATTTTCATTATAAGAATCATCATAAAGAAACTCTGTTAAGTTTGATATTTCTCATATTTTGTGCACACATTAATTTGACTATTTTGAGAAATGTCACTCAAGTTTGGACTTGGAATAAACATTGGGTTTATTCATTAAAAAATTTGGGCTGAAGTGTTGAGACATGATATATTATGGTACATGGAAGATACTACTCAAATACTAAGAGAAAATATTGCCATGATTCATGCATTATGTTTCAACTTTAATTATTCATAGGACATATGAACCAAGTGGGAGAATGTTGGACGTGCATTTGATTCGTGAGGTTATTCTCATGTTTCCCATTTTTGTTGCCCTCCACTTCCATGTTATTTTTGTGATGGTAGGGCATGTAATTGGTGGTCTTTTTTATGGGGACCCACCACTATAAATAACCACTTGCATAATGTCCCTAACCACCCAAAACAAAATTTTGAAAATATTCCATCTAATGAGGTTTTTGAGTGCTTAGAAGAATTTAGCGGTTTTCAATTTTTCACATGACTAAATTTGACAACCTTATCGGTGGTTTGACATGCTCGACAGTAGTGTAACAACATTTGGATTTTGGCATTTGGTTGAAGCAATGGTTGGAGGTATTTATGTTAGATCTTTTTCATTGCTTTATATTGTAAATTGTTATTTATGCTTACATTGAGGGTAATTTTGTAGGAATCTGGTGCTTTTAGTGTAGTGATATCATCAAATGAACTTGTAAATTTTCAAATAGATTTTAAATAAAATTCCATCATTCTCTTTTGTACAATGTCTTCAACGGTTTTTTCACCTAAACGGTTTTTTCACCTAAAGAAAAATGAAAGAAAATATTAACTCAAACATTTAACTAACATTAAGTTGGATTATGTGACTAGAACATAATGTGAGAAGACAACTTATATTAGTAAATAATCTAAATGGTCCATAATTTAATCAAAACTAAACAAATCAATTAAAAGACCATTATGACATCTATCAAGTCTGTTTTGGGTGATACCTTATTTTGGGTATTGGAGCGGATAACTCCCAGAAGGTAGAGACATAGATGTCATTGTCTAGACTAACAATACATTGCACATGACTCAAGTAGAATAAATCCTAGATCCGTGCATAGATTTTTTCACTTGTGACGTTCATAGTGTGACTTATCTCAATCTTGAGTAAGTGACAGACTATGTGTACGTAACTCGTATACTTTGATGTATTAAAAACTTGAGTTCATTTGGTAATAGAACTGAAAGTTGGTATGTTGAGCATACAACTTCTGCATGACATAGTTGTTGGAAATTTCAGTTTTGAAAATTGTTTTTAGGTACAACAGAAGTTCAAAATTTTTCTTCAAACAAAACCGTGTAGTATTTATAGTAATAAAACCTTAACCAATTTATTTCATATGTTTTATGCGAGGTGGTCTTAGTCATTTCCCGACTTTCTATGAAACAATCTTCTCCACTATCCTCGAACCTTGAATTACTTTGAGCGTGAGCTCAAACAAAACGAATCGAATGCACAAAATGAAAACTTTTATTAACTTTTGATGGGAGAGTTAATTCTCTCTATGGGAACTAGAAAGTTTGAGCTTTTTCAGAAAATAAAATTTATTTTTGTAAATAAATTGCCACTATTTTCTGACAGAATAACAACATTCTATTATATTTGTAATTAACTCATCCCATAGATCTTATTTATAGGAAAATAGTAAAAGAGTTTTACTTGAACAAGGGGTATTTAAATAACAATATTTTAATAAAAACGACAATATTACAATAACTATTTTCTATTTCCCAAAATATCAATAGTTTAATCAATTAATTTAATTAATTAATTAATTAATTTATCCAATTAATTAATTTTCTCTACCCAATTTGTAACACCCCAAACATGGCCTAGACGTTACGACTAGATCTGACGTGTCACCTCGAAGTGTTGCTTTGAAAACCGGTCTTGTCGATGAAAATTCGTGACTAAACTTTTAAACCAATTTTTTAAAACCAATTGCTATTGAAAACGTTGGGGTTGTAAAATCAAAACTTGTTAATCACTTATTGATCATATCATTTATTACAAGTTTATTAATCTGAATTAAAACCCGCAGAAGCTTTTCTAGTTGTAAACTTTAAAATTTGAAATGCATGATTTCCTTTGTCAACAGATATTATTTTGAAAACCCGTGTTCCCTAATCTAGCAGGTTGTAGTAAGAAGTTAAAACCAAATAAAAGTTAAAACCTCAAATGGTCTTATTACATAAGTATCAAACCCAAAATAAAATATTTAAAAAGCCTGGTATAAATTAAAACACTCGCGAACATGTGGCCACCTACGAGTCCCTCGCAGCCCCAAATCATTTAAGGCTGGGGATTACATGTACAATTAAAAGAAAAGGGTGAGTTACGAGAACTCAGTGTCTAATCCCCTATCATGCAGTAACAATCTGGGCCAGAGCCCTATTCAGTAACAGTACAGTGTGGGCCTTGGCCCAATATAGTAACAGTGTAGGTATAAGCCCAAAATAATAACAGTACAAAACAGTGATGCAACCCAGCCCAATCCAGCCAAACGCACCACCCGTACCAACCAACACACCATGTGGGGACTAAGTCAACCCACCCAGCTAACATACCAATATCGCAGCATAGCTGCTAATAGTAACGCAGCAAAGCTGCTAATAACAGTAAACGTGGCCAAGCCACTAAAATCAGAACACGTGGCGAACACCACTATAACAGTATAAACGTGGTAGAGCCACTAGTACAGTACTTCCTTCATATCAGAATCCCTACCCCAATACAAAATGTCGTGTCATAAATATTACGTGTATGCAGTATGTCATATTCGTCATACACACATCACTAAACTATCACTAGGGGTATAATGGTCATTTTTTCAGTTTCGAGTAAAACGGTAATTCTACCCTACAAGGGTCAGTAATTCTTTTGTCGGTTAGGGGTAAAACAGTATTTCTACCTACAAGGGTATTTCGATAATTCTACCTTACAAGGGTATTTCGGTAATTTTACTCCCTAAGGGTATTTTTGTCATTTTACTCAATACAGTATCGGTACAGTTAACAACCTTTCCAAGGCCTACAGTCGCCTCGAACGACTCGGATAACCTATATGGCCAAAACAGTGTAAATGGGCCCAAAGCCCACTATTCAGCCCAAGTGGGCCCACACGCTCGTGTGGCCCATTCAGCCCAATTTCGGTCACGACTATGCGAACTTCGCAGCCCAATCTATTATTATTCGCTTACCGTGAATTTTACCCATGTGGGGCCCATGATCCCATTGGGCCCACATGGCCCAACTCGACCCATCGAGGCCTATTACGACCTAAGCCCAAGAGAACGTTCATGGTGGCTTCTACAGTCTAGCACCCATGTTCATGGGCTCGGTTTACCACACGCACGATCGCGCGCTTGTGTGGCATCATACGCTATATTTTTGGCCTTTTGGCATTTTGCCGATCTACAGTCATAGCAGTGTAAACATTACATACTTTCGGCTTTTCAGCCGATCATCGAATACTGCATACGATTACACACCTGTTCGCGAAACTAATTATGATCCACGCTCTCCGTATCCTATAATCCACCAACATATCATATCATATTTACAACCAATAAAGTTAATAACTGTCCAAGCCCAAAATGACAATCCATACTTACCTTGACTGATCGCTAATCGGTTTTTTTACCTTAGAACACAGACTAGAGTTTATCACACTCCTCTTTGACGATTAACTGCATTACAAATACAAATTATCAACCACGATGGTCTAAAACCATGGTTTAGTACACATCAGTCTAAAGGAAGTACATGCAACCCTTCCCCCGAAAAGGGAAAGTAACATTCGGCCAAAACACTTACCCCCACGTAAACGCTTCAGATGCCCTACAATACCAGAGAAACCCCTCATTCGAAAGCCAAAACCGAATAGTGGAAAAGAAAAGAGTAAAGTTGAAAGCTTGAGTATTCGGTCAGTTGACAAAGGTTGGCGTCACAAGGAAAAGAGAAATAATCGGCTTAGGGAATCAAGAAAGACAAGGAAGTTATGTTCAGCCAAAGGAGAAAACCAAGGGGAGAAGAAGATGAATGAGGGGAAAATTCAGCTATTGAAAATGAATTGACAGAATAATACGAGGAAAGAGGAGAAAGGATTCAGTGTAAGCAAAGAAGATGAAACAAATTCGGCCAAAGAAGAAATTAAGGGAAGAAAAAAAAAGGTTTTTAAGAGAATTTGGCATTTGCTCACTTGAGTTTCGGCAAAAGTGACCTGAAAAGAAAAAGACCCGAATGGTCAAAACACTGCACAAAACGTTACAAGTAGAGAAAAATCCGAAGTGAAGAAAAAGGAAAATCCCAAAACAGCAGAGAAGACAATCAGCTTCTACACTCTCCCCCCCCCCAAATTGTCGAAAATGCACCAATGAATGCTCATAGCCGAATTACTCTACTCTAGCTACCCCATTCGGCTATGACTCCCTTTACATCCCAACTCCTTGAAAGTCTCCACGGATTCCTCCTAGATTCACTCCACACCCCCTATTCAAACTCATTCAAATTTGATGACCAAGTCTCCAACTACCTCTACAGAGTTTGAATCAACCTCTCACACCAAAGAGACATAAAATAAAACCCCCTCTTTGCATGCCATGGGATTCAAACCCACTCCCTCTTAACTGCCCAACACGTCACTTGCCACCACAACACCAGATCTTTTGTGTCATAAAACAAACCCAACTTAATATATGCCCTTCAAGCTAACATCTAGGTTTCCAAAAGAGCAAAAATCAAAATTTTGCCAGAAGCCATACTTGAACCCAGGCTTCCTAAATACCCCCAAAAACACCCAAATCACTTAGCCATTAAAGCAGACAAGCAATTTTGTCAGAACATAAAAAATTAAAGACCCTATATTTTTGGGGTGTTACAACTCTACCCTCTAAAAGAAATTTCAACCTCGAAATTTACCTGGTCAGAATAGGTGAGGATATTGTTGTTACATCGCCTCCTCAGGCTCCCACGTGGCTTCCTCAGTACCGTGATTACGCCAAAGAACCTTGACCAAACATATTTCCTCCTTAATACCTTAACATCAAGATCCAGTATCTGCACCAGTTCTTCCTCGAAAGTCAGATCAGGTCTAACCTCAATCTCTTCCATCGGCACTATATATGAGGGATCAGAGTGGTATCGCCTCAGCATGGAGACGTGGAACACATCATGTATCTTGTTTAACTCAGGAGGCAGCTCAAGTTGATACGCGACCTGTCCTACTCGCTTTAATATTCGATAAGGTCCGATGAATCTAGGGCTCAGTTTGCCTTTCCGTCCAAATCTCGTAATCTTTTTCCATGGTGAGACCTTCAAAAAGACGTAATCGTCCACAAAGTACTCTATCTCTTTACGCTTTAAATCTGCATACGACTTCTGCTATCAGATGCTTCCTTTAATCGATCTCGGATCAACTTTACTTTTTCTTCGGTTTCAGAAACTAACTCTGACCCCAAAACTCGTCGCTCACCAAGTTTTGCCCAACAGGTAGGGGTGTGACACCTACGATCATATAACGCCTCGTATGGTGCCATCTGAATACTGGATTGGTAACTGTTGTTATATGCGAACTCCGCTAGCGGCAAGTAATCTTCCCAACTGTCTTTGAAATCAATTGCACAACTTCTTAACATGTCCTCTAATACTTGAATCACCCTCTCCGACTGACCGTCAGTTTGAGAATGAAATGCAGTACTGAAGTCCAGCCTTGTACCCAAAGCCTCGTATAACTTTTTCTAGAATTGATATGTGAATCTAAGATCCCTGTCCGAAATGATAGAAACTGGTACCCCATGCAGTCTCACAATTTCAGCCACGTATAATTAGCCAACTTCTGCAGCGAATAATCAGTGCGGACCAGTATAAAGTAGGCAGATTTAGTCCGTCGGTCAATAATAACCCATACCGAGTCCTTCTTAGTCGACGTTAAGGGTGTACCCTCTCCTACTTCCAGAGTGGAATCTTTACTGGCTGTAGTAACCTAGAAGGTAGTTGGTGCTCAGCTTTAATTTGCTGGCATGTCAGACTTGCCCACGAAATCAGTAACCTCGTGCTTAAGCCATGGCCACCAGTACAGTTCACGCAGATCTCGAAACAACTTGTTTCCACCAGGATGCATAGCATAAGGACTGTTATGCGCCTCCTGTAGGATAGACTGCCTTAGATCAGAATCTCTTGGTATACAAGCTCTCCCACGGAAACATAGTACTCCCTCACTATTTAGCCCAAAATCTGCAGTCTCCCCCTTCTCGACCAATCGAAAATGAGGAATCAACGATTTATCCAACAACTATTTCTCCTAAATTTGATCAATCCCGGTCGGTCTCACTTGGAGTTCAGCCAACAAACTACCATCTTCAAACAGGCTGAGACGAGAAAATATTACTCTTAAATCAAATACAACCATACGGCTCAGTGCATTGGCTACTATGTTAGCTTTACCAGGATGGTACTCAATCAAGAAATCATAATCCTTAAGCAACTCTATCCATCTTCGTTGCCTAAGATTTAACTCTTTCTGAGTAATGAGGTACTTCAGGATTTTACGATCCGAGTAAATAATAGACTTCTCACAGTATAAGTAATGCCTCCAAATATTCAGTGCGAATACCACCGCAGCTAACTCCAAATCGTGAGTGGGGTAATTCGCCTAGTGAGGCTTAAGCTGACAAGATGCGTAAGCAACCACCTTACCCTCTTGCATCAACACATAGCCTAATTCAATGTGCGACGCATCACTGTAGACAACGAATCCCTTCCTAGACTCTGGCTGTATTAACACAGGGGCTTCAGTCAAAACTTTCTTCAGTTTCTCAAAACTCTCTTGCTGCTTATCGGTCCAATTAAACGGTACCCCTTTACGCAGTAACTTAGTCAGGGTTACAGCAATCAGTGAAAACCCCTCAACAAAACATCAGTAATACCCAGCCAGACCCAAAAAGCTTCGAATCTTAGATACAGTCTTTGATGGTTTCCAATTCAATACGGGTTCAATTTTTTGAGGATCAACACTAATCCCCTCGGCAGACACCACGTGACCCAGAAATGTCACTTCTCGCAACCAGAACTCACACTTGCTGAACTTTGCGTATAGCTGCTTTTCCCTCAGAATTTGCAAAAAAATTCGAAGATGTGCATCATGATCCTCCTCGGTTCTGGAATACACCAGGATGTCGTCTATAAACACCACTACGAACTAATCCAAATAGTGTTGAAATACTCGATTCATCATATCCATGAAAGCAGCTGGTGCATTCGTCAACCCAAACGGCATTACTAGAAACTCGTAATGACCATAACGAGTCCTGAACGTAGTCTTATACACATCCGCCTCCTTAACCTTTAGCTGATGGTACCCAGATCGAAGATCTATCTTGGAGAAAATTCGAAGCTCTTCGCAGCTGGTTAAACAGATCATCTATCCTCAGTAAAAGGTGTTTGTTCTTAATAGTCAGTTTGTTCAGTTGACGATAATCAATACACATGCGCATGGATCATTCCCTCTTCTTTACGAATAACACTGGTGCTCCCCATGGAGACACACTCGGCCGAATGAATCCTCGATCCAGTAGCTCTTGAATTTAAGCCTTTAACTCTACCAGCTCCTTCGGTGCCATCCTATAAGGGGCTATGGACACCAGAGCTATTCCCAGTTGGAGCTCAATACCGAATTCGACCTCACGGTCTGGGGGCAACCCAGGAAGCTCTTCAAAAAATACATCCAGAAACTGTTTAACAATTTTCACATCCCCAACAGAAGGACCTTTAGAATCAGAACTGCTGACATAAACTAAAAACGTCTCGCAACCCTTGCGAACTAGTTTCTTGGCCTTTAATGCTAAGATTACATTAGACAAATAATCTCTTCGCTCCCCTAACACAACCACCTCCTCATCCTCAATAGACTTCAACACCATACGCTTAGCAGTACAATCCAAATTCGCATAGTGTTTTACTAGCCAATCCATGCCCAATATAAGATTGAATTCACTAAACGGTAGTTCCATCAAATATAACGAGACAACCCCTTGGACCTCTATGGCACGTTTTTGAACAACTTATTCACCCTAACCGACTGTCTTAGTGGACTTAACACAGCCATCTCCCTATCAGTAATTTCAAACTGAAAACCCAGCGTCCCGTACATAATGCATGCAACATACGAGTGTGTAGACCCAATATCAATTAAAGCAGTGTATGGTACATTATAAATTAGGAACGTACTAGGTATGACGTCAGGTGCGTCGTCATCCTCTCAGCGACGAACAGCATAGACCAAAGTTGGCTGTCTCACCTCAGTGTTACAAGCACCTCTACCCGGTGCTCCACGACTTCGTCCCAAACCATTTCCTCCTCTGGCCTGACCACGGCCTCTCGGTGACTGCTGACCACCTCTCCTTGGCTGAACATAGCCCTGACCTGCGGCTTGCATCTGAACAGGCCTTTGAGTACAGTTCTTGACCTGATGATCCATGGACCCACATCTAAAACACGCCCCAGTTCATTTCTAGCACTCACCCTGGTGAGCTCTCCCACAATCTGCGCAAGGCTGCGGTCCAACCATAGTAACAGAAACTGCTCGGACTAACCCATCAAACCTGATCTTCTTTATAGGCCTTCCAGAAGAACCCAAGGGCCCTGAATCCCTTTTAAATCTACCCTTATCTTTCTCGCGATTCTGGCGCTCGGAGCACTTCACATCCTTTGCAATTTTTGCTTTCTCTACAAGGGCAGCAAAATCTTGCTCCCTCTACGAAGCGATCAACATACGTAACTCATCCCGGAGGCCATCTTCGAACAGCACACAACGTTCATACTCAGTTGCGACTATACCGTGAACATAATGACTTAACCGTAAGAATTCTACCTCATATACTACCACTGTCTTATTCCCCTGGGTCAGACTCAGAGATTCCTTTCTTCAGGCGTCCACATAACTTGCGGCCACATACTTCCCTTGAAAGGCCGTCTTGAAGAAATCCCACGTCAAGCGGTCGTCCTACGTACCCTCTCTTACAGTGAGCCACCATTGGTATGCCTCGTCTCGCAGTAAGGACATTGTTCCTTTTAATTTCTATTCCACAATACAGTCGAGGTCATTCATTATCCGCTCGATAGCCTCTAACCAATACTCTACTACATTTGGGGCTATACCAAAAACACCCCTGAAGATTTCCGCTCCATTAGACCGGAGTCGTTCAGAAATTGACCCTCGACCCACTGATTCAGTACTCACTCCAGCAACCCTTTCAAGAATATGTAACATTGCTTGGGATAGAGCATCATCCCCAACTGCTCGGCCATAAGACCTTGTCTCAGTTACTGGTGAGGCTGGTGCCTCCCTAGCAGGCATGTGACCCAATGCTGAAGACCCAGCCCTAGTTCCTCGGCCTCTACCGCGGCCTTGTGTACCCCTTCTGCGAGTACCTCTTGTGCTCATATCAGTATAGCGTATTCTCTGTTTTAACAATCTTATGAATCAGTTCATAGTTCCAGTAATTATTAACAGATGTTTTATAACAATCAGTATTTTAAGTTTTTATTTTTGCAGATCGAGGTATCTCACTACAATTTTCAGTCTTCTACAGTTTCAGTTTACCCTAACAAAAGAGTTTTAGAAAAGTACTACTACTTATGGTAGTTTCTCAGTACAACATTTCAGTCTATAGCAGTAAACAGTGTCAGAGAACTTACAGATTTGACACCAGAGACTCAGGGTGCCACACTTTCAGTAACAACCTTTCAATTTTCTTTCCAAAACCAAAATTTAGAAAATTTTAGAAGAACCCATTCCACAGCTGAGTTTTGTAACTTGACTCTGATACCATTAAATGTAACACCTTAAACCTGGCCTAGATATTACGATCAGATCTGACGTGTCACCTCGAAGTGTTGCTTTGAAAATCAGTCTTGTCAATGAAAACTCGTGACTAAAGTTTTAAATCCTTTTTTTTAAACCAATTGCTATTGAAAACATTGGGGTTGTAAAATCAAAACTTGTTAATCACTTATTGATCATATCATTTATTACAAGTTTATTAATCTGAATTAGAAACCGCGAAAGCTTTTCTAGTTGTAAACTTTAAAATTTGAATTGCGTGATTTCCTTTGGAAACAGTTATTATTTTGAAAACTCGTCTTCCTTAATCTAGCAGGTTGTAGTAAGAAGTTAAAACCAAATAAAAGTTAAAACCTCAAATGGCCTTATTACATAAGTATCAAACCCAAAATAAAATATTTAAAAAGCTTGGTATAAATTAAAACACTCATGAACATGTGGCCACCTCCGAGTCCCTCGCATCTCCAAATCACCAAAGGCTGAGGATTACCTGTACAGTTAAAAGAAAAGGGTGAGTTACGAGAACTCAATGTGTAATTCCCTATCATGCAGTAACAGTCTGGGCTAGAGCCCTATTCAGTAATAGTACAGTGTGGGCCTTGGCCCAATACAGTAACAGTGTGGGTATAAGCCCAAAATAATAACAGTATAGAAAGTGATGCAACCCAACCCAATCCAGCTAATAGACCACCCGTACCAACCAACACACCATGTGGAGAATAAGTCAACCCACCTAGCTAACACACCAATATCGCAGCATAGCTGCTAATAGTAATGCAGCAAAGCTGCTAATAACAGTAAACGTGGCCAAGCCACTAAAATCAGAACACGTGGCGAACGCCACTATAATAGTATAAACGTGGCAGAGCCACTAGTACAGTACTTCCTCCATATCAGAATCCCTACCCCAAAGCAAAATGTCATGTCATAAATATTACATGTATGCAGTATGTCATATTCATAACAAGTCATATAGATATCATACACACATCACTAAACTACCACTAGGGTATAATGGTCATTTTGTCGGTTAGGGGTAAAACGGTAATTCTACCCTACAAGGGTATTTCGATAATTATTTTGCCGGTTAGGGGTAAAATAGTAATTCTACCCTACAAGGGTATTTCGATAATTCTACCCTACAAGGATATTTCGGTAATTTTACTCTCTAGGGGTATTTCTGTCATTTTACTCAATAGGGTATCGGTACAATTAACAACCTTTCCAAGGCCTACAGTCGCCTCAAAAGACTCGGATAACCTATATGGCCAAAACATTGTAAATAGGCCCAAAGCCCACTATTCGACCCAAGTGGGCCCACACGCTCGTGTGGCCCATTCAGCCTAATTTTGGTCACGGCTATGCGAACTTCACAGCCCAATCCATTATTATTCGTTTATCATGGATTTTACCCATATGGGGCCCATTGAGCCCACATGGCCCAACTCGGCCCATCGAGGCCAATTACGACTTAAGCCCACGAGAACGCTCGTGGTGGCTTCTACAGTCTAGCACCCATGTTCATGGGCTCGATTTACCACATGCACGATCACACGCTCGTGTGGCATCATACGCAATATTTCTGACTTTTCGGCATTTTGCCGATCTATAGTCATAGCAATGTAAACATTACATACTTTCGGCTTTTCAGTCGATCATTGAATACTGCATACGATTACACACCTGTTCGTGAAACTAGTTAAGATCCACGCTCTCCGAATCCTATAATCCACCAACATATCGTATCAGATTTACAACCAATAAAGTTAATAACTGTCCAAGCCCAAAATGACAATCCATACTTACCTTGACTGATCGCTAATCGATTTTTTTCCCTTAGAACACAGGCTAGAGTTGATCACACTCCTCTTTGACGATTAACTGCATTACAAATACAAACTATCAACCACGATAGTCTAAAACCATGGTTTAGCACACATCTGTCTAAAGGAAGTACACGCAACCTTTTCCTTAAAAAGGGAAAGTAACATTCGGCGAAAACACTTACCCCCCACGTAAACGCTTCAGATGCCCTGCGATACCAGAGAAACCTCCCCCTTCGAAAGCCAAAACCGAATAGTGGAAATGAAAAGAGTAAAGTCGAAAGCTTGAGTATTCGACCAGTTGACAGAGGTTGGCGTCACAAGGAAAAGAGAAATAATCGACTTAGGGAATCAAGAGAGACAAGGAAGTTATGTTCGGCCAGAGAAAACCAAGAGGAGAAGAAGATGAATGAGGGGAAAATTCGGCTATTGAAAATGAATTGACAGAATAATACGGGGAAAGAGGAGAAAGGATTTGTGTAAGCAAAGAACATGAAACAGATTCGACCAAAGAAGAAATTAAGGGAAGAAAAGAAGGTTTTTAAGAGAATTTGGCATTTGCTCACTTGAGTTTCGGCAAAAGTGACCTGAAAAGAAAAAGACCCGAATGGTCAAAATACTGCATAGAATGTCACAAGTAGAGAAAAACTCGAAACGAAGAAAAAAAAAATCCCAAAACAGTAGAGAAGACAATCAGCTTCTACACTCTCCCCCCAATTGCCGAAAATGCACCAATGAATGCTCATAGTCGAATTCTTTTATTCTAGCTACCCCATTCGGCTATGACTCCCTTCACATCCCAACTCCTTGAAAGTCTCCATCGATTCCTCTTAGATTCACTCCACACCCCCTATTCAAACTCATTAAAATATGATGACCAAGTCTCCAACCACCTCTGCAGAGTTTGAACCAAACTCTACCTCTCACGCCACAGAGACATAAAATAAAACCCCCTTTTTGCATGCCATGGAATTTGAACCCACTCCCTCTTAACTACCCAACACGCCACTTGCCACCACAACACCAGATCTTTTGTGTCATAAACAAACCCAACTTAATTTATGCCCTTCAAGCTAACATCTAGGTTTCCAAAAGAGCAAAAATCAAAATTTTGCCAGAGGCCATCCCCAGGCTTCCTAAATACCCTCAAACACACCCAAATCACTTAGTCATTGAAGCAGACAAGCAATTTTGTCAGAACATAAAAAATTAAAAACCCTATATTTTTGGGGCGTTACACAATTCTAATTTCGTTAAATTCATGACAAAATGTATTAAAGTCTAGGAAGAAATATATTTAATTGCTTCATTCAATAAAATTATGATGACTAATTAAATTAATTCTCACTTCAAACTCAATTATTTAATTACAACCAATTAAATAAAAATTCAAAGAAATTAATTTTATCTCTAAATAATCTTATGTACTTAGTGAGAAAATGCATTCATTGCGAATAATGATACATGCGATCTATTTCTCTTGATTTATTGTTTTCATTCTTTCAATAGTATCGGTTCTACGTACATTCATTCCATAGCTAGCAGAGAGATCGATTAGACATATATAATTAGGACTCAAATACTTTGTAATTAAATTTTGGCTATCGCCTTTTAATTACAACATTATTTAATCATGGAGTCATTCCACTATAGTACCGGGATTGAACTCTCTCTTATTATATACCATTGCAAAATCAATTACTAACAAATAGTAATTAAATCATCTATGTTAGACAAATGACTCATGGTTAGGTTACTTTTTCAACAACCATGTAATGCTAATGATAGGATATCATTTACCCTTATAGGGCTATGATTCTACTGTTGTAGAATGATTCTACATCATGTAGAAGTCGTATACCCAATGTACTACCTTTCAGTTCCTTAACTATTTGAACTCAGACTTTTAATATATCAAAGTATACGAGCCACGCATACATAGCCCATCATCCACTCATGATAAATGTATGTCACACTATTAACATCACAAGTGAATAAATTCATAAACAAATTTAGGATAAATTCAACTTGGGTCATGTCTAATGTATTGTCAGTCCAAACAATCATATATTTGTCTCTATCTTTGGGAGTCATCCGCTCCGATACCTAAGATAAAGCCTCTCCCTAATTGGGCTCAATAGACGATATAATAGTCTTTCAATCAAATTACTCAATTTCGATTAGACTAACAACTATTTAGATTATCTACTAATATAAGTTGTCTTTTCACATTATGATCTAACGACATAATGTAACTTAAGGACAATTTAGCGTTGCTTCTCAAAAACACTTTTGGGCCAAAAAGCACATTTGAGAAAAAGCTAAATTTTTTTGCTTCTACTTTTGGCAAAAAAAGGTGCTTTTGCAAAGCATTTTTTTTTGTCCCCACAACACCTTTGAAAAGTCCAAAAACATTTTGTTTAGCAGTGCTTTTATCTCAAAAGTGCTTCTGAGAAGCAATGCTAAACTGGCCTTTAATATTATCTCATTGATTATCTTATATTTAATTGCATTTTACTTTGCATGCAAAATCGTTAAGAATAAATACAAATGATAGGAAAGTAAAAATGATGAATAAACTACATTAAGGGCACTAGATCCCAACAATAACTTCATTTATTATAGTGGAATTCATAGCTCAATAAAGGGTAGAAGATATTCTCTCATTAACATTACACGATAAATGAAAAAGTAACATGGTCATGGGTCATTTTTTATAGATGAATAACTTAATTACTATTTGTTAGTAATTAACTTTTTATAAAGGAAGATATAATGGTTACCACGAGATAAAATAAAATCATATTTAGAGAATGAATTGTATCCCAAAGAGATTAAGGATGTTCTGTAAGGGCAACACACATATAACAAGGTTATTAGACGAGCACTTGACAAGTAGCTTTGGTGACGGTATATAATGGGGAGAACTCATTCATGATATTTTAGTGGAATGACTTAATGACTAAATAATGTTGTAATTAATAGATGAAGAGTTAGAACTTAATTATAAATTATTTAAGCCCTAATTATATATGTCCCGTTGGTCCCTCCATTAACTTAGTATACCTTGATGGTTCACATTAGAATCGATGAGATGAATCAAATGAAAACGACGAATAAGAGAAATAGATCGCAAATTTCACTATCCACATTGAATGCACTTTCTCACCATGAACAAGAGATGACTTAGAGATTAAATATTTTTTTGAATTATTATTTATTTGATCGTAATTAAATAATTAAAGTTCAAAGTGAAAATTAAATTAACAAGTCATCATAGCTTCATAGAACAAGATAATTAAATGTATTTACTTATAGATTCTAGTACAATAAAATCGTCATGACTTAAACGATATTAAAATTAGATTGAGAAAATAATTTAAAATTAATAATTTAAATATATTTATTTAATTGAATAAATAATAATTTGATAATAGAAAAATTGTTTACTGAGTTAGATAAATTATATAAATTGATTTAAAAACAAAACAACGCATATAATTATACTCAATATATGGTGACCCCCAATTAGACTCTATAATATAACAATAGGCGACAAACCTTAGTTACAAAAGAGGGTTGTTGCCGCCTACCTGCTCCTAGTAGTACAATTTTTTTATTAAAATATTATTATTCATTTACACCCAGTTGAATTGAAACTCTTATATTTTTCACTAAAATTAGAGATTGTGAGCTAGATAAAAAGGATAGGATATTGATTGTAGCCACTTTGCCAAAAAAAATAATAAGAGAGATTTATTCAACCCAAATAAATTCTATTTTCTTCACAATTTGTTTTTGGTTTCTTGTCCATATAGATATTGATATTCCCACTATATATTTAATTAAAGTTTTTTCATTAATTCTCATATCTAAAATTAACTTTATTTTCAGAATAATAATTTTTTTACTTGTTTTCTAAATTTTACTATAAATACACTTATTCGATATCGAAATAATGCATGTGTCTAATAAAAAAATTTTGGAGTGTTATAGAAACTCATGTTATCTTATTAGTTTTTGTAATTCTATTATTTACCAAAATGTCTCAAAACAGAAAAAATATTTTAAAGTGATATTTATGTTGATTTTTCATAAGAATTATAAGTATACATAAATTTGATTTTTCACTAATTAAAAGCTTAACAAGTTAGATTGGTGGATTTTTATGATCAATTTGTTAGTTTTGATGATATGATGAACGAGGATGTAGGTGGAGTGAGACAAAGACAGGTGGAGTTGAGAAGACAAATTTGAATATAAACATGTATGAGTCCTTAATTACACATGATATTTTTATATTATTATATGTATAATTAACTATTTCGACGATTTTTACAATTTATAATATATATATATATATATTATAATTTTAATGATTGTGAATAATTTTAAATATTTTAGACATTTTTATGATTTTAATATTTTTAGACTTTGAGTTTGAGAAGGTGACAGACGTCGGCATTAGGAAAGAAACATCCCATATACAATTGCTAATTGTCCTGCCCAATCCTTCAAACAGGTGACCATGATTGCAAGTGAAATTGGTCCCAAAAAACCCATATAACGCAAGCCACTATCAAACACAAAGGATTGAAATTTTCTGCAACACCACCTTCCGTCTCCTCCGAGTGAAGAAAAGCATTAAAATCCCCTATAGAAACCCAAAGCAACATTCTTTTCTACTTCAATGGCGAGCCATATACCACTATCATAAAAAAGGAGCTATTAAAGATGCACCAATGAATAAATTGAGAATCATCAATAGTTACCACCTCTCTTTAGCAAAGCCAAATGCCCCAAGAAAAACCTCAAGCTTCAACATGATGGGAATAAGGAAAACCCATTCCAGAGATAACCGTATCAACTTTGACTCCACTCACTCTCGTTTTAAGGAGATCTACAATGTCTGAGTTATGTTCCCTGCAATATTCTTTAGCAAATCTGTGAAATTTGGATTGCCACAACCTTGACAATTCCAAATTAATATTTTCAAGTCAAAGACATAAAAAAGGATAAAATATATTAGTAGTCCCTATACTTTGATAAATTTTGAAATTTAGTTTTTATACTTAAAAAGTTAAAAATTAAGTCTTGCTTTTTTTAATTTAAAAATCACGATAAAATAACATTGTTAGTATTTTTTTATCAAAATTTGTGAGCTTGAGTTGCCCTCATATGACATAGCGTATGATTGATGAAAAATAAATATGTTAAGTTGAAATTTTTTAATGGAAACTACCAACAACAACAATGATTGAACTAGGGTTTTCAATTTGAAAAGGCAACAATTTAAAGTACAAGGATTAAATCTCAAATTTTATAAAAAGTATAAGGTGTAAAAGAATATTTTAACCAAGGGTGATGGCACACAAGGAGGCATTTCATCCATCCATTTTGAACTCTATTTGCAATTAAGCCATGAGTCGCACAGTTGCCCTCCGTCCCCAACATTTGAAAACCAAAAGGCTTCAAATTGATCTCTTTATCATTATTTCATTTTATGTTTAAAAAACAAGTTCTTTTTTTTTAATATTTCTAGAATGCTTTGCTGGCGAATTACTATGGCGTTTATTTTTTAATATAAATTTAATTATATTATAATTATTTCTTAGATATTTATTAAAATTTTAATAGGTTTATAAATAAATAATAGAGTAAATAAATAGTATAACAACATAGAAGTATTTTTATTCATTAGTATATTGATAAACTTAACATTTAACATTTACATTTTTTTGTCAATTTGACCATTATTTTATTTTTGAATTAAATTTGACTATTAATCTTTCAAAAAGTGTTAAATTATTTTTTTAACATAAATGTTGTCTAAAATATTAATTTTTTAACAATGTTGGTGTGGGAACCCACGTGGCAATCCACATACATTTCATACTAACATAGTGCTATTTGTCTTATCTATCACGTAAACAAATAACTTAAAAATTATAAAAATATTCTAAAATAAAATATTAAATTTAAAAAATATAAAAAAAAATTATAGAAAGTAAAGAAGAAGAAGAAGAAGAAGAAGAAGAAGCATGGATTACATGTGAGTTACCATGTTTAAAAACTTTTAACATTTTACTTAGTATTTTCATTAAAAAATCTATTTGACTCTTTTTAAAAAGACTGATGGTCAAATTTGATTTTTTTTTTTTAAGGATGAGGACCAAATTTAGCTCAAAAAAAGAATAAAGGTCAAATTGACAAAAGTTGTAAAAGTTAAGGGCTAAATTTGATATTATGGCTTATTCATCAATAGGGAGACTTTACCATGCTTCTCCAAAGTCTATATTTATATGCATAAGAAATATAAATGAAATAAAATTACTCCTAATAGACATTAGAACCCTAAAGTATATCAAACTTCTTATCTTAATAGACATCAACTTTATAATAAAATATTTATAACACTTCCCCTTGGATGTCCATTAATAGACAACATGTCTCATTAAAACCTTACAAAGATATTGTGTAAAAAAATTCTTAGTGAAGAAAAAAGAGTATGCATATCTATAATACGTATAACACGTTATCTAATTAAAAACCTTACTAAGAAACCCAGTAAGGAAAAACATCTGTTAAGAGAAAATAGTACAACGCATGTTTACTTCCCTCATGATAACATTACATAATATCTTTGAGTCTACATATTTTAGTCTTGAGTACTACTTTTTCAAATGATCACGAACGATTTTGCTAACCGTTTATATCTTCATTCTTATAAATGTCATGAGTGAGGAATAATTTTGGAGAAATATATTTTGATTTCTTCAGGAATTCCAACAATAATCATAACAAAATTTGATCACGATCCTTTTATTATGTTCAAATTAATTCAATAAATATTTACGCAAATGCATCGAATAATTTCCTAGGAATTTCTATATGCTTCCAACATTTTAAATCCTTCAAAGATTTTAATATAAACTTCACTACATAGTGATTCATATAAAAGTTGTAACAATTATCATAAGACGATGTCAAATCTTTCATGAACTATCAGACTAATAAGATTTCTAAAGGTTATTACATCTACCATGAAAGAAATGCCAATACTTAGCGAAAAAACTTTTTTTCATAGTCCATTTTCACCAAACTTACTCATTTGTACCCCGACTAGCTTTATACCTTTAAATGTTTGATCTACTAGTCCAGAAACTTCTCGAATTTAATCCTACTTAAATTGTGTCTTCTATTTTGGACCATTTATGCCATATCTATATTTCTCGATAGATTCATTCAAGATCTCCATTTTCTTTCATTATTTCAACATTTCAAAACCGTTGTCGATAACTTTTTGTTTTGGTTCCATATTTTCTTGTGTTGATTTAAGCTATTGAGATCTCTTCATTTCCATTATTTTCATCTTCAATTTCAAGTACTTAAATCTCTTCTATAGTTTTAATGATTAGTTATATCTTGGATATCTTAAGGAGCACCTACTTCCACTAAATGACAATCTAGATTTATTATTTTTTTTATGAGAATTTTCATCTTTGGAACCAATCGATCTACTATACTTTAGGCATGTGTTACTTTCAATTCTATCAAGTTGTCCTATTGACACTTCAAAACATTAGTCAGTATATGACACTTGGTTATTCCCATCAGGTCAATAAATAAAGTGAATTATCCTTTTGAACTTTTGGTTCAATTTACTTTCTACGATGATCTAGATAATGATAATTCATTCAAACTAATTATTTCATCCAACTATTATTTCTCTTCTGCTAATGATGGGAAAACTGTCAAATCAAAATAATACTTAAATCATGTCACAATTAAACACTTAATTCATCAAAAACATCTAATAAAACAATGAGATTTAGAATTAATATATATTCCCAACTTTCCTTGAATACTCTTTTTGTGCATTGTGATGGAGCAACCTAAACATACATCGCACATTTGGAACAACGAAAACGTGCAAGTGTTCACAATCACAACAAGTAATAAAGTGACAAGTAAATGTCGAATTATCGTACCCATAGGGACTGCGCAAAGAAATATTTATGAAATAAATAATTTAACAAGTTGGTGGTGAAAATTTGATGATTTGAAAAGGGGTTTTAAAAAAAATAATTTCCAATGCAAGATTTCAAGAACAAGTTTTAATCAATATGACATAAATGTGCTAGATCAATTACATTCTTTAACTTAATATTATCAGAACCATGTCCATGTTGTTACGAATTTAATTCACGACAACTCGGTAATTTGCTAACTTATGAACATACTCTCCTACCAAAATCCATTTATCTCTTAACTATATCTCTATGTCAATTCAATTGATTAAACAAATTTTAATAAGAAAATGTGTTAATGCACATACATGCTTATGAAATTAAAATAATCTCTTGTACATATATCAATACCAATTCAAACAATTAATTTAATTTTCATAAGCAAGTAAAAGATTAAGTAAGGTAACAATATACCTGTAACACCCCTAACCCGTATCCGTCACCAAAATAGGGTTATGAAGCATTTTTGGAAACTTTTAACATAAAAATATTCATTCTCAAACATTTCATAAATCATATCATAGTCTATGCAAACACTTGCATAACGTCCCCTTTTTCGAACCCCCGAGGCCTTAGAAACACTTTAGAAATGATTCGATACTAAATCGAAAACAATTAGAACTTCATGGCAAAAGATAGAACAATTCATACTACAGAGGTCACACGGCCATATGGCCAGACCATGTGACTCACACGACTGAGACACACGCACTTGTCTTAGGCCGTGTGGGCATTCGAAGTAGGGATACTCGGTCGTGTTCCAGCCCGTGTTCGTGCCCGTGTAACTTTGTGTCTAAAAATGAAACAAATCTCATCAGAGTTGGGAGATATCACACTATTGTAATAGTCTAATTTTACCCGGGCCCAGTGCCAAAACCAATAAATAAACCCAATAAACAATAAATAAAAAACAGTCCAAAATTAACTAGTTTTTTTACAATGCCCAAAAAAACAGACCTAATACACAACCCAACTAAACCCTAGCCCAAATCAGCCCAAAAAATTAAAACAAATCAAAAAAAAACCCTAGCTAGGTTAGCCCTAGCCGCCGCTGCCGCTCCTCCACACGAGCGCCACCACCGTTGGCTTCTGTACCTCCATGTCAGCACCTCTGTACCTGCAAAAGGACAAATGAATAGCACAAAAATATTGTATATTTTTTATTTTTCTTCAAAAATTCGGCTATAAAACCGAAAGATAAACCATTGTATTTTTTTTTTGGAGACAGAATCAATACAAAAAATAGATTAAAAGTTTAAAGGTGATTTTATTTTTTTCTTTGTTCTTTTTATACGAATAATAAGAGGAAAAGGGGAGAAGAAAACTTGCCGGGTTCAGGATTTCGACACCGTGAAACCGAGGAAGTCACCTCTGAGGATAAGTGGCCGAAAACTGAAAGATTTCGTGGGTTTTCAGGCGTTTTCGTTAACATTTTGGGGGTTTTGGTGTCGGATTTGAGCTCGGGAGTTCGAAATACTAAAAGGGGTCCCTTTTAAATTTTTTTGGCCACCGTGGACGGTGGTGCCGTCACCGGCGACCGGCGACCGGCGGCCGCCACGGTGGTCCGGCTACCGGAGCATGGCCAGCCATGAGGGGCTGGTTGAGAGAATAGGGGAGAGCTTATTCAGATTTTTTTTAAAAACGCAAGGGTGAAATGGTTTTTTTTTTTTGAAAAAAATTGACTTAAATAGAGGTTCCAAAACAACGTCGTTTTGGCCTATTTTCCTAGACATCAAAACGGCGTCGTTTAGCCTCTTACCCGCGCGCCGACCCGACCCGCATAATTTGTTTCATGTTTCAATTTAGTCCCTGGCCCATTGATGCGCTGGAAGTGGACACGTGTCCAGGGATTGGGATTTTTGCACATTTGATCCTCTACCCTTTAGCGCTTTTTCGTTTTGGTCCTTTTTTGTTTATTTATTTATAGTTTTTACCTTTAATTTCATTTTTATTCAGATTTAGTCCCTAATCTATTTGATTTCAATCTTTTAATTTATTATTTATTTATTTATTAATTTTCTTTATATATTATTTATTCTTTAAAGGTTTTATATGCTATTTATTTTATATATTATTTATATTAAGTTGTTTTATATTATTTAAATTGTTTTAGATGTTACTTCTTTTAGATTATTTGTATATTATTTATTTTAAATTTCTCTTCACATATTATTTATTTTAATTTGTTTTACATATTATTATTGTTAACGTTTTATTATTAATTAACCTTGTTATCATTACTATTATTTCTTTAATATGTATTTACCTAAATATTATTAGTACTACTTTTTTTTATTACTACCACTATTATTATTATTGTAACACCCCTTACCCGTATTCTACGCCGGAACAAGGTACGAGGCGTTACCGTACTTAACTCACATGGTCATACAACTTTGGGCTATCAGATTTCATTCCAAATTAAAACTTTTCGATTCACACATCTAACATCCTTATAATGGGCCTACGAGGCCCTAAACATACTTCCGGAAGGTTTTGGAAATAAATCGGAAACTTTTATGCACTTAAAAAAGATTTAACTAAACAGGGGCCATACGCCCGTGTTGTTCAAGGGACACGCCCGTGTGCCCCTGAGACATGCCCGTGCTCCTCACCCGTGGTCGACACTAACTTAATTCACACGGCCAGACACACGCCCGTATCCCTGGCCCGTGTCTCTCACACGGCCTTGACACGCCCGTGTCTTAGCCCGTGTGCCAAAACCTTGGCATTGTAACACCCCAAACCCGGCCCAAACGCAACGACCAGATCTGGTATGCTACGGGGTCTACGTTAAAAACTTCACTTGGATGATTTTTGGAAATTCAGTTTTTTTATTTAGGTGTTCGTTAAGTAAGTGCTATTGGAAGAAAACCTTTGCTTTTTCTTTGAACGTGTTTGGAAATCTCATTTTATTATTTCTTGTAGATAAGTCTTTGAACATAATTTTTTTTTTTTAAAAAAATGAAATATGGAAACAATAACCATTATAAAATGATAACCTAAGCTATGGCGCCTTATTACATAAACATTCCCAAAATTAAAACTTAAAGAAAAACCGAAAAAAATAATTTATGGAAATAGAAACTTGATGGCCCCTCGAGTCCGCCTCGGCTCCCATGCCCACGATCTACTGCTCATCTGAAAAGTCAGGAAAATAAAAGGGTGAGTCACCAAGACTCAGTGTGCAAATCCCGAAAACACATAAAAGGCTTGGGCCCACAAACACATTATGGGCCTTAGCCCATACACAATGGCAACAAAGTATTTACATGCAACATGGCCCAACCCAACCTAAAAATCCATCCTCTACACACCAGCCCGTACCAACCAACACACCTCGGGGATTTCTACAATCAACCCACCAACCGCTACACACCATATCGACAGCCATGCTGCCTATTCCTAACAGTTAGGAACAAATTTAACGTGACTTAGCCACCGATCACTATTGTGACCTAACTTTATAATTCGTGGTTTAACCACCGATCACCAAGTGACCTATTAACATGCTTTTCCCCTTCATCATATCAACCCCATCCCATGCATGCATACATGCAGAATCAAAACAATATACTACCTAAAAGTTCACAGTCTATCACATACACCGATACACATAGAGAAGTTTCTATGATTACGTACATGGCATCCCTTGCCTACCCTTTTTGGGTAAACCGACTATCTATACAGCCTTTTTCCTGCTTTTAGCCCATAACATATATTTAGTACAGATTACTATACAACCTTTTTCTGGCTTTTAGCCCATAACATATATTTAGTACAGATTAATTAGTGTGTTAGAGATCTACACACCTGATTACAGACAAGACGAGACCTTCTATGTCGACACTATCAGAAGCCGATACGACTGCTAACTGCCTAAGATTTTGTTCTGAAGCCGGTCCACAACCCGGTGGCCAATCCCGAACTGCTGACACCGCTCATTTCTTCAACTTAGGGATTGGTTTAACAGATCCAATCCCCTCCTTCACCTGATCGATATTTGATTCCATTAAAAGACCTTATCATAACATATGGTTAAGATCACAATTACGATAGCGAATCTAAAGT
Source organism: Gossypium australe (assembly GCA_005393395.2). Lineage (NCBI taxonomy): Eukaryota > Viridiplantae > Streptophyta > Magnoliopsida > Malvales > Malvaceae > Gossypium > Gossypium australe. The sequence goes on from CM016618.1 coordinate 32,258,261, forward strand.
GAATCTAAGGAGAAACCCCTTACCTTGAAATCCCGAAAAGAGAGATATGAAGTTCAGAGACTAACGGTTCCGGCTTTTAGATCTAAGCGATCTACTTCAATTCCTGAATGTCGCCCAACACATAAACACAAGAAACCAACAATCCATCAGCCTTTCGGATTTGTCTTCTAAAACCGAAAGAGAAAAAGAATAGATCTGAAGAAATTGGCACTTACCCCATCACGGGAGATTCGGCTACTCCTAGAAGATTTCGGCTTTTGAGAAGATCAAAAAGAGAAGATGATAGGAAGAAATCTATGTAGATTAGGCTTTTTGTGAAGAGACCGGCAAAAGAGAAGAAACAAAGAAAAATGAATATTTGGCTTGTAGAAAAAGAATGAAGAAGAGAATTAAGTTCAAGAGTTTTGGCTTTTGCATAAAAGTGAAGATGAGAGAATGGGATTTAGGGATTTTGGCTATTGCAGAGAATGAGAGAAAAGAATAAGAGGAAAAACCCAAATGCCGAAATTGAAGAAGAGAATAGAAAAATATAACCCTAATACCGAAAATATAAAGATATTCCCCATTTCTTAACCTAAATTTCGGCACCTACCCCCCTAAAAACTGAAAATGCCCCTTTTTAAAACTAAAACTAAGCTACTATTCAAAGGGAATTTCGGCACCCCTTGCCCATACCAAAACCGATTCCCCCTCCCCCTTGGAGTTTGAAATTCGGCCACCACTGTGACCAACAGATAAATCCTAAATTTTCTCCCTTATCTTCATCTGATCACTCATCCTTAAGTGACATGGATAACACAACCTCTTCCTTCCTTTATCTGCCACATTATCAGCCATATTATCCACATTATCCAAACAAATAAATCCTATTTTATAGCATCCTAGCCGACTCCAACTCTACTCATTTAAATGCCGAAAATTAACTAACTTTAATTAAAATAACTGAGCTTCATGCGACTCGAACTTGAGCCTCCTCAGTTGATGCCACCTCCCTGCTCTCTAAGTGGCGCTACTTTGCCACTGGGCCACAAGCCCATTTGTATTTTAAAACACAGATAACATCTTTTAAGCCCTATCTTACCAGGCTTTCCACTAGAGTGTCCAAACAGAAAATTCGATTAAGGCTTCTGCCTAACCCTGAGCCCATTCTGGACCCCTAACATTCACATTAAACATAACTACACATTAAATACATAGCTCCACAATTTCAGGATATTACAGTTCTACCCCCTTAAAGAAATTTTGTCCTCAAAATTTCCAACTAACTATTAATCGTACTACCCAAGTCTCACCACTATGCTTTCGCTGCGCACTCTAATTCTAAAGCCAAAAGAAACACTTAGTATACTATGGTAGAGTACGCACCAGTATTCGCATCTAGAGCGTCCTCGTCCCCTTGGCGACGTGCTGCATAGACCAAAGTTGGTTGCCTCGCCTCAGCATAACCTGCACCTCTACGACCATGTCATGTGCCATTGCCACCATTGATAAGCTTCGTCCCGCAGGAGAGATACAACCCCTTTCAGTTTTTCCTCCTCCGTGAAATCCAAATCATCCATTATACGTTCAACCGCCTCCATCCAATACTCAGCTGTACTCGGGGCTATACCAGAAATTCCCCTAAACACTTCTGCCCCATTAGCTCTAAATCGTTCTGACACAGATTTCCGGGCTCCTGTGCCCATGCCTGCCCCAGCAACCCTCTCTAAAACCCTTAACATTGCCTGAGATACAGCATCATCTTCGGCCGTCTGATCTTGAAATTCAGCCTCCGCAGCTGGTGGAACTGGCATCTCATTTCCTGACCCATGGCCAGATCCTACTGGCTCTGACACGGCCATCCTACCCCTACCACGGCCACGCGGCGGACGTCCACGACCCCTTGTACTCATTCTACCGATTCGCGTTTATCTGATTAGAAATTTTATGAATTATTAATTTCTTTCACTGATTAACCACGAACAATCTTATGAACAGTAGTTTAAGAGTAGTTCTTTCGAATTCTAAATTATATCTACGAGTTTCAATCTCAAGTTTGTATCTCTTATTTCTAGGATCCACATACATCAACCATTATACATCAACATACAAGTAGCATCCATGCACTCACATTCATCGCATAAGGGTTTTTTCATCATTTCTCTACCCAGGGGTATTTCCGTAGTTTTGTCCTACATGGTATTTTGTAATTTCTCAAAATGGGGTATCTTGGTGTTTTTTCTTTCTTTTTTTTTCAAAATAGAGATATTTTGTTGTTTTTTTGTAAAGCAGGGGTATTTTAGAAAATTTAATTTTGCAAACCGGGTTACTTTTGTAAATCTAGGTGTTTTCGGGTAAATTTTGCAAAACATAGGTATTTTGGTGATTTTGCCAACCAGGGGGTGTTTCAGTAATTTCACAAATTTTGGTAATTTTACAAATCCAGGGTATTCTAGGAGATTTTCACAAATCAAGGGTATCTCGAAAATTTTACAAAGCTTGGGGGTATTTTGATAATTTTGCGAAATAGGGTGCCTGGTCCCTTTCGGGTTTTAATTATAAATTTTGGCCCGTCAACAAGTCCTCATGGCTAAGATGAACAGTCACTACGCACCAGGTAAGATTCCAGCGAAGAGGAGGTAGGTCACTAGGACCGCTTAAGTACCAAGCTCTCCCTGAATCCAATCCTAGACATGCGTATGCCTGTTGCCACACCCTAACCCAACGATTTGTTCATGGGTTTGTTTGGATAGATTAAGTCTTATGAATTTAAAGAGTTGTTTAAACTAAGCCTAAAGTCCATCAATGCCTAACATACTAGCCTACGTCCATCAAACCCAACATGTATATCACATCAAGAGTTAGAATACTTACCTGCGTGGATCGGGTGCCGGTAGACTTGAAGGCCATATCTCAACCCCAAAGCATTTTTCCCAAATTTACATCAAATTTTCAAAACACTACTAGACCCATTTCACAGCCTGAGTTTTGAACCGGGCTCTGATACCAAAATGTAACACCCCAAACCCGACCCAAACGCTACGACCAAATCTGGTATGCTACGGGGTTTACGTTAAAATTTCACTTGGATGATTTTTGAAAATTCAGTTTCTTTATTTAGGTGTTCGTTAAATAAGTGATATTGGAAGAAAACCTTTGCTCTTTCCTTGAACGTGTTTGAAAATCCCATTTTATTACTTCTTGTAGATAAGTCTTTGAACATAAATTTTATTTTAGAAAAAAATGAAATATGGAAACAATAACCATTATAAAATGATAACCTAAGCTATGGGGCCTTATTACATAAACATTCCCAAAATTAAAACTTAAAGAAAAATCGAAAAAAATAATTTATGGAAATAGAAACTTGATGGCCCCTCGAGTCACCTCAGCTCCCATGCCCACGATCTACTGCTCATCTGAAAAGTCAAGAAAATAAAAGGGTGAGTCACCAAGACTCAGTGTGCAAATCCCGAAAACACATAAAAGGCTTGGGCCCACAAACACATTATGGGCCTTAGCCCATACACAATGGCAACAAAGTATTTACACGCAACATAGCCCAACCCAACCTAAAAATCCATCCTCTACACACCAGCTCGTACCAACCAACACACCTTGGGGATTTCTACAATCAACCCACCAACCGCTACACACCATATCGACAGCCATGCTGCCTATTCCTAACAGTCAGGAATAAATTTAACGCGGCTTAGCCACCGATCACTTTTGTGACCGAACTTTATAATTCGTGATTTAACCACCGATCACCAAGTGACCTATTAACATGCTCTTCCCCTTCATCATATCAACCCCATCCCATGCATGCATACATGCAGAATCAAAACAATATACTACCTAAAAGTTCACAGTCTATCACATACATCGATACACATAGAGAAGTTTCTATGATTACATACCTGGCATCCCTTGCCTATCCTTTTTGGGTAAACCGACTGTCTATACAGCCTTTTTCCGGCTTTTAGCCCATAACATATATTTAGTACAGATTACTATACAACCTTTTTCTGGCTTTTAGCCCATAACATATATTTAGTACAGATAAATTAGTGTGTTAGATCTACACACCTGATTACCGACAAGACGAGACCTTCTATGTCGACACTATCAGAAGCCGATACGACTGCTAACTGCCTAAAATTTTGTTCCGAAGTCGGTCCACAACCCGGTGGCCAATCCCAAACTGCTGACACCGCTCGTTTCTTAAACTTAGGGATTGGTTTAACAGATCCAATCCCCTCCTTCGCCTGATCGATATTTGATTCCATTAAAAGACCTTATCATAACATATGGTTAAGATCACAATTACGATAGCGAATCTAAAGAGAATCTAAGGAGAACCCCTTACCTTGAAATCCCGAAAAGAGAGATATGAAGTTCAGAGACTAACGGTTCCAGCTTTTAGATCTAAGCGATCTACTTCAATTCCCGAATGTCGCCCAACACGTAAACACAAGAAACCAACAATTCATCAGCCTTTCGGCTTTGTCTTTTAAAACTGAAAGAGAAAAAGAATAGATCAGAAGAAATCGGCACTTACCCAATCACGGGAGATTTGACTACTCTTAGAAGATTTCGGCTTTTGAGAAGATCAAAAAGAGAAGATGATAGGAAGAAATCTATGTAGATTCGGCTTTTTGTGAAGAGATCGGCAAAAGAGAAGAAGCAAAGAACAATGAATATTTGGCTTGTAGAAAAAGAATGAAGAAGAGAATTAAGTTCAAGAGTTTCGGCTTGTGCATAAAAGTGAAGATGAGGGAATGGGATTTAGGGATTTCGGCTTTGGCAGAGAATGAGAGAAAAGAATGAGAGGAAAACCCCAAATGCCGAAATTGAAGAAGAGAATAGAAAAATATAACCCTAATGCCGAAAATATAAAGATATTCCCGCTTTCTTAACCTAAATTTCGGCACCTACCCCTCTAAAAACCGAAAATGCCCCTTTTTAAAACTAAAACTAAGCTACTATTCAAAGGGAATTTCGACGCCCCTTGCCCATACCAAAACCGATTCCCCCTCTCCCTTGGAGTTTGAAATTCGGCCACCACTGTGACCAACAGATAAATCCTAAATTTTCTCCCTTATCTTCATCTAAACTCATCCTTAAGTGACATGGATAACACCACCTCTTCCTTCCTTTATCTGCCACATTATCAGCCATATTATCCACATTATCCAAACAAATAAATCCTATTTTAAAGCATCCTAGCTGACTCCAACTCTGCTCATTTAAATGCCAAAAATTAACTAACTTTAATTAAAATAACTGAGCTTCATGCGACTCGAACTTGAGCCTCCTCAGTTGACGCCACCACCCTGCTCTCTAAGTGGCGCTACTTTGCCACTGGGCCACAAGCCCATTTGTATTTTAAAACACAGATAACATCTTTTAAGCCCTATCTCACTAGGCTTTCCACTAGAGTGTCCAAACAGAATATTCGATTAAGGCCTATGTGCAACCCTGAGCCCATTCTGGACCCCTAACACTCACATTAAACATAACCACACATTAAATGCATAGCCCCACAATTTTAGGATGTTACAGGCATTCTGTTTATGACGTCGTCATCTCACTATGGTCACAAGGCCAAGGAACACGCCCGTGTCCTTAGACTGTGTGTCGAATTAAATTTCAATTTTAAGGTGCAGACTTCACACGGCCTGGGCACACGCCCATGTCCGTGGTCGTGCCTCCCACACAGCTGAGATACACGGCCATGTCTCTGCCCGTGTGTTTACCTTAAGCTTACTGACTTGCAATTCTAACATGCAAGGGGACACACGGCCTGATCACACACCCATGCAATTGACCGTGTGTCACACACGGCCTAGATACACGTCTGTGTGCCTACCCATGTGGACAAGAACAAGGCTATTTGCCAAGCTCTTTCATCACCCTAACTCACTCAAGCATAATTCATAACCAAACAACCTAATCATATACCCTACACAATCATGAATCACCTCATCTTTTCATTGATTAATAGTATTAAGCCATTATCTATGGCCATGTACAAAAGAATTCAACTATACGGAGCCAATACACACTTGGCCAAAATAATAAAACATTTCACCTAGTCTAGCCCCGATACATGCCATACTCAAAATGCTAATTCTAAATATATCGAGATGAGCTGATGGTGTGGGTGATCTTCCAGTTATCTTCGTATCCCAACTCTGCTCTTTGTCACTATAAAACAAGGGAAAAGAAAGGGAGTAAGCTTTAAGCTTAGTAAGTTTACATGTAAACAATAGACATCATAACATGTGTTAATCTGTAAATAGCATTTCACAATAAGTAAGAACATATCAGAATCCAAGATCATGCTTACTCATTCATCTCTTACCACTTTCCAACCATATCACAAACTAGATGCTCTTATTATTTAACATACATCCCTGCACTTATCACCACACAATCACATGAAACAACACATCACAATTTCACAATAAGTCATTCTTAGTAATACCAAACACTCGGTGGTTTCGCACTTAGCCCACAATTTATCTTTAACAGTATGGTATCGCACACACCCCACCAACAAGAATATTTACGGTGGTATCGCACATAGCCCACCAAATGATAATATAAACTATGGTATCGCACATAGCCCATCATAAATAAGAAATAAGGTGGTATCGCACATAGCCCACCAACAAGGATATTTAATACGGATAATATTCCACACTTACATATCTATTTCAACATTCATACGGAATTTATTCATTTTCTACCAAATTCAATCCATTTAAATTGTAAGTATTCTCAATCATACAATGAACCAATAAGCAACAACATATGTATTTAAGATGTATTATTTACACATAAACTTACATCGGTGCAAAATGCCTTAATTAGTGGTCTATTCCGTGACCTTGCCTTTTCCTCAGTCAAGGTTGATTCCACGCTCTTCTTGGTCTATAACAACAAAATTCACTCATTCAATCATTTTATAATCATAATACATCATAATCTCTACTTAGGCAAAAATGACTGTTTTGCCCTTGTACTTTGGCAAAATTATGATTTTGCCCCTAGGCTCGTAAATCATTTTTCATCACATTTTCTCATTAAACAAGCCTAGCTGAACATTTATTACTCTTACAACTACTCATAATTCCAATTATTTCATGCATTTATTACACATTTTCAATATTTGCATTCAAGTCCTATTTAGGTGTTTTCATGCTAACACCTTTCACAAAAGTTATTTCTCATCTCACTAACATTCATTTTCTTCCATAAAAAATCAAATAACAACATAAACTCTCTCATGGAATGTCCCTAAACTTTCAACCATTTAACCAATTAGTCCCCTCATTAGCTAGCTTAAGCTTTAGAGACTCCAAAAGTACAAAAATCATCAAAAATGATCATCAAAATCACTTACTTGCAAGGAGATAGCTTAGCTGAAAGTTTGAACCCCAAAAACCTCTATTTTCTCTTAAATTTTCAGTGGAAAAAGGAGGGTGAATAGTGAAAGTTGATAGCTTTTCTTTTTATCTTATTTTATTCACCTTTTGTCACCTAATTTCACCAAAAAATTAAATGCTCTTGTCTCCCTAAGCTATTTGGCCGGCCAACACACATCTATTGGCCTAATTTCACTTTAAAGACCTCCATTTTGATATCCTTTAACTATTAGACACCTCTAGCTTGAAATTTGAAACTTTCGCACTTTATGCGATTTAGTCCTTTTTCACAATTAAGCCTCCAATTGCTAAATTAAAGCACCAAATTTTGCATATAGCCATATATTAATGCCATAACACATAAAATAATACCAAATAATTTTCCTCAACCTCGGATTAGTGGTCCCGAGACCACTGTTCCGACTAGCCCCAAAATTGGGCTATTACAATTATTATTATTATATTATCAAATTGATATATTTAATGTTGAATATTTATTTTTATTTTTATTTACTTTTTTTTAAATAGACTCTACTTATTTTTTTTATTTTTTTATTATCATTTTCATTATGATTATTTTATTCATTAGCTATTATTTTATATCCTTTTATATATGCTTTCAAATGTTAGATTATTCATTTTATTATTTTCACTACTATTATCATTATTATTATGATTATTGTTATTACTCTTATTTATCTATTTTTTACTATTATTATTTGCTTATTAATGTAATTTTATTATAATTCGTTATTATTATTGTATTATTGTTATTATTATTTTATTATCTTTAAACTATTGTACATAATATTTATTTATTTTTATTTGATTTACTATTAGCTTTTACTATTATTTTTATTTTTATTTTATTTTATTTTTTTTTTATCCATTATTTTTTTTAACTTTTACCTATTATTTTATATAGATTGTTTGTTTTAGCTTGTATTTTACTTTATTTTATTTTTGCCTTTATTATTGTTATTTATATTATCGCACTCATTTTTATTCTATTATGCATATTGGCACTGTAATTCATTTTCCATTTTACTACAATCATATTACATTTTATCCGATGCATTAAAATTTTTGTTTTGAAATAAGCAAATACTCCGCGTTTTAAGATTCGAAAGAAATCGTACCCTAACTTACTGGGTTTTGCTTTTTCTCGTCGAGTTTACAGAACCAATTATTTTTTAAATCAAAGCATATAAGTTAAATAAAAACTTATTCTTGGGAATTCAAAAATGTTGTGTCCTAACTCACTGGATATGACATTTTGTTATCTCGAGATAAGGATTTCTAAAAACAAAGGCAATATTCTGTATTTGGAATTTTGAGAAATTATGCCCTAACTTACTGGGTTCCGATTTTTCATTTGACCCAAATGGTCGAGTATCATTTTTGAATTTAAATGCACTAGTTTTAAAAGTCAAAAGATAAGCTTAGTTTCGCGGATTCGAAATGTCGTATCCTAACTCACTGGGCATGACATTTTACTTCCTCAAAATAAGCGGGTCTCAGCATCCAATTTAATTTATTCAAGTTTTTTTTAAACAAAGAGGATCATATTTTAAAATCTTTTCAAATTTTTGACATTAAGACGTTAGTCGATTAATTCGGTACCAATTTTGGGTGTTACGAGGGTGCTAATCCTTCCTCGTGCGTAATCAACTCCCGAACCCATTTTCTCGAATTTTGTAAGCCAAAATCATCGTTTTAATAAATTAAATGTATTATTAAAATGACCAAATTATGAGGTGATCTGATCACACCTCATTAAAAAGGATTGGTGGCGACTCCATTTTCGTTTTTAAAGTCGATCCCATTTTTCAACGAAAAAAAATGGTTTCGACAACTATCACAGGTTAAATAATGGCATGTGTTTCTAGACTTCATATATGCTACGTTCAGTTCGAGAACCAACTAAACTGTAGCTTTGATACCACTAAATATAACACCCCTAAATCGTATCCGTCACGAAATAGGGTTACAGTGCATTATCGAAAACTTTTAACATAAAAACATTCATTCTCAAACATTTCATAAATCATATCATAGTCGATGGAAACACTAGCATAAAATCCCCTTTTTTGAGCCCTCGAGGCCTTAGAAACACCTTAGAAATTCGAGACTAAATCGAAAACATTTAGAACTTCATGGAAAAAGATAGAAAAATTCATACTACAGGGGTTACACGGCTGTATGACCATTCGAAGTAGGGACATATGGCCGTGTTCCAGCCTGTGTCTATGCCAGTGTAACTCACATACCAATACCGCAAGATTCATGAAACCATAATCAATAACTCACAAAGTGAATAAAACCACAACATCACATATACATATCATTCCTAGTATAGTAGGATTTTATAAAGCTTTAAACCCTTTCAAATTTTCTTATTTTCATTTTCATTTCATTACTTTCCATTGCATTTAGTTTCTCTAGCTTAAACAACAACATCAATTCAACTCATTATTTCCTTTTTCATCATTTTACGCTTCAAGTATGAACTTACTATTTCATTATCTTTCCACACCCGTTTCATATGCATAACACACAAGACATAAGCATATCATTAACCATAGCCACAAGCTAGTGCATTTAAACATAGCTCTTTTGGAATTAGCCACATGATAAACCATTTCATAAGAAATTACATAATTTAAACCTTACCATTATTTCATGAACACAAGCATATTTCCATTTGGGCACTTACCATTTCCAATGCATAACTTATAAGTAAACATAATACAATCCAACCAATAGCTTGGCACATGCCTAAACATCAAACAACAACACATGTTAGCATACTTGAACATATTTCACATGAATTCAACATGGATAACCATCATACTTGAATATGATTCAATTTGGATATAACATCCTTCAGAACATAACATGCTTTCCATGTATCTTATCATTTCAATGTATTTCATGTATACCTGTATTTGCTCATATTGAACATTTATCGTTTCCTTTCCAATTCATGCCCGTTGAACCGAATAAAATATCATTGGATACCTGGGATAGCTCACACAAAGTGCGCTAACTTATATAACCGTAATCCGTCAATTCATGTACATATATGCTCACACGAGCTGTGAATAGGTATGCTCACGAGCTATAAAAATGGGCCTACTCACACGAGCTGTGGGTTGGAACGTAGCTATACGATGCTAATCACACGAGCTTTGGAGTATCCGCAACACATGCCGAACCTTAGTCATCGGTAGGACATTCAAGACCAGAACCCGAATCATGTAAACTCTAATGACATGTCATTTGTATCCCATGAATTCCTAAGGTTCAAACGAGGCTCAGTAGTCCTCGTACATCGTTGAATTTCTATCGTTTCTTGACATAACAAATTGCATAATAACATCTATATATTAATTCTTGTACGATAGAATAGCACATTAAATAGTCAATTTAACTCACATTTAAGCATTTATAGTTCATAAGAACTTACCTAGCTAAATTGCAGAAATGACAAAATACAGGGGCATTTTGGTAATTTTCTATTCTCCTCGATTTTCCACTCGATCTTGATCTATATTAATAATTTCATTCAATATATTAATTTAGACAGTAAAAAAATGTATTTTATGCAATTTAGTCACTTTGACATTTTTACAAAATTACCTCTAAAGTTTTACTTTTATTCAATTTAGTCCCTAAGCCTAAAACATGCAAATTAACCATTTTTACCCAAAATTGAGCCTAGCTGAATACTTATGGCATCCAATACAGCCCATTCATGCAACAATTTCACATGAAATCCTTGTACTTTTACTATTTTAACAATTTAGTCCCTATCAGAAAATTCATCAAAAATCACTTAATAAAATACTTATAAATAACAACTAATATTTAAAATTTGTCATTTAACATCTAAAATCACAAGGTTTGTCAATGGAAACATTCAAAATCTTTAACAATTTCAAAATCGAAGGTACGAGCTAGGTGGACCTAGTTGCAACGATCTAAAAAATATAAAAATCATTAAAAACGGGGCTAAAATGACATACCATGCTAGCTTCAAAGTGAAATTCGAAGCTTCAAAACCTTCCATTGAGTTTTTTATCTTTCAAATTCGATGAAGGAAACATGAAAAAGATGATAATTGTAACACCCCAAACCCGGCCTAGACGTTATGGCCGAATCTGACGATGTCACATAGAAGAGATTTCAAAAACGGGCTAACTCGATAAAAACCTTAAGCTTATGAATCTTTAATTGCCTTCATTTATTTTCAAACATATATTCAATTAGTTGACTTGCCTTAAAACGTATCAATTTAGCGGAAGCTTAGGAAAATCGTCGTGTTTAAGAAAACAGTTCGCATTTTTAGAAAAGCATGTTTTTAGGTAAAACCATCATTGAATCAACAGTTTAAATCCAAAAAGCCCAAAACCAAAACCAAATATTTTTAAAGAGTCTAGAGAGTCCTAGAAAATACAACCTCTCAAATTTCAATGCCAAAACTTAATTAAAACCATAAAACAAAATAAGCAGTAATAGCGAGTGGTCACCGTCGAGTCCTCCGCTGCTCCGATCCGCCTAACTTTGTGGATTACCTGTACAGTAAAAATAGAAAAAGGGTGAGTTTACGTAAATTCGGTGTGTAACCCCCACAGAATTAAGCATGCAGGCAACCAAAAAATCAGAATCAGTCATATATAGATTCAGGGCCAAGCCCATTATAGTCACAGATGCATATTTGGGCCTGAGCCCATCTCAGATACAGATGCAGATATGCAAATCGGAATCAAAAATTAGATATCCTACCCCCAACCTCTACACACCATCTCCGACCATCCCTACACACCATGTGGGGTTTAAAACACTCACCCAGCCCTACATACCATGTTGTACAAATGCGGCACATAACAGATATAACACAGCCACGCTACCAGATAATAGGCAAAACTGCCTTTCAGAACACTTCCTCCAATATACATCATCCCACCCTAATAACAGTAACAGTGCATACATACAGAGTTAACAGATAGAACATGTTTAACATGCTTAAATAAATAGATAGCAGATACATATGGCATAGACATGCTCAGATAGTACTACAGTCTAGCAAATCACATAGTTATAGGGTTTAGTAAGCCTTTACCTGTAACAACCCGATTTTGGGTCTAGTCGAAACAGTGGTTTTGGAACCACAAATCTGACGTAGTAAAATTCATTTGTATTAGATTTTGTAAAACTTTCGTTCGAAAATTTTGACGTTTGAGCACTCAATTTAGTTAAAAGGACTTAATTGTAAAAAGTGTAAAAGTTGAGTTCTACATGCTAGAGGTGTCTAATTGCTATGAAATTTTAAATTGAAGGTCCTTATATGCTAATTAAACCATTTGTTAAGTTTAATGGACAAAAATGGATATGGTGAGATAAAATTTCAAAGTTTTAAGTGAAGGGCATTTTGGTCATTTGGTAAATAAATGAATAGAAAAGGGAAAATCAAGCCAAAATCTTGTCCCTCTTCTCCCCCTTGTGCCAAAAATTAGAAGGAAGACATAGATAGGGTTTGGCCAACTTTTAAGCTCGATTGTAAGTCCGTTCTTGCCCCGTTTTTAATGCTCTTTACATTTTTAAAGTCGTTATCACTCGATCTATCTATTTCTACCATTAATTTAAGAAATAATTTTGAAGTCGTTACTCAAAACTTTTAGGCCCAGAATTTGGGGTGTTACAATGTAAGACCATGGCAGGGCCTTGGCAATGTATGTGTAAGACCATAGTTGGACTATGGCATCGGAAAATCGATGTATTTGTATCCTAACCATTTATAAACTAAAGTGGTTTGATAAGAGATTTGGTGAGAAATAGATAAGTATCAGTACAGGTATGTACGAAAAACTATTCAAGTAATGAGTTAGAAGAAGTTAAGGACTTATGAGTTACAATGGGATTAAATTTTATGTTAGAATTCTTGATTGATGCTTTAAATGTTAATTATGTTATCCATTTTGAAGTGTTAGTGATTATTGAGTTTATTGCATATTTACATATGAACTTACTAAGCTTTATAGTTTACTTCGTTTATTTTCTTCTATGTTTTATAGTATATCGAAGCCAACTCAGAACTAGGGATCGTCAGAGACTTCATCACACTATCAGACATCTATTTTGGTACTTTTGAGTTGTGTATATATGTTATATGGTATGTATAGGCTTTGGTCATTTTGGTGTGTCTAATGGAAATGTATTTTGAGCCATAAGAGGTAGCTTATGGAAGTTATGTGGTTTGTTGTGTATATTGCCATGTGATATAGTTGATGTTAAATTATGATACTCAAATGTTTATTAAGGTATAAGGTATTTATTTGGTTGAGATATGTTTGATGTGGATTGGTTTTGGATGATGAATTAGATGTATTATGTTTAGTAAAGTAAGTTGAATTGATAGGTATTTGAATAGGTAAATGGAATTGAATTGAGTATTGAAATGGTGGATATAGATATAGTATGAATTGTGTATTGATTGATGACTTTTGGCTACATATTTGTGTTTTAAAATGGTACCATTTGAGCTTGTGTAGGTATGTGCAAAATGAGTGGCAAAATGGCTTGGTAAATAGCCTATTTTTGTCCACAGGGCAGAGACACGGGCGTTTGTCTCAGCCGTGTGTGACACACGGTCATGTTACACGGCCATGTGTCCCCTAGTGTTGAAATTGAAATGAAGTCAATATGCTCCACACTGTCTCACACACGGGCATGTGATCGGCCGTGTGGCACAAGTTAGTATACCCCCTAATTGGCACACGGCCTGGCACACGGGCGTGTGACTTGGCCGTCCTACAGGTTTGGCACGGCCTAATACACGGTTTGGCACACGGGTGTGTGTGGCCACTTCGAAGGGCACACGGGCTAGACACACGGGCGTGTGGTTGGCTGTGTGACCCAAGTCAGTATGTACCCCATGTTTTCACACGGCCTGTGACACAGGCGTGTCTGGTGGTCGTGTGTAGCCACACAGGCGTGTGTCCTCTGTTTGAAGCAAAGAATTTCTAAGTTTCACAAAAATTTCCCAAGTTATTGGTTTATTCCCGAACCATTTCTAATGCATGTTTAAGGCCTCGTAAGCTTGTTTAAGGGACACTATCATTAGTTGTGATTGAATTGTTTTTTATATGATAAATTGTATATGAAATGTATGTTTATAAGTGTTGTAAGTCCGGTAATGCTCCGTAACCCTATTCCGGCGTTGAATACGGGTGAGGGGTGTTACATTTCATTATCATTCATAAAAAAAACAATCATTTAACCAACTCACTATCTTAATCATATCATACCACCTATTTACCTTGAATACATCCCATTTCAAATTAATGTCAAACATTATTTTTCATTTCATAATTTGAATTCTCAATCAAATGCATATTAACTCGTATGAACTTCATTCTCATTTCATATCAATTCATCTTTATATCAAATATATATATCAATTGTCAATTTAATATCAATTACTATTTCATTTCATAATACAAATTACAAAACATATTCTATCTCAATTTCCAAATTCATGGATTCAATGAACATAATTAATCAATATTCCTAACTCATTTCACAATATCATAATCCATTTCACGTCATTTTCCATTTGAAATATCAAATATTTTGTTTTTATCATTTATTTTCCTATTAACACGACTCGGACTTAGACGGATACACAGATCCAACCAACACACTAGTTTGGCACACAGTGCCTCATCAGATAAATTCGAAGCAAATAGTTGCGCCCAATGCTATCAATAAGTTTGACACTCAGTGTCTCATCGGTATAACCGGAGAAAATTGGCACCTAATGCCTCATAGACTCGTAGCCGAAGTAACCCTAAACTTTTCCTATTCTATGGCATGCCAACTATATCCAACTTTACCCCAACAGTTAATAGGGTATTCATTACTCCATTTATTATCAATCAACATCTCAACTCACATATATTTTCATCATTAAATCATTCATCCATACTCATGACATCATCAATCATATCTATATGCATTCAATTACACACATATATATACATACACATTTTTCATATATATTCAAGTTAGTCCTTATCAGTATCAACCAGTCTAAATCAAATTAAGTCAACTCATTTCATTAAATCATCACTTCATCACATAACATATCCTATTTTAGTCCAATTTAAGGTCAATTCCATAATTATTTCAATTTGCAATTCTTCGTATTCAATTTAATTTTTTATCTCACCTTTTGTTATCGAATCGTAAACAATTAACCGACATTACAATTAAAATTCCAAATGCATAACAATTTAACACAAACATACTATATGAACTTACCTGGTTAAAACAACAATCAAACAACTCTCTAAGGACTAATCATTAAGGGTGAGCAAAATCCGATTCGATTCGAAAAACTCGATAAAATTTTTAAATTTTGAATTAAATAGTTTGAGTTATTTGAGTTAATCAAGTTATTTCGATCAACTCGAATAAAAAATTAAGTTTTTCGGTTTAACTCGAATATGAATTACACAATTCGAGTTATCCGAAAATCTGAATAAGAAAAGGTAAAACTACGCCATTTTGATAAATATTTACCTTTTCTAAAATTAAAAGTCAAAATCATTAAGTTAAAAGGCAAAACTACGTTGTTTTGATAAATGTTTACTCATTAAGTTAAAAGGCAAAACCATTATATTGTTTATGTAGTTAAAAAAATTTATACTTCGTTTACTAGTTAAATAATCGGTTCATGTAAACGTAACATTGAGTATAAATAATAGGATTCGTTAACTCGAATCGACTTGACTCAAAATTTTTTGACTTGATTCGATCCGATTCAAAAAAAAATTCAATTTGAGTTCGGTTGCTAAAATAGGATTCGTCAACTCAACTAACTCGAAATTTTTTGACTTGATTTGACTAGACTCGATCGAATACTCACCCCTACTAATCATCACTTTGCCATTTCCTCGATTTTCTTCAATTTGGTCCAATTTCCGATCTATTCAATAAATCAATTCAATTTATCAATTCTAAGCATCTTATCTCATCCTATTATATATAAGTTTAATTTTATTTTAATGCTCCTCAACTTTTTCATTTTATTCAATTTAATCCCTAAAATCGAACTTATTATATCTTCCAAATTTCAACTCCAAATTTTAAACTCACTTCAATTCTGTCCATATACAGCCTCCTATTATCACAATTTACAAAAATTTCATATCAATTTCAATATATTCACAATTTAGTTATTAACTCAAAACTAACCAAATTTACTTAACAAATTAATCATATTTCATTTCTATACTCCAAAATCTACCATAAACATTTTTTTTTTAAAACTTCAAATAACATCAATAGCAATTTTTTAAATCTTTGACAGTTTTAAAAACGAAAATATAAATTAACTGAACTTAGTTGCAACAATCTCAAAAATATAAGATTTATTAAAAATGAACTTTAAATTAGCTTACATGCGCGGCTTGAAAGCTTCAAGAAATTAGGATATGGCTTCTTCTATTCTTTCTTTCTTCGAACGGGAAGATGACAAAAATGTTATTGTTTTTAACATATATTATAATAACTTTTATTTAATTAATTAAATACATATTTTAGCTTAAATTAATACCAACCGTCCCACTTTCTCAAAAAGTGCTTAACAATCACTTAAATCCCTTAACTAAATTTAATTAATCCCTTGATCAAATAAAATTTCATAAAAAAAAAATTAAATATTTATGATTTTTATAATTTAGTCTTTTTTCCTCAATTACTAATCATTCACTAAAATTTTTGGACCAAACTTCAATTCACCTATATAAAGGCTCCTTAAATATTTAATAAAAATATTTGCGGGCTTGATTTATAGAACAATAGCTCAAAACCTCATTTTCTAAAATCACTTGACTTTCGGTACGCACCGCTTGTATCTTGACTAACTAATCAATTAATAAAATTTATTAAATCACAATTCACTATTATACTATATTTAACTCATAAATATTAATTAAATATATCCATGAATTCTCTCATTAAAATTGTAGTCCCGAAACCACTAAAAGACAAATTATTATAAAAATCTATACTACATGCTTTGGACAGCCAAAGAGGGATGTTGTCCATTCGGATTATTCTTTGAATTTGTACATTTATGAATATTGGAGTGCATGTACGACACTATTCTAGAAGCATCATAAATTATCATTTGTGGTCATTGGTTTACTTAGTTTATCCTATAAATAGGGCTTCATTGTAAGATTTTATAGACCTTTTGACGAAAGAATTATTCTTTTTGTTCTTTAGAATATATATTCCAACTTATCAAGACTTTATCTTGTGGCATTCAAATTATCTTGATCTTATCATTTTCCTTCTCATCTCTGTTCCAAGTGGGGCGATCAATTATACCGACTGTTCCTCTAACTCTTTATAGTTAGAGGGTCTCGATCTTATGTCTTTTTTATAATTTTTCGATTCCTTTGCAACTTTATAAAAAACGGGTCATGATCTTCTATATTGATGGTTCTTTTTTGAGTTCGTTATGTGTCGAAGGTCCTACCTTTAGTTATCTAATTACCTTAATTTTTGTTGTTAGAAACGGTTGAGCACACAAGTGATCTTGTAATCATCCAATGATTATGAGCTCACATCAATTCCTGATATCATCTTTTGGCAGTAGTCTTGTTCACCTCGATATTTCATTTACTAGTTTCTTTCCTATGGGTTTAGTTAGATGATCGGCCAAATTTACCTTTGACTTCACATAATCAATTCATATTGCTACATCTTTTTATAGTCTCTTCATCATATCATGCCTTTAGACAAATATGTCTATTTTTACCATTGAAATTTTTATTCTTTACAATGACTATTATCGATTGACAATCACAATACATGGAAATAAAAGTTGTTGGCTTTGTGCCCAATGGAATATTTTCTAAGAAGGTTTTCAACCACTGAGTCTCATTACTAGCCAACTCCGGAGCAATAAACTTTGACTCCATGGTAGAGTTTTCTACAACAGTTTGTTTGACTCCAAGTTTGGGCATTGAATGTTCAAGCCTGAGTACAACCTGTATTTTAAACGGGTCTATTTATTTTTACTGTAGCCTAGTTTTCAAGCCGAATATTTTTATCTAAACTCTCTCCAATTTCGAGTGGGCCTTTGAACTTGGACGAATAACCCGACCCATAAATAGATCTACATTCGATAAAGAGATTTTTTTTTTAAAAATGAACTTTTTGTTGTATTATTTTTCACTCATATTTTTATTCCTAATAATGAGATTTGTATTAGATTTTAATATTCATTTAACTCACTAGATATCAGTTCAAACTTCAAAATTAACAGTTTCTTTAAAAAGAATTTGAAATAATTTGTTAGAAAATATATATAAATGTGTGTATTTCATAATATACTACAGAATATATTCAATTTTTTTCCGATTCATCAACGAGGATGATGCCTTCGATAACCTTGAGCTCCCCCCCCCCCCACATTTTTTTTGAATTTTATGTAATTTTTAAAATTATATTATTAAAATTTTTTATATTTTTTTATGATTTCAGCCCGGAATATAAGAGTTGTTTTAATTTAGCAATATGTCATGTTTTATGTGTTTTAAAAAAATAATTTAAAATTTTTATTTTTTACATTTTTTAAAACTTCCTCCTTTATCGAAATTTTTTGTATTTTTTAAAATAAATGTACCTTGTTAATATTTGGAAATTTTTTAGAATTTTAAAATTTCTTTTTTTTTTTTTGTTATTTTTAAAATTTTCCATCTTCCTTATTTGCACCTTTGGGGGGAAATTGAAGCAAAAAATATTTAAGTATTAAAGTGGTAATTAGATACATGTTTGAAGGCTAAATCAGCATTTAACTAAATTGGGTTATTGAGCTTCAAAATCAAAATGATTCTCATCATATATGAATTAGGCATAGATTTGTTTTGGTTATAATGGTAAACTAACTTGAAAAAAAAATACTAATAGGTGATGAGCGGAGTCTTTTCTTGAAGATTTGAACTGAAATCATGATTGTTTAGGTGAGATTATATTTCTAAGTTTTATAATCGGATTTTTGTGGCGCCAAGTATCGGATTGTAGAACAAGAACATGCCAAAGGGTAGATTAAACCGACTTTGATATTTGAAAACATTAAAACAAAAATAGCATGTTTAAAAGTGAGTGCAAAGATTTAAATCAGACGTGTACTCCAATATTACAAAGTTCAAACTCCCACCTTTTTCTAATATTCTAATATCTTATTTATTATTTTTATTACATAAAATTTAAATATAAATAGAACATCAAAAAAGGTAAATTATTTATAATTATTTCTTTTTAAAAAATATTAACAGATCTAAAACTGAAGAACAAAAGTGGACATGTTTTTGAACTGAGCCTAACTTGGAAAATTTGACACATGAATAACTTATTCCAACCCATAAATACCTCTGATATTCTTTAAATTCTTTATTTAACGACTGGCATGAGAAATGAGCAACTCACTTTCAAGAGTTTGCTCGTGTTATGACTTCAAGCTCACTTGTGATAACTCCAAATATTGGGCAGAACACAATATGGGCCTCGGCTTCAAAGCTTTTAGGGGCCAAATTGCGACTACCTCTATCACACAAATTATGTTTACTAACACTGAAACTACTATTTACAGAAATTGAGTGGCCGCATATATATATATATATATAGTGCAGGTACAGTGAGGATTTTTCCAGAAAGGCGTCTTTGCATTTAATACAAGCATGAGTGGGAGAGCAATAAACGACAAATAGATTGCTATCAGACTTAACATCTCGTAGGCCTATCATAGATGGGAGGTAAGGATGGGCAATTTTCATTCATATTGGCATATGGTTCTAAACTGTTATAAAATGGCAATTCCATCCAATACTCACCCAGAATCTGACAGAACGGAAGCCGGCCATCCCCATTGTTACACCAACTAGGCAGGTTCGTTTGGTTGTTCTCAAATATCTTAAGCATGTATGCATCACGGATCTGTAAATAATAACTCTTGTCAAACCTTATCAGTTCAAGTCAAAAGAATATCGACATGGAAAGATGACCAAACTGCTGATACTTACAGTGAATTCAGTTACTTGAATCGAGTTTGAAAGGGGACCAAAGACCCCAGCCTCTTTATACATCTCAAGGATAAAGGCAACACATGTTGTTGATTTCCCATCACTGTAGACCCATTCATCTTGTTCCGGGATAGTGAGTAATTGATCAAAGGTTATCCCGCGCCTTTCAGTCTCCTCTAATATTCCATACAGATCCAAATCCTACAATTCCACCATAACAGATTATATATCTAATTTACTTATATCTCCCCATGTGATACTTCACTAGAAGTCCAAAATCATTTATTAGAGAGACTAAGAGAGAGAGCAGGAAAAGAGGAATCACTATTTCTCATATAGTTATAAATTTATAAAAGGAAGGACAATTATGCACAATACCTCAGTCCCTAACCGCTTATTCAATGCTTCATTCCACATATTTGCAGCATATGCTGGCTGCACTCTAGTCCACATAGACATGACAGAAATGACCTGCAATAAAAAATCTTGTTAGGACTTGCGAAACAAGTCATTTAGCAAGCTCAGTATCTCAATGTTTTTTGCCATAGAACCATCTGCTGCTCATCCTGAATACGACTATGGAAGAGCATCCTCAGGATGTGCAGAATGATCAGAGAAGATGCCTACCAAGTGAGCATCAAGAGGTGGTGGATAGTTGTCAGCTACAGTGTCTATCCAACTAAATATCATGTTGTGATAACCATATGGCTTGCCTGACATGCTCCGAGCATACTCCCATGCTGCGGTGGAGTTGAACTTTGCACGTATATCTGGATGTAAAGGAAGCAAGGCTATCTGTGGATTAGAATTGTCCTTCAGTGACAGCTCCCACCATTCATCCCATGGAATAACCACTATAATTTCTTCACCCTACAAAATTCATGCAAGCTAATGGCATAAGGAAGAAATCCCAACTTTGTATTTTTAATTCTGGTATCTTCATAAATCTTCCTTCCTGGCATTAAATACCCTACAAAATCATACTAAAATTTCAGGACCTCCCACCATTCTAATCAACAACAGTCCCTTCCAACATACCCTTAACCCAACCAAAGGAACAAGGGGATTGATCACAGCAAAATGTTAACTTGAACAGTGTGATCAAAACCTGAAAATAGTTAAAAGGTGATGATACATCATAAAACAAGGTGTTAAAACCAAAAGTTATTGAACCCAGGACAACATTTAAATACTTTTAAATTCAAAAACTTTCTTTGGTTGAGCAGTATATGCATAATTTTTTTCTGACTAGACATCGTAAGACTAATAAAGAGAAAAGGAAGCAAAGCACAACAAATAAATATAAGTTATTAACAATCGGCAATCAATGTGTTATTTATAGCATACCTTTTCATTTTCATGCCCTGATTCAGCAACCCATAGATTACCCATTTCATCCTTCAAGCAAACCGCAGTATGACCAGCAAATGCTCCAGTCACCCATTTTTCTAATGTCTCAAATCCTCCCCACCTACCACGGATCTTTGACACAGCCAAAAAGTCACCAGAATGCACATCTTCTGGATTTACCACTGTGCGCCATGGCTTAGGACGCTTTTCAAATGAAGCACCCATGTGTGTTTTCAAAAAAGCAAGATTGGCATTCTGACCCCAGACAGTATTTGAAAACAGAGGCAATACATCAACTAAAGAAAGCAATGTGCCAAGCATTCCAGATGGCATTAGAAATACTGAGATTCCATGCTGCTTTACCTGAAAAAAAAAAAAAAGACTGTAATTTCCATGCATTAAACAAGTTCAGTGATATTCAAAGACCAAGTTAATCGAAACATACATATTCCAATTCAGCAGCTTCTTCCCAAGAATCAAATTTCAATGTGTGCTCTCGAGCAGAAAAGTAGTAATCCCAAGTAATCCTATAAGGTGTTGCAAAGACATAAAGATCCATACAAGTCCAGCTGTGCGCTTCAGATGTCTGTAAAAGAAAATTTTTACAGTTCAAAACGCCAAAATTAACCACAGTATGTAAAATAATCACCCTCGTCTCTGAACCAAGACTAAAGAGAAGAGATACCAACCAGATTTCCGATTTGGGGTTTTTAGTCTACTAAGGAAAATTAAAGGATTTCAAGTTTAAATAAACAACTTAAAGTTGCTAAAACTTATTAAAACACCAGCACCTATAGTCTACTAAACATAAACAAGTAGCCTTAAATAAACTCCATAACTCATAACTAGGAAGAAACACAAAGGAAAGTGATTCAAGTGAACACTCTAAAGCAACTAAACTAAATGTAATTAAACTCAAACATCAACAATAAACTGAGGATTAATGACACGACAATAAGTAACTAACTTGTCAATAATGAGCCTTCAATTACAACCACGGTCATAATGATCAACAGGTCAAAAATACGAACCGTGAGGTGAAGCACACCACCGCCCAATCCCGAATCGTCGCGATCGCTATTGGTGAACTCGAGACGAGCCTCGTTTCCATGAAAGCAAGCTCCTTTCCAATCAATTGAGCCATTGTTCGGGGTCACGGATCCGACAAAAGCCGGCAACAAGTCAACGGCGGAATGAAGAGTGTTCAAGACCGGCCAAGATACCTGGCGCGGAAGCACCGGGAGAACATCATTGACCCTAAAGGGGACTTTGAAAGCTTGACCGAAATCAACGCCAAACCCTAACCCTAAAACACAGAAAAATAAGGATAAGAGGAAAAGATTGAAGAATCGAGGCATGGGAAAGAAAGAAGGGATGATGGGGTTCGGGTTGGGATTGGGATTGAGGATGGCAGAGAGAGAGATGAATTTTCCCTAAAATTTGAGAGCCATTAGAGTTGGATATTGAGGGAGAAAGGTCCGTTTTGGTGGTTGGGGGAATTATTGAGGTAGCATTTTAACTTTGACTTTTGTTTTGGTTGACGACGATGAGGAATAAGGAGAAACGGGATCCGTTTCGTTTTTACCCACGGGTTTATGCTAACGTGGCGAAAGGATATAAGAGCCTTTACAAACAATAACAAAATATCCTAAATCGATTTCCAAACGGAATTTTCATTATTTTGTTTTTTTCTTCTTTTTGCCGTTTTCAATTTCCAGCCTGAAAATACGAATTTTGAGCATTATCTTAACTTTTGCTTATACTATTTTTTTTTTGAATAAATCTGATTGGGCTTTTATTATACTAAGACAAACCAAAACAATCAATCCTTACTAAAACAAAAATTTTCGGGGCCCAACAAACAAAGGCCCGACTTAGATCAAAAGAAAATTGAAAACCAAAAATATCTAGATATTTTAGAAAGTAAACCAAATTTTAAAATAAAAACAGCTCCACCGAACCGACACCCAATCAGAACTCCTTGAAAATCGGCAAAGTCAGTCACGCCATCAATGCTCCTTGAAAACCGATTCCAAAAGCAGGAGAAGCCTTCCCCTTCCAGATTCATCATTTCGTAATTTCCCCTTTCCAACACCATGCTCTGAACCTCTTCATCAGTCCGGCTCACGCACCGACACTCTCAGCCTCCGCCGTTCCGCCTGCTCCGACGCCAATCTGCCCTGGTAAGATCCTGTAGACCTCTCTAACTCATTCTTTGCTAAAACATGTGCGATATTGTTCCTCACCCTTGATACATACTGGAAATCAACCCTTTCCAGACTTAATGTCATCCTTTTAATATCGTGAATAAAAGCACTAACCATGGATCTGTCATAAGCCCTATTCTTACATTTTTTGATGACTGATAAGGAATCTCCCTCAATGAGAACCGATGGCCAGGAATGGGTCACCCCGATCTGAACCGCATCTCGGCATGCAAGAGCCTCAGCAGCAAAAGCCGAATAGACCTCATTGTGGATGCATGACCCTGAAAATAGTGTAACCCCTTCGTGATCCCGTGCCACCACTCCCGACACTGACATACTGTTCTGACCGTCGAAGGCGCCATCAAAATTAATTTTCACGACTCCTGGAGTTGGGTAAGTCCAGATCTGAAAATGACCTTTGGTCCCAAGTCTTCTCTCTTCCAGTCCATCAATTTCTGCCAAATAAGTTTTAACAAAATTTCCAGTGTCTGTTCCAGTACTAACTATTTGATCATGAACTCGAGAGTTTCTAGCCCCCCAAATGGCCCATAAAGCACAACAAAAAGTCCGAAAGCAATGCATGTTAATCTGCTCACTTACCCAGATAAGCCACTGTTCAAAATTTCTATTATCATGAATTAGTATGTGACGAAAACCCAAGGCTGACCAAGTTTCTACTGTGACAGAACATTCGCGAACCAGATGGTCAATCGTTTCAGCCTTCTCTCCACAACGTGGACAGACAGGATCAACAATAAGTCTCTTATGCTGAAGATTAACTCTTGTGGGCAAAAAACCCCACATGATCTTCCATACGAGGATTTTAATTTTGGTTGGTAGATTTAAAAGCCATAACTGCTTGTAAAATTTCCTATAGCTGGTTTGTAAAGCATAAGCTCTAGGGTTATCTGTACTGTTTTGTAATAGTTGATAAGCGCTACGTACCGAAAACTCCCCCGACGCTTCTCCTCCCCAAGCCAGAAAGTCATCATGAGAAAAGCTAGCCAACGGGATCCGCAGAATATTCTCGGCATCAGCCACAGCAAAGGTATTCTTTACTAACCCCTCTTTCCATTTACGCGTATTACTATCAATCAACATATCAACACAACAGTCACGCATTTCTTCAATCTGATATGATAATCTAAAATTAATAGCCCCTGGAATCCATGCATCACCATTAATGGAAATACTGCTTCCTGTACCCACTCGCCACATTAAGCCCTTCCTCAAAGCATCTTTTGTAGCCCATATGCTTCTCCAAATATAAGAACTCGTATTCCCTAATCGGGAATTTAAAAATTGATCATGTGGATAATATTTGGCTTTAAGCACTCTCGCAACTAACGAATCAACATTAGTCATCAATCTCCAGCCCTGTTTAGCTAACAAGGATATGTTAAATTTCGCCATGTCTCGAAAACCTAGTCCCCCCTCCTCCTTAGCACAACACAAGAAACTCCACTTACACCAATGTATCCCCTTTTTATTCTTCCCATGCTGCCACCAATACCTAGCAAAAAGACTTTCCAACTCTCCACAGAAAGCCTTTGGTAAAAGAAAACACGTCATTGCATACGTTGGTATAGCCTGAAGCACTGACTTAATGAAAACTTCTTTTCCCCCTTGGGATAAGTGCCGTGAACTCCATTGTCCAATTCTGTGATTAATTTTATCTTTCAAATTCTGAAAAGATTCTCTCTTCTTCCTGCCCACCACATTAGGAAGACCTAGATATCTTTCCACATTATTAGACTGCCGCATACCCAAAACATCCGATATTTCCTGTTTCACCACATCCAAAGTGTTCCAACTAAAGAAGATAGTAGACTTATTCAAATTCACACACTGGCCCGAACTCTGCTCATACTTTTCTAATAGTTCTTTCAGAAAAACTGCTCGTTCTTTAGTTGCTTCCCCAAATAAGAGACTATCATCCGCAAACAATAAATGGGAAATTGCTGGTCCCCGTCTACTTGCCTTAACTCCCCGAAAAGTCCTTGCTCCTACTGCCTGCCTGATTAAAGCCGAAAGGCCCTCACTGCAAATCAGAAAAAGGTACGGGCTAAGCAGATCCCCTTGTCGTAAACCTCCTGTAGGATGAAAAAACCGACCCCTATTCCCATTTATATTGACAGTGTAAGAAACTGTTGAGATGCACTTCATGACCAATCGAACCCATCCTTCAGCAAAACCCATTCGTAGCATCACTTGCTGCAAATAACTCCACTCAACTCGATCGTAGGCTTTACTCATATCAAGTTTGACCGCCATAAACCCTTTCTTTCCAACACGCTTATGTCTTAATGTGTGAAGAAGCTCATATGCAATCAACACATTATCCGAGATTAACCTCCCAGGTACAAAGGCACTTTGCGTACTATCGATGCACTGTCCAATAAACTCTTGCAATCTGTTAGCAATAGTTTTTGTAACTAATTTATAAAGAATTGTGCAAAGACTAATGGGTCTGAAGTTAGCCAAACTAGAAGGATGAGGGACTTTCGGAATCAACACAATATCTGTTCTATTAAATGACTCAAACTCCTTCCCTTCATTTAACACTCCTAAACAAAATGTCGCTACATCCTTCCCCACTATATGCCAATATTTCTGGAAAAACATAGCTGGAAAACCATCATAACCCGGTGCTTTAGTTGGACCCATCCCTTGAAGCGCTCTCAAAACTTCATCCGCTGAATAGGGTGATTGCAACAATTCATTCACATCAGAAGATATGGACTAAGTGATACCTGAAAGAATATGAGACGAATCCCCCACGCCTCGGGACGTGAACAAGTCTTGAAAGTATCTGGAGGCTATATCATCGATTTTTGAGTCATCAGAGACTTTCCGTCCTTCCTCCGTTTCTAACCTGTTGATAGAATTAATTCGTCTTCGAGTTGATGCATATTTATGAAAAAATGCTGAATTCCTATCACCCAACTTTAGCCAATTGGCTCTAGCTCTCTGTTCCCAATACATTTCATCTTTATCAATCTTCATATTCAAGTGAATTCTAGTCTCAATAATCTTTGCCAATGTGTCGTCATTCCGCTCTCCATCAAGAAGAGCTCCCAACTCCTTTGTAAGCTCATTTTTCATTTTATTCCTATCATACTTTATGTGGCTTGCCCATCTTAACAACCAATGCTGCAAATTCTCCAAACGCTCAGACATTGAGCCAGTGGAAGACTCCCAAGACTTTTTGACCTCTTCCTCAAAAGACTCCTCTAATGTCCACCATGCTTCAAACTTAAATCGAGGCTTTTGCCTAACCCGACCATCCTTTCCCGTATGAATCAAAAGTGGGCAATGATCTGAAATAGAATGAGTTAAATGTTGAACCATTCCATGTGGAAAAGCTTCCATCCATTGTTCATTAGCCACCCCTCTATCAAGTCTCTCTCGAATATTCGTTTCTGGCAATAAACCTCTTTCCCATGTAAACCAAGGCCCCTGAAATCCTAAATCCATTAGATTACAATCCTCCAAAACTTCTCTAAAAGCTATCATTTTCCTCTCCTCTCGCATCTGCCCACCACTTTTCTCATGAGAGTAAAGAATCTCATTAAAATCCCCACTGACCAACCACGAGCCATGCTGTTCTTGTCCTAACGCCCTTAATAACCTCCACGTATCAGCCTGAGCATTAGCGTACGGTGATCCATAGAAACCCGTATAACGCCACTCGCCTTGAACATTGCTATCTTCAACCAATACATCAATATAATATTTAGAAAAAGTTTTTAATCGAATTCTAACCTCATCCCTCCAAGCCAGACAAAGCCCACCTCTTGACCCTTCTGCTCCCACATCAATTCCACTTCCAAAACCACTCCTCCTCCTTATCCTCTCCATTCGCTTACTATCAACTTTGGTCTCCATTAGAAAAACCAAATCGGGGTTACAATGCTTCAGTAAAAACCGAAGCCTTCGAACTACCCGTGGACTCCCCAATCCACGGACATTCTAGCTTAGAATTTTTATTGTGACCGGTCGGCATGCTCACTGGCAGCCGCCGATATAATATGGGTAGGCTTATATTATTTTTTATAAAGGTAAATAACACCAAAAGTCACTCAACTTTCAACTTTGAGGTAGCTGACAAAACAGTCACCTTGATTTCATTTCAGTCACTTAATTTTGAAAAAGTGAGAAAACAGTTGCTAACGTTATCAAAAAGTGACAAAACAGTCACTAAGTAATATTTTCCATTAGTGTCTTAACGGGACTGCTGATGTGGCAAGTTAACTAACTGATGTGGCCAGTTAACTTGTCACGTTGGACAAGTAGTCAAAGGGTCAAAGAGAAAAGAGAAAAGTAGTCAAAGGGTCAAAGAGAAAAGAGAAGGTGATTGGTTAAGGGTAAAAAGAAGAATAAGAGAAATGGAGAAGAAGGGTTTCCATACCAAAGGAACAGTGCAGCAGCAGCCACGGTTCTCAAGACGGAGCTTTGCCGATTTAGTGGTGCCAAAATATACCCTGGGAAAGGCATCAGATTTGTTCGTGGAGATTCACAGGTCTTCCTCTTTTCCAATTCGAAATGCAAGAGGTACTTCCACAACCGTCTAAAGCCCTTAAAACTTACATGGACAACCATGTATAAGTAGAGTGAGGGATGGAGAATCAACCTGATTGGCTTCTTCTTGTCAAATACAGCATTAGGTTGTACAAATAGAAAGCCTCTCTAATGCGATCTCATGCTCGTAGTTGATTTCGAGTCGCGAATGTGCCCGATCGTAAAATTGAGAAGTATCGTTCTTTATTGAGTTTAATTTGAAATTGGCTAAGTATAATCTTTAGGCAAGGGATTTCGAGTAAGCTTAAGATATCTAAGGGTATGGTTCGTCCAAACAAAAAAAAAGGTAAGTGAATTTCAAAGTTGTAAATGGATGGAAAGTTCAACTTAAGGCCAAGAAGGAACCAATACTATAGATGAGTATTGACCTGGTTCTTATAGGACACTTAAGATGGACGGATGATAGAATTGGGACATTGACCCACTATCTATTACGAGATAAGAACCAAAGGTATAGGGGTTGAATGCCACACTCGAAGAGTGATAAGTTCAAAAAGAAACAAGTTAGACACCACTAGCAAAGCTAGATAAGTCAACTTGAGTCTTAAATAAACAATGAGATTTGAATAAACTCACAAAAGTTGAATTAAGCATAAAAGGTGTCAAAAGTCTGATTTACATCAAATGAGCTTCATATTTATAGCTCAAATCCTTGGCTAGCTGAATGGACATAAAAGAAACTAAATGGACAGCTTCAAATCAGCTTAATTGAGCAGAAACTTCTTAGCACCTTTCTAAAACGTCCATTGTAGTCTCCTAGGTAACTTAGCTTTAATTTAAGTGAGAATGGAGCTGAACCTAGCTGAATACAATTGGCCAAAAAGGGTGAACAGTCTTTAAGGAGCTGCCTTGGGTTGCCGAATAGTCATGAGCTTTAATGGGCAGCTTGAGCACTTCAATGGACTTGTAAATGGTTCAGTCAAATATGAGCAGTCATGAAGTGTGAAAGCTAAGAACCGAGTGGCCTTGTGTGAAAAGAACCTCCAACCAATTTGAACAAGTGTGAGAACACTTGTGGCTGTTGAGTTACACGATGGGGCAGCTTGAGGAAAGCAAACATCAGCTCACTTTTGGCTCTTGCAATGACTGAATAGTTGCTTGGGGGATGGCAACCATTAGCACACCTTCTTAATTGTCGTCCATGCATGTACCTACAACAATTAAATTCAGCCAAGTCAATTTTAAGGACAAATTAAATTCGGTAGCTAGGACAACTTGAATTCAGCTAAGACAAATTAACTCCAACTTGCAATTAATTGGTCTTAAGCTAAGACACATTAAAACATCTATTTAATTTGTACTAAACAAAGACACATTAAAAACCTTAATTAAAATGTCCAGATTATGACACATTTAAACATATTAAAATTATGACATAATTAATAATTATCTAAATAAACTAAGTTAATTAAAACCAAATTAATGTTTATTCCAGCAAAATAAGGTGCAAGCTAAAATGAACTAAAACGAGCTCATTGAGCTAGGAACGAGCTGGATGAGCTTGAAGAAGGTTGCAAGGCATGCTCGGCTTGCTTGTCCAATAACGCTCGATAAGCCCCGCAATGGTTTCGCCCCAAACTTTATCGACTAAGGCTACTACAGCGTCTTTAAATCTCTTAGACCGAGCTCGGGTTATTGGCCCTAATGGTAACTCGACGGGATCCACGTCAGCTCGATGTAATGCAACCACCAAATAGATAAATCTCAGTTTCACTAAAACACCCAAAAACAAATACAAATAAAATTAGACCCAAATCAATGAAAAAAAATTTTGACCCATCGATTGAACCAGCAAGGAAGTTGAATAAATTTGGAAAAGACCCAAAAAAGAAAATCTTGCAAAAAGTGCGTCATTTCTTCAAAAATTGAAGATTTGAACATTACCTACCATGACCAGAAGTGAGGAGAAGCTTGGGTAAATTGCCTTCCCCTTGTGTTACTGTGACCCCCAAAGCAACAACATCTTGGTTTGAAGCTGCAACAGCCATGCTTAAGTAACTGTAGAAGAATATGAAGCAATTGGGTTAAAGCTTTAGCCTTAGATCGTTACCTTTGGGGTTTGGAGGAATCACTTGCAGAGATGCAATATGGGATTGATTTGAAAACTAGAGGCATCTCCATTTTTTCTCTTCTTCTTTTTTCCTCCTCTTCTTTTTCTTCTTTTTCTCTTCTTAACCCCTAAATTAGTGTTGATAGGTCTGTTAAATTGGTAGTAACCGGCCAGCTAGAGGGTTTTTTTACACCAAGCACGCCATCATCTGCCATGTCACTTCGCTGTGACGTCTGTGACAGAAAACGGCAAAAAGGACTATTTTATCACTTTTTCAAAGTTGAGTGATTGAAATGAAACCAATGTGACTATTTTGTCAACTACCCCAAAATTAAGTGGCTGTTAGTGTAATTTACCCCTTTTATAATTAATTGCTATTAGATTGATTTTATTTATTAATAAAAAATAAATTAGGATAATTTTTTATTTATGAATATCATTATCAAAAACGTATGTTTACATAAAAAGTCTTAAACCATAAGGTGTAACTAGTGAAGGTTGAGATGGGTCGAGTAATTCATACAGGTCTAGAGGCTTTTTTGAAAAGTTGGAGGTAGGTTTGAAAAATAAGTTTGACAAAAAAATTATGCTCATTTCTAAAGCGGACAGGTCTAAGGCAGAATTTTTTGGCTCGAGCCCAACCCCACCTGAATCATATGGTTATATTTTTTTGTATTTTTAATTGGGTAGGAAACATTTATTTTAATATTTTTAGTGTTTTTGATATTTTATATTTTTTAAATTTATTTTTATATAAAAAAATTTATTACGGTTGAATTAAGTTCGGGTTTAACATTTTTAATATGAATTGAACTTGGATAAAATTTTAAGTTCATTTTATGAACCGAATCAATCGAATCGAAACCTAGAAAGGTCTAAAATTTTTTAAACCAAAAACTAGTACTACCACCGTTCCTAAGTCCTTGGTTTTACTAGTTTGGCTTTCATTCCCTTCAATTTCTTCGGATATCCCAATTAACGTAATTTGTATTGATTGTGTCAATATCTTCTTGCCTGAAAAAAAAAGATTTATTGAGATTGAGGCGGCCAGACTAGTAGATGAAGATGGGTTCAATCACATTGACTCGTTTCTTCAAATACCCAAACTGAAATCCATAAGACTATTTCATCTTCCCCAGCGCGTTAGGGTCCATGCAAACCTATTAGCCTCTACAAAGATTCTTGCACAAAAGTTAAGGTCAAGCTTATCTCCCATCTTTACTCTACCTTATTATCCAAGAAACCATTCATTTGATGAAATCCAAGAAAGGAAATGCTTTGAATTAGAAAAGCTCTGATTTTCTTCAATTTTCCTTTTCACCCAAGAAAAGCTGCAGGAAATTGAAATTGAGAAATCCGAGAAAAATTCAAAGGGAAACTAAGGAGGTAGGATTATTCATCTCTCACTCAGTTCGATTATGTACAACAAACAAATATAAATCACGAAAATCACCATTGTTTCTAGAAGTGAAAAAATGAGAAATCAAAACAAATAACTGGGGAATTCAAAGAAATTGGCAAAAGCAGAAGGAAAAGATTGGTGTTTGATTAAATTCCCTTTGTAAAGATCATAGGATTCCCAAATATGATCAAGAGGGCATGTGTTTCCACCATCCAGTCGAACCCATGGCTTCCCTTTCCCACTCCAATGCAACAAGCTGACCGGACCCGGATGCAACGACCGACATGAACCTCGCATATTGTCCCCTCCAAGCCCATGTTGGTTCCATCTATGATCAATGCCTTCTACATTCCCAGCAAATACCAGCAAATAGGGTGGCAATGAGCCCAACTCGTATATCTTTTTTTTCTTTTGTATTTCCATCCAATTCTCTATTCTTTTCCTGTAATTCCCTTCTCTCCAACGCACTAAATCCATTACCATTACTCCCGTGTTGAAATAACACGGCTTTCTCGACCGGAAAACCCGGGATATTACCGGGTCCGACCAAAACCCGGCCGTGAAATACTTGGTGAAGTTTGCATGGCAGTATTCGGGTGCGCCGATGACTCGAGCGTTGGTCAACGTTGTGTTCCAGAGTTTGAGGATGTCATCGACGAGGACCAGGTCGGAGTCGAGATAAATGACTCGGTCTACTTGGAGATCCAACATGTCCCCGAGGTAGTTCCGAGCGTAGTTCAGTGGGTTCTCGAGGGCTTGCCGGATTGAAGAAGAGATCAAGTTGATCACTGTGTCTTCGCGGAAGATGTAGATTCTGAAGTTGAGTGAAGGGAATGTGGAGCGAACGAGTTTGCTCAAGACTCTTGGACTCGCGGGGTCGAACTCGGCGGCAATGAAGTGAAAGAAGATGCTTTCAGGACACGAAGCGTGGCGGACGACGGAGTGGACGGCGGCGATCGACCCACGCAAGTATTCAAAGTCTAAAGTCATTGCCACTTGGACTAAATTGCGGTCGCCGGAGGAAACCGGACACTCCACTCCGTTACGGTAATACGGTGCCTCCGGAAACAGGAACCCCAACCCATCTCCTCCGATTGTGGTCCGAATAGCAAGACAAAACGATACCGTGAGCAGGAAATGAAGAAGTAAAAGGGCGGCCGCATATAAAAAAAAACGCATTATTCTTCAAAAAAGAAAAAAAAAACCAAGAAAAAGAGAGACCGTTTCTTTTTAACTTTCAGTCGAAAAATAAGAAGATTATGGTCTTCGGCATCATTGTAAGCGAAAACGCAGCTTATTGAAGGATCATTATTATTACCCAAAAGGAGTGTTTGGATTTTTTTTCCTGCATAAGGGTTGGGTCTTTTGTGTTTTAAATGACAAATGAGGAAACTGGTGATGGAAGCAAAGAATGGGATGTTGCACCATCGGAGATTTCTTCAAATATCCTTTTTTATGCTTTGTTTCGGAATATGTAGATTTGGGCAATTTTTTTTTTAAATCAAGATTCTGTTGGTTGGGACGTTGATGGCCTTTTAAAATGAGATAATTTTTTAACAAACGTTTTTTTCCCTCTTCCATTCTGTTATCCTTCAAGTGTTCATATATCTGCATTTTGCTAAATGGGACCTCCTCCCCTGTCAAACCTAAAGGGTTTTTTATTGAAATGGTGTAGAAAAAAAAAACACAGAAATGGGATGACTTCCAGATTATTTATTGAAATGGGGTGACCAGGGTGGTCACGCCACTCCCATAGGCGGCACCACCCTGGTGTCAACCCCCCTGCATCAAAATTAGAGAAAACAGTTACAAACAGTGAAGGAAACAGTGAAGAAAACAGTAACTGACAGAGGCATGCAGGAGGAGGTAAAAAAAGCAAAACAATGGTTTGCAATAGGTGGCACCGCCTCAAAAATGGACTGCCAGAGGCGGCACCAAAGCCAGGTCAATGGCTTGGCAGAGGCGGCACCAACTTCTCCCATGCACTTTTGGGGGACCTTAAAATGGTCCCCTCGTCCGTCCCCCCCTGGAAAGCTTCTTGCTGCAGAAGAAGAAAAGAAGAAGAAGAAGAAGAAGAAGAAGAAGGTGGCGCCGGAAAAAGAAAGAGGAAGAAGAAAGAAAGAAGGAAGAAGGAAGAAATCAGGGGAAAAAAAATTAGGAAAATTAGGTATAATTTTTTTTTAAATAATGTTTATGTTCTTTGTTGTTAGTATATTATTATATTAGATATTAATTTTTATTTTATTAGTTATTTGTTGTTAGTAGTTTATATTAATAAGTATTGTTACTTACTTAGGATTAGTAGGTTAAATAGTAATTTAGTTATTTAGTAAGTCAATTATATTATTATACCGTAGTTAGAAACCCTAAAAAAATAGTTATGTTAGTTAGTATGTTAGTATATATTAATATGTTAGTTTTTAACACTAACATTATTTTATTTAGTATATTGTTATTAGTTAATCCTTAATGATTAATTTAGATAGTATATAAAATAGTTATTATTATTGTTAGTGTAATATTGTTGTTAGTAAAAAATGGTAAATGTTATTTTAATTAGTATTATATTATTATTGTTGGTAATATATTATAATTATTGTTAGTATAAAAAAACATTAAAATAATATATAAAACATTATGTATTAAAATAAAAATATAAAATAATAAGATACGAAAATAGTATATTTTTCGAAAGTAATCGAATTTGAGAAAAAGTGTTAGTATATTAATGTTAGTTAGTATGTATATTAATGTGTTAGTATATTAATATGTTAGTTAAAAATCCTAAAATAATATATTGTTAGTTAGTATGTATATTAATGTGTTAGTATACTAATATGTTACTTTAAAACCCTTAGAACCTTAAAATAATATATTGTTAGTTAGTATATTAATACGTTAGTATTACTCTAAAAAGTTAATATTTTAGTTAGTATATTTTAGTTAATATTATTAATATTGTTAGTATAGTAAAAAACCTAATTATTATTTTTGTTATTTTTAAATTTTTTAGTTTTGTTTTAAAGCTATTCTATTTTGTTTGTTTATTTTGATTTGTTAGTAAGTTATTTGTTTATATTAATTAATTTTTTATTGTGAATGTTATGTTTTAAATTTTGTTTGAGAAATTTTGTTTATTTTTTAACAGATTGACCATTGAAGATGGATGATCAGTTTTTCGTATGCGTTTATTTCGATGGAATCATCTTGACAACAACCGTTGGATGCATATTTGAATGTCGGCAACAAATAGCAATGAGATTTAATAGAAATGTCTCGTTGGATGATATGAAGGGAAAGATTAACGCAAAAATTGTTAGACGTTGTGGGAGATCGATTTCGAGAATTTTCTACAAGTTTCCAGTTTCAACAGATCCGATCAAATTCACAAAAATGGAACTTGTAGACGACGAAGACGTGGAGACAATGATCGCTCTTTACTGTGGGAATGGGAGTAACAAAAATGCACCGATTCACTTATTTGTTGAGTTAGCCGGTATTGAGCAAAATGAAGACATCAATGCATATGGTGAAGAACATGGGGCTCAAGAACCGTGCATGGTGCCTCCAATATCGTATGTTGATGCCGACTCGACTATACATGGGATCGATATCGATCTTAATATTACACCCGATATTGATGTCGTTGGTGATGATGGACACGATAGTTGTGATCATTGTGAGGAAGAGGTCGATATTGACAGTGATTCCGATATGGACGATATACCTGATGATATTGACGATGAAGACGTGAATGACGATGGGAACAGTAGTGCGTCTTCTGTCGGGAACCAGATGCGATGTATTACGATACACAATAATCCTGGGCCACACATGTCGCTCATAGACCCCGACACAGCGCGTGTAACTGAGTTTTTGGAGTACCCTGAAATATATCTTGCTCACCGGGTCGCCGTAAATTCCGATCATGAGGAGTTATTCGTAGGCCAGAGATTCGGAAGTAAAGAAGAGTGCGTATCTGCTATTAAACGGTATAGCATGGATATATCAGTGGATTACAAAGTCGCAGAGTCTAAATCGACAGTATATATTACGGAGTGTTGGAAGGCAGCGGAAGGCTGCAATTGGCAAATACGAGCTGCATTCATTCAAAAATCATAGATGTGGGAGATAAAAAAATTGGTTGGGCCTCACACATGCAGATCGACACATATGACAGAAGATCATCGAAAACTTGATTCCAAAACTATATGTATATGTATCATGCAAATGGTGAAGGACATGCCGACTATTAAAGTTTCGATACTGATTGCTGAAATACAAGCACGATTCCAGTATCGAGTATCATATCGAAAGGCGTGGATAGCTAAACAGATGGCAATGGAACAATTGTATGGGGATTACGATTCATCGTATAACGAGCTACAGGGATGGATAGCTGCTATGCGGGAGTACATACCGAGGACTGTGATTGAGTTACAGACATGACCTTTTTACGGCCCAAATGACCAATTACAGCCGGGGAAAAGAATTTTTCATCGGATGTTCTGGACGTTTGATCCATGTGTACGGGCATTTCCACACTGCAAGCCGTTTGTGCAGGTGGATGGGACATGGCTATACAAAAAATATACACAGGTCTTACTTATTGCGGTTGCTCAAGACGGCAATAGGAACGTTCTCCCAATAGCGTTTGCAATAGTAGATAAGGAGAATATGGAATCCTGGGAATTTTTCCTTACCAACCTGCGGAGGTATGTTATTAGCAACGATAATATTTGCATCATCTCCAATAGAGGGAAAGGACTAATTGCCGCAATTAGGCGTTCCGGTGTGCCATGGAGATCCATTTACTGCATCCATCACATTGCGGCTAACTTTCTTCGAGAGTATAAGAATGCAAACTGGAAGAGAAAAGTGGTGAAAATGGGTAAAGGATAACCTTATATTTTCAATATAAGTTTAATGTTTTTTAGTTATTCAGTTACCGTAACTTATATGTTTTAAAACATGTACAATGTATGAGTTAGAGCCACATATTTTTCACCAAATGATGACTCAACTTGAGAGTGACATGGAAGGTCAAACGAACAAATCTTTTCGGGAGTGGTTGGGTACAATGGAGCCGTGGCAATGGGCTCAAAATTTTGACGAGGGCTTTTGTTATGGTCAAATGACTACAAACTTGGTGGAAGGGGTCAACACTGTGTTGTTGAAAACACGACATCTTCCGATTTCATCTGTCTTCTCGGCTACATTCTACAGGTTGGCAACCTTGATGCCAAAAATGGGTGAACAACAAGTCAACCAGATGGATGCGGGACATGTGTTTGTGGAAGATGTCAGGGATGCATTAATTGCAAACCGTCGGATTGCAAGGTCGATGACTGTAGAAATATATTCACGACAAATGGAAACTTTTCAAGTTATGGAGTCCATAGGTCGTCGACCCGGTTTGCCACCTAGGTCTTATGGAGTCGATCTTCGGAACAGACAGTGCAAATGCAGGAGGTTCCAAACACTTTATTATCCGTGTGCACATGTTGTGGCAGCGTGTGCTAAAGTGAACCTTAGTGTTGAACATTTTGTCGATGATGTGTACACTCTAGAGCGTACGTTGCATGTCTGGGAAAATGAGTTCCCTGTCCTGCCTGACCTGTCTACATGAGAGGTGCCTCAAACAACTTTCGAGCTTGTCCCAGACAGAGCGCTACGCAGGAATCCGAAAGGCCGTCCGCAATCGTCCAGAATCCGTAATGAAATGGACATTAGGGAGAAATCCAACGGTAAGCGCTGTGGAATATGCAGGTTAGGTGGTCATTGTAAACGGCCCAAAACGTCCGGGCCCAAACGAAAGAGTAAAAACAACAAGGCCCAATAACAAAAGGCCCAATAGGCCCGAAACCTTAAGTTTTTTTCAGAAAAAAACCTTTAGGGTTTTTGAAACCCTAAAATGCCGCCGCTCTCCTTGCGCCGTTCCTCCTCCACAGCACCAACCCCACTTCCCATTGTCGGCCATAACCTGCAAAAGAAGACACAAACACAATAGTGGCAGAAAACGGGGAAAGCCATTGTATTATTTTATTTCTACTTTTTCGGTTATAAAAACCGAAGGAAAAGATTGTAAAAGGGGGGAGGAGAAATTTTCGGATGAAAAAACGAACCATCGGAAATAGAAAGCAGAAAAAAGCAATAAAAGGTTGATATCAATCTCTCCGTTTTCATACAACACTGTTTTTTTTCCTTTTTACCCTTTTTATTTTTCATTTATTTTTTTAAAAAAGTACTTTTTACAAATAATAATAAAAAACGAAAAGGAAAAACTCACCGAATTCGCATCGTGCCTCCGTCGCCGGAACCGTCCCCTTTGTCGTCGAAATCGGCTCAAAGGGGGTGGTTAAGAGGTCTCTTCTTCTTCTTTAAAACTAAGAAGGCTTTGCCTTCGGTTTTCTGTTCAAAGAGGAGCTTAAAGGGTGTTCATTTCATCTTTCGATCACCGACTACGGCGGTCCAATGAAAGATCTAAGGTCGGCCATGGAAAGAGCTGAAGGAGTTGAGAGATGAGAGGTTTTCAAACTTTTTTTTAGAGATGAAAGGTTTTCAAGCTTTTTTTTTTAAAAAAAAAAGGGGAAGTTGCAGAATATAGAATAAAAAAGGGTTTTGAAATATTAAATGAAACAGCTTTTTGGTGGGGGGAATGAATGCGCGTGCACTTACATTAAAAAGGGGTTATTTATCGCTTCAGTCCCTCCTCTTTTCAGAGAATTATAATAAAACCTTTTGGGCAATTTTCTCCTATTTGATTTTTAATTAATTGTTTTTAACTTTATCACTACATTGCATTTAGCATTACATTTAATACTATGTTATATTTTTACTTTTATTGATTATTATCTACCTGTTGTTTCTATTTACTATTATTATTATCGTTATTATTATTTTTATTGTTATGTTTAATTTAATATCATCGAGTTGTTATTATTAATATTTAGTATTGTTTATTTACTGTTGTTATACTATTTTTATTTATATATTTACTTATTTTCTTTTATAATTTCATACTTATTTTTACTACTGTCATTATCATGCTCATTTATTATTTCTAATGTCATTATTGCATTATATTTGTTTTATAAGTTATTATTATATTTCTTAGCTATCATTGATATTATACATACATATATATTTATTCACATTAATATAGTATTACCATTTACAATTCTTATTTCACCATACTATTATTATTAGCATTATTATTATTATTACTAACTTTATTATTATTATCATTATTATTTTTATTATTTGTTTACTTTATTTTTCTTTTGTGTTATTACTTCTATTATTATTATTATTATTATTATTATTATACTATTATTTGTATATACATACTTACTATATTATTATATTTTATTATATTTATATTATTACGTTGTATATATTTTGCATCACTATTACCTTTTATTATTATTACTATACTACTACTACTATTATTATCATTGTCATTATTATTATATTTATTAGTATTATTAGTATTAGTATTATTATTATTATTATTACCAGATTTACATTATTGTATTGTACATATTTCGTGTCATTATTGTTACTATTTTATTATTATATTTACTATTATCTTTATTGTTACTAACATCTTTTATTTTATTCATTGTTGTTATCTTAATGTTGTATCCCATGTAAATCACCATTTTTTGAATCGCATTTCAATATCTTCTTATTTTTTTATGAAAAAAAAAGACGCTTCACAAAGGTAATATTCATGAATTTGGGAATTCAAAAATTTGTGCCCAATCGTGCTGGGTGCGACTTTTTGTTTGATCGAACAAGTGGATAGCCTTTCAAATTTTGTTTCTATTTTCAAATAAGGTGATATTTGTGCGTTTGGAAGTTCGAAAAAATCGTGCCCAATCGTGCTGGGTGTGTTTTTTTTGGTACGACCAAATGAGCAAACACCCTTTCCAAAATTTCAAAAATATGTGCTTGGAGAATTTTGGAGATAATCTTGAGTTCATGGACTTAGATTCTCGTGTCCAATCGTGCTGGATGTGAGATTCTATTCCTTCGAAACAAGGGAAACTCAATATTCGATCAAGTTGTTTAAAATAAAAAAAATAAATAGAATAAAATTTCAAAATCTTTTCAAGCTTTGCGACATTAGGACATTAATTAATCAATTTGGTACCGATTTTTGGGCTTTGCGAGGGTGCTAATCCTTCCTCGCACGTAACCGACTCCCGAACCCGTTTTCTGACTTTTCGTAGACCAAAATTGTTGTTTTGACAAATCAAATGGTTTATCTAAAACAATCACTTTTCGAGGTGACCCGATCACACCTAGCAAAAAAGGATTGGTGGCGACTCCCGTTCTTATTCATTTTCAAAACCCAAGTTTGATTCACGCCCTTCTCAAACTTCGAGGGGTGGTTTCGACAGCTTGGCGACTCCACTGGGGACCTAATAAGAGAGTCAGGCCATAAAATTGATTATTCTTTGTTCTTTTGTCGAAAATTTGGAAAATTGTCTTTTTTAAAAAACAAAAAAAAAACCATGTTTCTTTTGATACATTTGTTGATACTGTGATTACAATAACGTCGAGTCTCATAGGATGTCTCTGCATTCATATTTGCATGACTGTTGTGGTCACACCCTTAAGTGGGAGCGAGAAGCTATGCCTTCGTGAGGTTTTCACCTCCGCATGGGCTAGGGGACTGCTTCCGGAATACATCCGTACCTATGGTTTCGTGAGGTTTTCACCTCCGCATGGCCATAGGGAAATGTGTTCCCCTGAACTGAACTCGATCCGTATGAGCCTATAATGGGTGAGGATTGAGGAATCTGCTGGTTCAGGTACCCTTACTTTAGAACCAAACCACATGTA
Source organism: Gossypium australe (assembly GCA_005393395.2). Classification (NCBI taxonomy): domain Eukaryota; kingdom Viridiplantae; phylum Streptophyta; class Magnoliopsida; order Malvales; family Malvaceae; genus Gossypium; species Gossypium australe. The sequence continues at coordinate 32,299,216 of CM016618.1, forward strand.
GAGAGACCTAGGAGCCTACCCTAGATAGAGCCATGCCAAAATGGTCACCTGGATAATTGTTATGTGTTTATTTGTTACTCCTGCGCTAACGTGTTTTATTCTGTTTTGATTGCATTGGATTGCATCATCGAAGAAAGAAGGTGTTGATTAATATTTGATTACTAAACAGAGGAGTTTTTCATAAGGAAATAAATTTCTTGATAAAGTGGATTGTAATACGGTTGCCCAAATATAGCCCAAGTAAACAACGAGAGAAGACCGATAGTCCATAGAAGAGTGCAAGACCTTGCTCGATGATTCAAGCCAACACAGATTATTCAAGAGTCGTCACGTCTCGATTTTCTTAAAGAAGCTTATGAGTATCACGAAGGACAAGTGTGAAGGAGTACGGCCTGAACCAAGCTACAAGGGGCTAGAAGAGGCATCTACGAAGAAAGCGCACGAGATATGGCCATGATATCCATTCACTAAGGAAGGGATTGGTGTTTTGCTTGGACTATGAGGACAAAACCGTATATTCAATCCATTTTATGTAAAGAGTTTTATTTTCTAGAAAAGTTCTTCTAATGGGATTGAATTCATAATCAGCGCCTCTCTTTCTTCTTGCATTCATCCCATACATTTGCATTGCATCATCTTAGAAGGGAGGTGTTGATTCGCATTTGATTGCTAAATAGAAGAATTTATCATAAGAAAATGTGTTACTTGATAAAGTGGAAAACGATGTGGTCGTCTGAACAGGGCCTAGGTAAGCAACAAGACAAGACATTACCTGAAGATTCAAGCTGAGAAGAATTGCTCGGAAGCCATCAGAAGATTATGAGCACCACGGAGGATAGGTGGATGATGAGGTACGGCCTAGATCAAGCAACAAAGAAAATACGAAGAAGAGGATTCGTTTGAAGATTCAAACCGACAATGATTGTTCGGGAGCCATCAGAGGATTATGAGCATCAAAGAGGATAAGTGAATGGTGAGGAACAACCTGGATCAAGCTACAAAGAGCTAGAAGAGGCGGGACACGACCATAATATCCGGCTACGAAGAAGAGGATTGGTGTTTTCATCTGGATCATGAGGAGAAGGCCGTATATGTGGGCCATTTTATGTAAAGAAACGTATTTTCTAGACAAGTTCTTCCAATAGGAATTGAATTCATAATCAACGCCTCTCTTTCTTTTTGCATTCATTCCATGCCTTTGCATTGCATTTCATGCATTTGCATTACGTCATATCACATGCATTAAAACTTGTAGGAAGACTCTAATTAAGGAAAGTTATTTCAGTGACCCAGAAGACATGGACCGAAGGTTGGAGAGATTAGAGCAAAGGCAAATGTTGATGCAAGAACAGTTGGCCAAAATTCAACAGGATATGCAAGATCAAATGAATATGATGCACCAGTTAACCCAATTACTAGTCGAAAGACTTGGGAAAAGGGGTGATCCAGTGGTCAGTAGTACAGATGATGGTGAAGAAATTGTTTACTTCCTGATGAATATTCCGACTCAACCAGATACACAGTCGCATAGGGAACCTGTCATTATCAAGCCCCAACGTCAGATTAATATCCCGACACTGTTGAATCTTCCGAGGGACTCATGTTTTAACCCTAATGATGATCATGCCAAACTGATTGTCCAAGCGAAGACAAAGGAAAGGAGAGAGCGGACATTAAGGGCCCCGAAGAAGAAGGAAAAGGAAATGGGTAGTACAAGTAAGCGCGACAAGGGCCGTCCGGAGCTGATTTCAGTAAGCCAGTTAAGGATGGTGACTACCAACCCTCAAGGCCCTTTTAAGCAGGATTCTAACCCAAAGCCTAACATTGGAAGACTCCACTTCACACCCATCTCGATGACATACAAGGAGCTCTACCAAAAGTTATTTGATGCACATGTGGTGTCTCCTTACTATTTGAAGCCATTACAGCCCCCATATCCTAAATGGTATGATCAGAAGTTCAATGCGACTACCATGCGGGAGTAACAGGTCACTCAATCGATAACTGCACTGCATTTAAGAAGTTGGTTGAAAAGTTCATTAAGATAGGAATTGTGGAGTTTGATGATTTTTTAGGACCTACTCATTCTGATGAAGCCGTAACAGAAGCCGGGATGAGGGAGAAGAATGCATTTCCTTGAAGAAAGTCCTCGGAATCGGGAAATAAGAACACTAACGATGTATCTGTAAAGTGAACTGAAGAATCAAAGTTTCCAAGACCTTGCATGTTTGGGAGTGTTTTGAAGAATGGGACTGTGGAAGAGATCCCTGTATTTTAGAGCTAACTTGGAGTAATATCCAAAATGCACTTATTGCTCTAAAGCCTAGGAGCAGTAAGAATCTTTTTGTGAAATAGGCTTGTGTCCGGATTGTTATTTCAATAAAATGCATCTTTCTAAGTAAATATTTTCATGCTTGACACTCCTTTTTTCATTTTTCATTCATATCCATATCATGCATATAATCATCCTTGGAATCAGTTGTTCTTTGGATTTTCTACCTCACACCCGCAATGGGTCCCCAGATATCAATGACATGAGCGACGTCGTTACTGACTCGGAGACTACTTCTGAGTAAGATATGCAGGATCTCAAGGCTTTGGAGACGATAGAGATTGTAACCTATATCCTGACTTGTTAAGGATGGTAGAGCAAGATTGAAAATAGATACTACCTTATAAAGCGTCGTTGTGAGCCTAGGAGAAGAGAGAAAGGTGAATATGGAAGCCTAGCTCACCGCAAAGACAAAGCGAGACATCATCAACTTATTCCCAATTCAAGGATGTTTTCACGTGACACACCTGAGCTACTGAAATGTGGGTATGCCGTTAAGACCAAGAAGGTCCTATAAGAGGTTCATCAGGGTATTTAAAGATCACATGCTAATGATTTTACGATAGCCAAGCTAGTTATGAGATTCGAATTCTGCTGGTCCATCATAGAAAGGGATTGCATCAGTTATGTCATAAATCCCAAATTTATGAAAACAAGATTCATGCGTCTCATCCATTTCTTCATAGACCTCATTTGTGTGGGGCATAGACGACCTCATCGGAAGCTTTTAGCGAACATTAATTCGCTAAGAGGGTGGAAGTAGCTTCGTAAGCCAATATTGCAAAATTAGTGGTCATTAGAACAAAAAAGAAAAAGATGCCGGCAACAAAAAAAGTCAGAAAGATTACATTTAACCGCACAATGTCAAAAGTTTGTGGTGTGTCGAATGTCACGTCATAGTGCAAAAAAAAAAGGGCAACAGAATAAGGATTGAAGAGAATGTTGAGGGTTATCCGTCACGATCGGATGATGTGAGTTTACAACAAAAAGGATCGCCTTAGAAAATTTCATGATAGGGCTTTGAAAAAATTCTCACATACAAAAAGGACTTCGGAAGGAAGTGAATACCAAACTAGGAAGGACCTTATGCAGCAAAGAAGACCTGTTCTAGGGAAGCATGGATATGGATAGCAAAGACTTGTCCAATTTGGTGAATTCAGATTCAGCCTAAAAAAGGGTTGATTCAAAAAAAAAAAGAGAAAAAAAAGGGAGAGGCCAGAGGCGAGAACCCGCAAAGGGCGCCTTGAGACCAAAGATGGGTTTGAGTTGAAAACTCGAAAAGGGCAGCTCAAATTTTGATTGAAAGAGTAGCATACAGTAGTCTTGTTACGCTTGAATTAACAATGAAGAAGTATGTTATGTCTTGGGGCATCACCAAAGTACTCTGGATCCCCTAAGCACATATTGAGCTTAAAATGATCCTCAAGAAGTCGGAACGAAGAAGCTCAGGCTGCGATATCTGGGGCACCTAGTTTCCATTTTGAGTCTGCTATCTCTGCTTTTTTTCAAAAAAAAAACTCTAAATAAACTTTCTTTTCATTGTATTTCCTAACTTTAATTAACTTGTTTGTTTCGAGCTGCACTCTCAAATAAATTTCCGTTTCAAGCATATTGCATGAAATAACAATTATTGGACTAATAATACTTTCATGAGGGGAGTTTCGCATATTACTCTGAAAACCTCTAAACAATACAGGAGTCTGAAACAGGATTATTGTTTAAGATTCACCAAGCTTAAGAGTTGGAAACATCTGAGTCCGAATTAAGGTTATCTCTTCAAATTTTTGGCGAAAATGGTGATTGAAAAGAATGACAAGGTATTGCCTCAGTGGTACAGAAGGGGACGAAAAATGGATATTGTTAACCCAAGTGCTAAATCGAAATCATTTTCAAAAGGAAATGATATTTTGCATTCATGCGAGCATCATACACATACATCTGGCTGGGTCACCTAAAAAGACGAAAGCTGATACAGATCCTATACCTTTGAATGGCAATGGGATGGATTGAAGAAGAAACAAATCTCACATTCTGAAATCACGGCGGGAGGGTTGGAAAAGATTCAGATCCTATACCCCCAAGTCGCAATGAGATGAACCTTAAAGTTACAGTGGGGCAAATCTGTTGAGCAAGATATGTGTTTCTCGGGTTTTCAGTCAAAGAATACTAGCCGAGCAAAAGGGTAGCATATTACCCTAATGAACTATGAACGATGACACCTTAAGCAGGGATCATTCTCATGAAATTTTACATTCATGCAAAACACATTTAGTTAGAAGCATTTAAATGTCGTCCATAACACATATAATTAAGAGGCTTCGAGTCATTCCGATCATCATATCCTCATCATTTGCATAAGCATAAGCACATCCTAAAGGACAGGTTTCTCAAAGAATGGTGTAGCAGGTTCAGATTTTGCTCTCAAGAGATAGTAGTCAAGGATTGAAGTCTTCCTGAGGATAGTAAGGAAGCAAACTGAAAGATACAAAATTTGTTGGAACAGACAGAAGATTGAAGTCTGCTTGAAGAGTGAAGAAAGCAAATCTGGCGTTCCTGAGCTTTGTAGGAAGCAGATTAAAGACAGCAAATCTGGCATTCCTGAGCTTTGCAGGAGGCAGATTGAAGAAAGCAAATCTGGCATTCCTGAGCTTTGCAGGAAGCAGATTGAAGAAAGGAAATCTGGCATTCCTGAGCTTTGCAGGAAGCAGATTGAAGATAGCAAATCTAGCATTCCTGAGTTTTGCGGGAAGCAGATTGAAGACAGCAAATCTGGCATCCCTGAGCTTTGCAGGGAGCAGATTGAAGACAGCAAATCTGGCATTCCTGAGCTTTGCAGGAAGCAGATTGAGGACAGAAGATCTGGCATTCCTGAGCTTTGCAGGAAGCAGATTGAGGACAGAAGATCTGGCATTCCTGAGCTTTGCAGGAAGCAGATTGAAGGCAGAAAATATGGCATTCCTGAGCTTTTCAGGAAGCAGATTGAAGACTTTTTAAATAAGGAATATTACCTTTATACAAATACATTTTTAAACAAATGCTTATTCTCGAGAATTCGAAATGTCGTGTCCTAAAGTATTGGATGTGATGTTTTGTTATTTCGTGATAAGATTTTCTAAATCACGGCCATGTTCTGTATTTAGAAATTCGAGAGATCGTACCCTAAAGTATTGGGTTGCAATTTTCTTCGTTTAATCTAAATATCCAAATGTCGTTTAAAACAAATATATGTTTAAAAAGCTTACTCTCGGGGATTTAAATTATCGTGTCCTAAAGTATTGGATGTGATATTTTACTTCTTTGGAACGAGAGAAGTCTTGGTATTCAATTTGAGAAAACTATCTCGGATTTGAGGATTTAAATTATCGTGTCCTAAAGTATTGGATGTGATATTTTATTCCTCCGAAATGAGAAAATCTTGATTTCCAAAAAGATAGCAAATCTGGCATTCCTGAGTTTTGCAGGGGGCAGGTTGAAGACAGCAGATCTGGCATTCCTGAGCTTTGCAGGAGGCAGGTTGAAGACAGAGGATCTGGCATTCCTGAGTTTTACAGGAAGCAGGTTGAAGACAGAAGATCTGGCGTTCCTGAGCTTTGCAGGAAGCAGGTTGAAGACAGAAGATCTGGCATTCCTGAGGTTTGCAGGAAGCGGGTTGAAGATAGAAGATCTGGCATTCCAGAGCTTCACAGGAAGTAGATTGAAGACAGAAGATCTGGCATTCCTGAGCTTTGCAGGAAGCGGGTTGAAGACAGAAGATCTGGCATTCCAGAGCTTCACAGGAAGCAGATTGAAGACATTAAGATTGAAGTTGCAGTAGAGTGGATCAGAACAAAACTCATCTCACTGAAGTTGTATTGAAGCAGTTACGGTGGGTCAAAACGAGGCTACCAGAGGAAGAAAGCACTAAAAAGTCAAGACTCAGTGCGTCCCGACGAACTTGGGCCTTCTTTATGTCTTTGCTCTATTATCGTTACACGACAATGAGCAAAGAGGGGCAGCTGTAAACGGCCCAAAACGTCCGGGCCCAAACCAAAGAGTAAAAACAACAAGGCCCAATAACAAAAGGCCCAATAGGCCCGAAACCTTAAGTTTTTTTCAGAAAAAAACCTTTAGGGTTTTTGAAACCCTAAAATGCCGCCGCTCTCCTTGCGCCGTTCCTCCTCCACAGCACCAACCCCACTTCCCATTGTCGGCCATAACCTGCAAAAGAAGACACAAACACAATAGTGGAAGAAAACGGGGAAAGCCATTGTATTATTTTATTTCTACTTTTTCGGTTATAAAAACCGAAGGAAAAGATTGTAAAAGGGGGGAGGAGAAATTTTCGGATGAAAAAATGAACCATCGGAAATAGAAAGCAGAAAAAAGCAATAAAAGGTTGATATCAATCTCTCCGTTTTCATACAACACTGTTTTTTTTCCTTTTTACCCTTTTTATTTTTCATTTATTTTTTTAAAAAAGAACTTTTTACAAATAATAATAAAAAACGAAAAGGAAAAACTCACCGAATTCGCATCTTGCCTCTGTCGCCGGAACCGTCCCCTTTGTCGTCGAAATCGGCTCAAAGGGGGTGGTTAAGAGGCCTCTTCTTCTTATTTAAAACTAAGAAGGCTTTGCCTTCGGTTTTCTGTTCAAAGAGGAGCTTAAAGGGTGTTCATTTCATCTTTCGATCACCGACTACGGCGGTCCAATGAAAGATCTAAGGTCGGCCATGGAAAGAGCTGAAGGAGTTGAGAGATGAGAGGTTTTCAAACTTTTTTTTAGAGATGAAAGGTTTTCAAGCTTTTTTTTTTAAAGAAAAAGGGGAAGCTGCAGAATATAGAATAAAAAAGGGTTTTGAAATAAAAAATGAAACAGCTTTTTGGTGGGGGGAATGAATGCGTGTGCACTTACATTAAAAAGGGGTTATTTATCGCTTCAGTCCCTCCTCTTTTCAGAGAATTATAATAAAACCTTTTGGGCAATTTTCTCCTATTTGATTTTTAATTAATTGTTTTTAACTTTATCACTACATTGCATTTAGCATTACATTTAATACTATGTTATATTTTTACTTTTATTGATTATTATCTACCTGTTGTTTCTATTTACTATTATTATTATCGTTATTATTATTTTTATTGTTATGTTTAATTTAATATCATCGAGTTGTTATTATTAATATTTAGTATTGTTTATTTACTGTTGTTATACTATTTTTATTTATATATTTTACTTATTTTCTTTTATAATTTCATACTTATTTTTACTACTGTCATTATCATGCTCATTTATTATTTCTAATGTCATTATTGCATTATATTTGTTTTATAAGTTATTATTATTATATTTCTTAGCTATCATTGATATTATACATACATATATATATTCACATTCCATTAATATTATTTCCATACTATTATTATTAGCATTATTATTATTACTAACTTTATTATTATTATCATTATTATTTTATTATTTGTTTACTTTATTTTCTTTTATGTTATTACTTCTATTATTATTATTATTATTATACTATTATTTGTATATACATACTTACTATATTATTATATTTATTATATTTATATTATTACGTTGTATATATTTTGCATCACTATTACCTTTTATTATTATTACTATACTACTACTACTATTATTATCATTGTCATTATTATTATATTTATTAGTATTATTAGTATTAGTATTATTATTATTATTACCAGATTTACATTATTGTATTGTACATATTTCGTGTCATTATTGTTACTATTTTATTATTTATTTACTATTATCTTTATTGTTACTAACATCTTTTATTTTATTCATTGTTGTTATCTTAATGTTGTATCCCATGTAAATCACCATTTTTTGAATCGCATTTCAATATCTTCTTATTTTTTTATGAAAAAAAAAGACGCTTCACAAAGGTAATATTCATGAATTTGGGAATTCAAAAATTTGTGCCCAATCGTGCTGGGCGCGACTTTTTGTTTGATCGAACAAGTGGATAGCCTTTCAAATTTTGTTTCTATTTTCAAATAAGGTGATATTTGTGCGTTTGGAAGTTCGAAAAAATCGTTCCCAATCGTGCTGGGTGTGTTTTTTTGGTACGACCAAATGAGCAAACACCCTTTCCAAAATTTCAAAAATATGTGCTTGGAGAATTTTGGAGATAATCTTGAGTTCATGGACTTAGATTCTCGTGTCCAATCGTGCTGGATGTGAGATTCTATTCCTTCGAAACAAGGGAAACTCGATATTCGATCAAGTTGTTTAAAATAAAAAAAATAAATAGAATAAAATTTCAAAATCTTTTCAAGCTTTGCGACATTAGGACATTAATTAATCAATTTGGTACCGATTTTTGGGCGTTGCGAGGGTGCTAATCCTTCCTCGCACGTAACCGACTCCCGAACCCGTTTTCTGACTTTTCGTAGACCAAAATTGTTGTTTTGACAAATCAAATGGTTTATCTAAAACAATCACTTTTCGAGGTGACCCGATCACACCTAGCAAAAAAGGATTGGTGGCGACTCCCGTTCTTATTCATTTTCAAAACCCAAGTTCGATTCACGCCCTTCTCAAACTTCGAGGGGTGGTTTCGACAGTCATAATTGAAGTAAATGCCCGCAGCGAAACTATCATGTTGGACAATCGTCACGAGCGACAGGGAATTGAACTTATTCAGATTAACATGTTTTGTATTCAGATTAACATGATCAAATAAGGTTGGTATTTAAGCTTAGTTTTCATTAATTTCAACATTTTTGAGATTGTTATCATGCATATTAACTAGCCCATTTTTTAATTTGTGTTTTCGTTGTATGTTTCGAATATGGACATGGATTTTGGTATTAGTGTGGTTTGATAAAAAGAAAATTTTAGAAAGGTGGAGTATAGAATTTGGTAAGGACAAATTACATGTACTATCTATCAATATATGATGGTGCTATATATCATGTTTATACTAGGATTGATTTTGGTCCTAATTCGATGATTGCATTTGAATTCAGTGAGCTGTAGGTGTCATGTCCTAAAATCTTGTTACGAAATTTTAAAGCTTCAAATAAACAAAAATCATAGCAATATTAAGTAATTATAGCTGCAAATAATCAAGTTAATTTTATACAAATAAAGTATAAACATCGTAATATTTACAAATACAAAATACAAGAAAATCAAAACCGCAAGAAACGCCTAAAACTGACGGTTCGATGGTGTAGTCTTCGGTATGTACTTCTGCGGTGGTCGACGTTCACGTCGTGGGTGCCCGCGACGACCAACATCCTCTTCAGTCTCCGGTGGGGGTCCGGGTGAGGGTCCAGGTGGGGGTGTGCTAAACATGGCCGAAAAATCATGTGGCTCGAAGGGCATAGATGAACTCGAGCCAGAAGGAGTGCCCTGCTGCAGTGGATACGAGCCGGGAGTGCTGTACTGCGGTGTGTACAATCCGAATATATCAAAGCCCGTACTAGTATCCACCTCCTGACGAGCCCGGAAAGTAGTCATTGCCCAGAACATATGGATGATACGAATGTGCATCCGAATGTGAATGTGATTGCTCGGGCTCCGGCTCGGGCTCGGGCTCGGGATCAGGATCTGCAGCTGCCTCGGCCTCCATATCTGTCACTGGCTCGTATGCCCTATGTCGCTGCATGTGTGGGGGGACTACAGTCGACTGCCCTCCGAGTATATATGGCTTCCCCATACTAGAGTACCATTGTATGTACTCTAATGGAGGTTGAAGACCGAAAGCCATATCCATCCGGGGCATTGGGGACATGCGATCATTCCACACCGCAATAAATTGCCCATGCCTAACCCCCCAATCCAAGTCTGGTCTCCCTCTCTTATTTTTGCAATGAACCTCTCCCACCTGGCATGGCGGATTCGGGATGTATTGGACGCAACCAAATTGCCGCAGCACTCGGTCCCCGTGATACCACTCGACTACATGGAAGTAGACAATTGGTGCATTTGTGCACCACATATACGAGTGGATATAGGCGGACGGGGGTATAACAGCTGCAATTTCCGGTCTACCGTATGGCATCCATATAAACTGCACGATTAATAACATTGTTAAAATTAAACACAGTGTGCGTAAGATATACAAACTACCACGTAACCAATATTGGAATCGCTTACCCCTTCCCCGGCATGTTGTTCAATCATAAGCCGGTATATCGGGACAGTGTACGACCTCCCGATACCCGGATAAATACTCCACCTACAAAAAAAAATTAAGTCAAATAGTATCAATATAAAGAAATTTCAATTAACAACAAGTTATATTTTATCACCTGTTTACTAACGGATATACGTATGGTTGGTGGGTAACTGATGCCAAGAATGGCATCCGATACAGAGCCCGGGACTGCAATAGTGTAAGGCATCTGCCTATGTCTACGGTCGCTGGATTTGTAGTCCGACAAAGCTCACGGTACAACCACGTAAGAACTGCGGAAACCTAACTATACGAGCGAGCATTGCTTAAATCAGCCAATAGGGGTAGGTACTGAATATGAACCCTATTATTGTTTGCACTAGGCATCAGTACACCCCCTATGATGTGCATAATGTACACTCGACTAGCGCACATTAAGTCTCCTTCAGTGGCATCAGCTGATATATGTTCGTACCTCGCTCTTAGCCATGTAAATTTCAATTCTATAAAATTTTCTCCATCATTGCCGTACGAGTCCCCTAGTAGGCTCTGACAGAGTGTAAACGGGTCAGCTACCGCACTGACACCCGTAACGGGACTCCCGTCAATTGGGAGCCCAAGCTGCAGTGCAACATCCTCTAAAGTGACTGTGCACTCTCCACACGGGAAATGAAAAGTGTGGGTCTCCGGGTGCCAACGCTCGACTAGTGCGGATATTAAATCATACCGCATGTCAAACGTCCGGATCAGTGCTGCTGACCCGAATCCAGCTTGCTCTATATACGGCATCAGTCGTTCATCCGGGAGATTTCTTAAGCCATTCACCCGGCCCCGTAATACACGGTACGAGTCCTGACAGTGTTAAATCATAAAAAAATTACTACTTATAATTAATAACATAATTTATTATGTAGCTATTTTGTTAATATAACCTGTGATTAATAAATAACAATACATTACCATATTATTAGTAGCGTCAGATATGTGAGGAACTTTACTAATCAATGAAGCCATTTCCGTCTCAAATAAATTTTTTACCTACATAAAAAACAATAAATCTATATTCAATTAGTAACAAATAACATGCCAATACTAATAATATAACAAGAACATCATGTAAACGACGCATAATAAATATAATATTTTATTATTTATACAAACATCATAATATTAAGTAAAATATTAATTAGAGTTTTTTACAAACAATGATAATAACTAATAATAATATTTACGGTTTCTTAATAATAATAATATTATATTAACATAGCTAAAGTAATAATAATAATTTTTACGATTCCTTAATAACAATATTACGTATACGTATACCTTTTTCTAATAAAACCAGTGATTAACAAATAATAATTTAGTACATAATTATTATATATTACGAGTCTTTGTCCGTTTTACTTTATATTATTTTAGTACATAATAATTCAAATATATTATTTACAGGCACATTTTAGTACATAATAATTCAAATACATTATTTTACTATTTTCGTATTTTATTATTTTATATTATTTCTTTTAGTACGTAATATTTCAAATGTATTGTTTTATTACTTTTATATATCAATTTAGTAAAACCCACTTATTTTAACTATTTATTCGTATTTTTCTTTTTCTCAAATTCTATTACTTTAAAAAAATATATTATTTTCGTATTTTATTATTATTTATTTATTTTTATACATAATGTTTTATGTATTATTTTAATGTTTTTTATACTAACAATAATTATAATATATTACTAACAATAGTAATATTATACTAAATAAAATAACATTTACCATTTTTTACTAACGACAATATTACACTAGCAATAATAATAACTGTTTTATATATATACTAACTAAATTAATCATTAAGGTTTAACTAATAACAATATACTAACTAAAATAATGTTAAGAGTTAAAAACTAACATATTAATACACACTAACATATTAACTAACATAAATAAATATTTTTTTGGGTTTCTATTCTAACTACCTACCAATAATAATAGTATTTAACTAACTTACTAACTAACTACTACTTAAACTACTAATCTTAACTAAGTAACAATACTTATAATATAAACTACTAACAACAAATAAGTAATAAAATAAAAATTAATATAATAAAATAATTTAATAAAAATAACAAATCAAAAACACAAACATTATTTAAAAAAAATTTATACCTAATTTTTTCCTAATTTTTTTCCCCCGAAATCCTTCTTCCTTCTTTCTTCTTTCTTTCTTTCTTCTTTCTTTCTTCTTCTTCTTCTTCTGCTTCTGTTTCTGCTTCTGCCTTCGGGTGTGGAGGGTTGGGGGACGAGGGGGGACCATTTAAGGTCCCCATGTTGCACAAGAGGCCAAAATCGCATGCAGGTGCCGCCTCTGGAAGGCCATTCTCTAGCCTTGGTGCCGCCTCTGGCAGACCATTGTCCAGGTCTGGTGCCGCCTCTGCCATGGCATTGTTCAGCTTTCCACTGTTTTTTCTTCTTCTTTTCCCTGCATGCCTAACTGTTTGCCTGCATGCCTCACTGTTCTAACTGTTTTTGATGCAGGGGGGCTGACACCAGGGTGGTGCCGCCTATGGGAGTGGCGTGACCACCCTGGTCACCCCATTTCGGTAAATAATCTGGAAGTCATCCCATTTCTGTGTTTTTTTTTTTTCTACATCATTTCAATAAAAAAACCCCAACCTAAAAGCAAGGAGGTTGGGGTTAATCAAGCCGTTTTAGTTCAAAAAGGATACTTGGCGCCAACAGGATTCCCTGTCAGTAAAACCCAAACTGAGCCATTCGATCTTTGCATAAAGAGGTCTAGAGTGGCAGGCAGCTATGGAATGGGGTTAAGGCAAAGTACACACTAATCATTTCTCAAACACCTACGCTCAAGCTTCCTCTTTCTTGGTGGAAATTAAGTAAAAACTATCTTCCCAGTAAAGACCAGGATATATTAATACTGGATGTGCTGTGCCAACAGAGCTGTGAGGCCTACGATCACATTCACATGTTCACGGACGGCATCTTTGCCCAGCTTATTTGGTTCGCTACTAAATTAGGACTTGGGATTGATGGTTTCTCCATATTCCAAAATTGGATCCCATGAGAACAATTTTCCTACTAGCTACTGGCTTGTATTCAAATCCGTCGAGGAGTTAGTGATCACTTGTGAGAAAGACTTCTTCAGCAATAACCCCCTGGTGATTTCTATCAATCATGAGATTAACAGCACGCCCGGTTTGATACTCACCTTACAGGAACATAAGAAGCTACGGAGGTATATGGCAACTCAAGCCAACCACGTACCACCTCTGCTTATAGTAGTGAATGTTCGTATCTTTGATGACTGTTAAGACTTGTAAATTCGGGAAACATTATATTAAAAGATTCCTCGTTGATTCAATTTTCATGGAGCGACATGGATCATTAATTTCAGGTAAAGTTAATAAAGAATGAATCTGACGAAACTTACCTTTGAGCTATAAATGAGAGAGCATAAAAGCTCTTCTCCATTTGAAGAAAAGAATATTCATGCATTGCTTCTCTCAGAAATGCAACCTATTTAATCAAATCATAGGTAATGTAAAACAGTGGGATAAACCACAACATTACACGTAACAACTCAGTCCATAATCTATAGAGAGGAACCAAATAAAGTATTCTATACAAATACAAATAGAAGTGCAAAATCAAATTGATAGCCGGGAAATCAGATCACCTTCCCTAGCTGCTTTATTTCTTTTCAGTCTTGCAAGATTGATTGGTGGGCAACGAGTTAAAAATTAGTGAACTCACTCCAGAGAAGCCTCAAACTATGGAAGTGTAGCTCTTACTTCTTTCCTATCTGCTCCAAATGACTGCGGATGAAACAAAATGATAATAATAATATTAAATCAGACTGAAACCATTCCAGTGACCTTTTTTTTTAAAAACATTTAAAACATTTTATATTTTTTTAATAATTATCTTTGTGCTTTTTCAAGATTTTATATATATTCCATGTCATCAATTTAATGGAATCTAAGTTCGGGGACCAAATTGGGAAGAGTTATCAAGTTCCAGGACTAATGATTCAAGGATCAAATTGCGAAAAATTACAAGTTAAGAGACTAAATGTTGCTTTATTCCTAAATATGTATTTAATTTAATAAATATGGGTACTAAGAAGTTACAAGTTCAATTTTAATCACTTACAAAAATAATTTTAATTAAAAATCAATTTTTTATCATTCTTTTTCAAATTATTATCAGTTGAATGGACTTGCTAGAAGGATACGGTTCTTATCTCACAGTAAGCAATCATTTAAGCAACATTCATTCAATATAGAAATTCAAACTTTACTGACGAATTAAGAAACCTTAGCGAAGACAATGATAGGCAAATACTGTAAATGTATTTATATCTTAAGCAAATGATTCTGACCTCAACACCCAAACCTTTCGCATAAACATTTGTGAAGAGTTCAGAAGGTTCAGGCATTGGACTTTCCTGAAAAAGAAAAAAGAAGAATTTTAGTATCCATAAATAACTAAACAAAACTTCAGTAAACATAAAATACGAATAAACTCGTTAAAAAAAAAAAAAAACTCAGAATGAAAGCAGCAAAAAATTTCTAACCTTAGCTTGAGCAATTGCATCATCTACCTCTTTTCTCACTTCCTTTTCAACATCCTGAAATTTTTTCCATATTTTGATATTTTCACTACCCAAAACAATACATAACAACATTTGAATACTGATAGTTCCAAAAGTGACTCAAATACCTTCAACTCTTTTTCAGTAGCTAGATCATGAGACAATATCAGCTTCCTGATTCTTTCAATTGGATCACGCTCCTAGAAACATACATCTAGAATGTCAGTTTTGTATTACTTGATTAAATTACAAGAATAAATGTTCAATATTTAACAAATAAGTCCTAGAGAAAGTAACATGAATTGTGTATAAACCTGTCTAACACCACTAATCTCATCACGTGTTCGATAGGTGCTTCCAGGATCAGACATGGAGTGGCCATGATACCTGTATGTGTCCATTTCAAGAATCTGCATACAAGCAACAGGAATCAAAATATGTCAATAATGCAATGAAATATTGAAAGTAGCATGAAATTTCCGACAGGAAGTAGAAGCAAATAAACATGCCTCATCATTACTAAAAACATCCATGAACTTCAGAATCATATATCTTCGGTTTAAAGTAAAATTTTCACAACTTTAAACCTATGTCATTCAGACTCGGGTATGTGTCTGACATGGTTATGTTGAATTTTAAAGTTTTTCTATATATTTTGCAGGCCCCTTGGAGGGTCATATCCTCATAAGTCATATCTATTCACAAATAAGCATTGACAATGGGCATCGGCAATAAGTACTTCAAGAAAAATGAAGAGTTTAAGCAATATAGCTTTAAACACATTTGTGAGTTACAGGAGTAAGGACCTAAAATTCCAGTTGATGATAATTTACAGCATCTTCTTGCTTTGAAATTACAAGTCACTAGCATTTGTTTTTCTGAAAAAGAGAAGGGGGAAAGAACTGAAACAATGACTAATTAATACCCAGCCAAAAACCGGGTACAGATGCCCCATTAATTAAGAATAGAGAGCCACAGAATAATTTCCCGTGGCAAGCACCTAATGTACTTTTCTGTCTAGCAAGCATATTTGAAGTTACTGAGTTATCCTATAAGCATCAATTAATTTTAGGATAGTGCTACTTTTAGCTTTTATATGTGGGATGAAAAAAAAAAATTTCCATAACAGTTGTGCCTCAAAATATTCTTTTTTCTTAGACAAACAGGTTGTCCCTGCAAACAACTTTTCATCAGATATAAGCATCAAAGGCGTCTTATCATCTAATCAGTGACTGCCGTACCATAATCTCCTTGTGGCATAATAAAGAAGCTGTTGACAGTAAGCATCTGACATTGGAATGCATGATTCCCATAAAACTCGTGTAACATGACATTGCTACTTATCCTTTCTATAAAAGTTTCCAAGTTAAGCTTGCCATTGACCGCAAATTTAGACCTATTTTTTAGGTGTCATGAAGATTTCTCAAGCAACTTTACAGCCAGGAAAACTTCTCCAGAAATTCTCTGATGTTTGTTCTGGACAAGCACTGCAGAGTTTCAGCTTCACCTAAAATGCTATTCATCTAGAACCAGGTTAAATATAATCAACATGCAGGCAAAAAGATGACTTCTGGCAATTCAGTGCCACAATCGAGATCCATAAGTTAACCAGGCTTCAGAAAATTCCTCTAAGCCTATAAATGGGTGGGATTTGCACATACTAGCCAAAATAGATAAGTTTTGGCTTACTCTTTTGTAGAGATAAACTTCCTAATTTAAGTGGATTAGTTTAACCTTCCAGGTTACAACTCTGACAGCATGTACATTTACAAAGCTCCAATAGCTACAAAACAAAGATTTTTCCTCCTTAATACTACTTATCTGAAAGGCTTTGGATAAAGCACATCATTAATAAGACCAGTGAGAGAAATGGAAAGCAAATAAGAGAAGGTTATTAAGTCCATCTTTATAGATAATCCTAAAAGGAGAAGATAAGCTAACTATCAACTTAATCCACTTTTAAAATCTCTCCAAGTATATGCCCAATCCATAGCCAAAAAGTGGTCATATTTCTTTAATTGTAATTTCATTTCATTTTTCTCTCACTTCTCGCAATATGTAAATAACTGAAGGAAATAGAAATTTGCTTGTTTCAGTTTCCATTTTCTCTCTTAGGCTCTCCAAATAACTTACAAGCAAACTTCTGCTCCATTTCCCTTACCTATTCCTCCCTTGAGAAACCAAACATGTTATTATTAAAACAGGACAGTACCAATAGATAGGCACTCATACCCACCCCAGGTTAACAAGTGCTTTGCATAGGTCTATTCTGTTATGCGCTGATATCTTGTATTTTAGCCCTCTTGAAATTCAATCTCAAGGAGTGACCTTCCCATCTTAAGGCTTGGTACATGATACAAGCATTCATGTTGCACTATCTGTCAGGATTAAACTATTAGAATGCTGATATCTTGTATTTTAGCACTCTTCCAATCAAGTCTCAATGAGTGCCCTTTTTCCCATCTTAAGGCTTGGGATGTGATACAAGCATTCATGTTGCATTACGTAAAGATGAAATTTATTTGCACTCTGAATCTTAGAGATGTTATGTAGGACTGTTGCAAGAAGAAAATAGTTTGAAGTAAGCAAAATTTTCCAAGGAAGAGTTTTACTCCCAGCTCACTCTTCGTAGGTAATAAACTAAAAGATTGATTGATCGGAAAAAGGTTTCTAAATGAAACATGTGACTTCTCAGTCAAAGTGAGCATATTAACCATAGAGGAACTAAGACTTCTACTATAATGTAAATCATGTAGGAGTAATAGAACTTGCTTGCTACATAGTAGAGAAATTTGATTGTTTAATAGCAGTAAGTGTAAACAAGATAATACAAATTAAACAAATATTAAGATCTTACAAAAAGTAAAGAGTACAAAAGAAATTCAAAGTTTCTCTCAAGCAGAAGTGGTCAAATTCACACCATTATGAAAAATGGCCGGCACAAGAAAATGAAAACAATAAAAAAGTCAGGAGCTGGATGAATAAACTTACAATTGGTCCATTCTTCAAGGCATGCTCTTTGGCAAACTTGCAAGCTTGCTTCACAGCAAGGGCATCCATGCCATCCACCTATAGGATAAGAAGCATATGACAACTAGAACTAAAGTGCAATATTACAAAATACATTTATTGTCTATCATCCAGGAAAGGAACTTCAAACATATATTACCTCAAATCTACAAATAAAATAAAAAATAAAAAATTACATCCTTATAGCTGAAAAAGGTTTTCTCTCAGTAGGTCTACTAGAAAACTCTCTGTTTGCATCAAACCCTGAACTTTAGAAGAAAACAAACTTTTATATTAAGAACCAAATAGTATAACTGTCTAAGCAGTAAAAAGCCCTTGAGATCCCATTTAAGTTCTAATCTAAAAGGATTATCAGAACAAAGCCATACACCTCCGTTTTAAATCAGCAAAAGTACTTTCACGTAGCGCAAAATCACAACTATCACAGTTTTTCCGCTTACAGTACTATGACATCTACAGTTTCACAAAGTTCAAGAACCAATAAATTGCAACTTAACAAAACCATTGTCTCAACAAACCAACATTCCCACCTTCAAACCAGGAACATAATCCCCACGTTTGTAGTATGCTGGACTCTTCGCGGCTCTCCACTCTGCTGTCCCCATACCATCTGTACATTACAATTAAATAAGAAAATCTACCAAAAAAATGAATATCATAAACCAAAAATATTGCATTCCAATTGCTCACAGTGATTGTTCTCGCAGACTAGAATTGCAGGCAGATCCCAAAGCGCAGAGATATTCAATGCCTCAAACAACTGCCCTTGATTAGCGGCCCCATCACCGTACAAAGCAAAAGTCACGGTTTCGTCTTTAGAATACTTTTGCGCAAACGCCAAGCCACATCCTAACGGAACCTGAGCTCCAACAATCCCGTGACCGCCATAAAAATTCGAATCCTTCTTGTAAAAATGCATCGAACCTCCTTTGCCTTTAGAGCAACCAGCCTGGCGTCCCATCAGCTCAGCAAAAACTTCCAGCAGGGTTCCACCGCGACTGACGAATGTGCAGTGGTCGCGGTAGGCAGTTATGATGCAGTCCTTTTTGGTAATGGCGGCTTCCATGCCAACGGCGACGGCTTCTTGCCCGTCGTATAGATGACAGAAACCACGGATAAGCTTAGCCTTGTAGAGTGAATCGGCAGCGATCTCCATCCGACGCATCAGCGCCATGTCTCGGAAAAAGGTAAGGAGCTCCTTCGGATTGGTCTCGACGGAACGTGAGGGAGCTTCGCACTGGTGAGAGGTGAAAGGGACGGAGGTCTCGACGGTCAAGGGAGAGTTATCGCCGGAGATCGAGCGTCGGAGGGAAAGAGCCGACGAGAGGGGTTTAAGAAGACTAGAGGAGCGAGAAGCAGAAGTGGCGAGGTGTGATAGAGCCATCTCGACCGTCGGATTAGGAGACGTAGGTTGGTCCAAACTAAGGATGCGAGTGGTATTTAAGGAATACAAAGAGAGCAAAGAAGATGAAGGCTATAAAATAAAGGAAGAAAATTGTTCTCTCAATTGTACTTATATAACTATTATGGTCTTATTCTTCTCTCAGTCCTTCTACTCTTTGGATATTTGAAATTTAGTCTTCTTACCTAGGATAATATGGTTCAATTTCAGTTCTCGATTTTTTCATATTAATTTTTTATTCTGAATTTTTTTAATAAAATATATTTATAATTTTTTAATATTATTTAACAAAATTTCAAAGTTTTTTTCATAAATATTTCTAAAAACTACTTTTCAAAAACTTTTAAATTATTTTCATTATTTTAAATATGAAATATTTTTTATATCATAAAAACTAAAAATTAATTATATATTAAATAAAAAATGAAATCTGATTTGGTTCGACTTGATTTGATGTCGGATAACTACAGAAACATTTTGATTTCGATTTTTCTTGCTCTAACATTAATAACCCTGTTAATTGATTTTTACTAAATTTCAATTATTTATATTTATAAGTCCATAATTGCATTAATGAGGTCAATTTAATTAGATATTGTTATTAAAATATCATTGATAACAAGATAAATTCGTATGTTTAAAATATTTATTTTTAGCTAATTATCGAATAAAATGCTATTAAATTTGAATTTTTCTTATTAAGAATGAAGTTAGTATGCTGAATTCAAACTCTTACAAAAATGGGTTAAATTGGAACAAAAAGTAAAGAGTAGGGCTTGATTGAAAATATTAAAGGATTTTTTATATTGTTACAACTCTATAATTAGTTTAAATTTGATTAAAATTTTAAATTATTTAGTGATAATATTTAGTGATAATATTTAGTGAAAATATTTAGAATTATTTATTGATAATATTTAAAAAAAATCTAGCTATATTTTAACACTAAAAATATATATAAATAACTAGTAAAAGACACACTTTACCTTTCTCATTTAATAAATTTTCTCTCTTTTTTTCCCTCCCGCGTCTTTGCGATTGAAACAACCTTTTGGTTTAATTCCTTCCAAGGCCTTGTCCTTTCCCACTTTCCACAATTTCAAGGGAAATTTTATAAATCTATTTCAATGATGGATTCAAGATTGGAATATACTAAGGCTAAGGCTAAACTTAAAATATTTTATTTACCAATTTACTTTATTTGCTTAAATTTATTTTTTTTGCAATTTTGAATCTTTTTTATTTTATTTTATTATTGATAAATCGTAATATATAGATATTTTAATCCCACATTTAGCATACTTTTGGATGATTTATTTCCCGAATTGTGGAATTTGATGCTCATAATCCTTTAATTTCATGTTTTATACTTAGGAGAGCATTGGGAGGATGAAAAGAACGAGAAACGGGCCAAAAATAGAGAAAATGGGCTAAGGTGCGAAATCCACATGGCCTGGAGATAATCACACGGTCGTGTCTCTTTAGCAGACCCAAACACAGCCTGGGCTCGATTTATATGGGAGTGCCACATGGGCGTGTCCCTACTGTGACCTATTTTAATTCCATCCAGATTAGGATACTTAGGGGCAAAGAAAGACATTTCGAAAGCCTATATAAACACCCTAAGTGTGACCTAAAAAGGGGCGTTCAAGTAGGCCAAGGAGCCAAGCCAGAGAGGCCGAATTGTGGAATTTACTCGAAGACAGCCCGTTGATTCATCTCAAAAAGCCGGAATCATACTCAAGACGGAAGATCTTCCCTTCAATTTCCTTCAAGGGGTTTTAGGGTTTTTCTTATGTTTTGTTTTATACTTTCTTCTGAGATGTTATCTTTTATAAACATGAACTAAACCCCTCAAATACCTGAGGGGGATGAAACCTAAGACGGATCTTGTTATTGTTTTCTTAACTGTATGATAAATACTTGATTTGTTCTTAATTATGTGTTCTTAATTCTTGCTTTGATATTTCAGGATAGTGATTCAAGTATTGATGTACTTAGGCAAGCGCACCTAGCGGAGTTGATCACAACCCTAGAGATAGGATGACGAAAATCTGCCGGATTAGGGTCAAACCTAATATGGGAGTCCATAGATCGAGTTAATGCAATTCTAGGGGCTTTAATTAGAAAGAGATTTCAATTAATCAACCCAGAGTTAGACGTTAGTAGCCTCGAGAGAGGTATTATTATAAATTAGGAAATCCTACAGATCAAGTCAAGTGAATAAATCGTCTGGTTCAGAGTTAAATAACAAGTGAAGTCTAGGTGGATTCTTCCTCGGGTATTGTCTTAATCAATTGGTTTTCCCAAAAGTATTCTCTCCAATTCATTCTCTGAGTCTTATCATCTTTAGCTTGGTAATTAGTTAGTTTTAGATTAAACAACAATTCCCTTAATTCTTAGGCTAAATAATAAAAGGATAGTAATTACTAGTACTCTTGGTCCTTGAGGATACGATACTTTCGGTCTTGCCATAGCTATACTACCAAACGATAGGTGCGCTTGCCTCGATCGTTGTCATAGTTAATTTCTAGGCTCGATCATTCATTATATAAATATTAAGACTTTCTGACACGATCAATTACACTTTTTATTTCCTTATTATCTTAATCAATTTAAACCCCCATTTTTATTTCTTTTTTTTTCAGCACTACTACTCATAAGTTGTAGACATAACTGTGATCGTGATAGCGAATCTGGTCACAAGAAAAGGCGAAATTAGATAACTAGCCCTATGGATTCGACCCTACTGCTCTATATTTCAATTCACTTACTATATTTGTTGTAGGAATTTATATTTGGTGGTTTCGACGCCCATCAATAATTTTATATAAAAAATAATAAATTATCTTTTCATGTTGTCTAAACCTTTTTTTTTGAGTTCGACTTTTTATTTTAAAAGAACGAAAATGGAGTCGCCACCAATCTTTTTATTTAGGTATGACTGGATCACCTTTAAACTCATTTTAATAAAATGTTAGACTTATTAAAATGATACTTTTCGATCTACAAAATCCAGGAATTGAGTTCAGAAGTCGGTTACACACGAGGAAGGATTAGCACCATCGTAACGCCCAAAATTGGTACCTAATAGATTAATTGGTGTCCTAGTGTTCAGAATTGAAAATTTGAAGAGAATTTAAAACACGATCCCACCTTACATAATAATATTTTTAATTAAAACCACTTAAGTAAATCAAAACATATGTGAAAAGCCTTCTTATCTCGAGGTAAACCAAATGGTCACATCCCGTAAGTTAGGACACGACGTTTCGAATCCTCAAAAATAAGCTTGCTCATTATTTGATCATATAACAGCCCGAATTTAGCTCTAATCAGAACAGTGGTTTCGGGACCACGAATCCGGGTTAGATAAATATTTTTATGTTCAAATTGATATCTATGTTATGTGCTTGTGCATGTGCTAAAATATTGTAGGTTAATTTGTTTGTTTGAGTGTTTAATTTAAGTGAAAGGACTAAATTGAGGAAGAGAGAAAAATAGCCATTTACTAAATAAATTGGCTAAATTGAATTGTCTTCTTTTGAATGAGATTAAATTTGCAAATTAACCTTTTTAGTGTGTAGTGGACGGCAACATGCATCCACTAAGAATTTTGCTATTATTTTAAATTGTTAAGTAATGATGATAATACATATTTTATATTAAAAATCTATTTTAATAAAACACAAAAGAAAATGGCCATTGCATGTTCACCATTTTAGCTTTCTTGACCGAAAATAAAGAAGAAGAAAGGAGTTAAGCTTTCATCCATTTCGGCACTTACATGTTCTATTAAGGTAAGTAATTTCACTTAGTTTTTGTTAATTTTAACAATTTTGAGGTTATTGTCTTGTAAATTAACTAGCCCATACTCAAATTCATGAATTGGTTGTGAAAGTCGAAAGTTGCCATGGATAGAAATTTTGTGATTTTGAGATTAATGGTAGAATATATTATAAGTATGCAAGATTAACAATATTTTCTTTAGAATTTTTGGATAAAGCTTAATATAAGGATGTATTAATAGAAAGAAAATTTTTGAATGTACTAAATAGCAAATAGATGGAAGAAAGAAGTTGAAAGAGGGGCAATGAACATTCGACCCCTCATAGATGTGATTAAATTATTGATATTTTATGTTTTGAGCTATAAGGATTGAATTGTAAACTTTGTAAATGTTGGGGGTAAAAAAATGGCAATATGCATTATTAAGTATTTATGGAGTAAATGGAATGGAAATGTACCTAAATGAGTTTAATTTGATCTTAATTAGATCAAGAACAAAAGGAAACGAGATTGGATCGGGGAAAAGCTAAGTTAAACGAATAGCCGGAAGCTTAATTCGTCAATTTTCCGAGGTAAGTTTTAAGTATTGGGTTAAATTGAATTTTAATTCATAATATAAACTTTTATCAAGTGGAAGCAAGTAGGTTATTTGAAGCATTGCCGAATGTATGTATATACTTGGCATAAATTGATCGAATGTGGGGTTGTTTATAGATTAGATTTAATTTCATGAGATGGATATTTTCATATTAATGATGAAATTAGGCACGAGGGATATTAAGCAAAGTTATGAATATTTTTTTAAAGGGAAAGGTTAGATGCTTGGAAATAGTGTGGCCGAATGTGATATAGATTTAAATTAAATAATAAAGTTATCTCTAGGTGCATGTAATCATATATGAATTGGTGGATTGAATCTTGTACATGTATGTATGGAATTAAATGATTGACACTGTGTGTGCGAGCATATCACCGAGCACTAAGTGTGCGAAATCGGTTACAAGGCACCGTGTGTGCGAATTATTAAGTAACGGCACTATGTGTGCGATACGTTACGAAAACTTGGCACTGTGTGTGCGAATTATTAAGTAACGGCACTATGTGTGCGATACGTTACGGGAAACTTGGCACTGTGTGTGCGAATTATTAAAGTAACGGCACTATGTGTGCGATACGTTACTAAATCCTTGTAACAAAGGTACATGTTTATTATTATTATGATGAGCTCGTAATATTAACGTTGATATAGATCATATTCAAATGTGTAAGTATGCTATGTACAAGTAGTTAAGTTAAGGTTGGAGAGGTAAGTATTTAAAGGGATGTATTGCTTGTGGAAATTTATAATGGAAGGTGGTTGAATTGTTGGTAAGGATTTGGTAAGTAAAAGTGATAAATGTTATTTATCTTACTAAAGTGAAACGGGTATAAGAGCTTATACATATTTATATATGATTATAATGTCCATATGAAGTCTATCTTTGAAAGTTGATTATTCGGCAAAAGGGATGGTTAATGTTATAATTTATTTGATCTTGATAAAACTTAGAGGTATGTTAAATGCTTAAAACTTACTAAGCTATATTAGCTTACTTGGGGTGTTATTTCATTGTTTTATAGATTCTTTTTGGAAGTCGAGGCTTGAGATCGGGAATCCACGTCAAAGTTCATCGCACTATCACTAAACCTTGGTATATTACAAGTTGTAACTCTTTTGAAAATTTTGGCGTGTATAGACTATGTCTCTATCGACTTGTTTTGAATGGTGTGTACACGTATAAAGCTATGTGAAAATGGCTATGCTTTTGTTTTTAAGTATAGTTTAGTCATGTTTGAATTTGGTATCATTATTATGTATGTTTGAATTTAATATAAGCTTATTTTGAAAGTTTATTCAATACTATGCTATGTGTGATAGTTGAGTACATAAACTTGATTTTTAAGTAGGGTTATAGTGCAATTTGGTCGACAGTTGTCTATATGCTATTCGTGGATGCATGATATGAAATGTTGGTCATGGTGTTAATGATGTGGATATTCAATTTTGATAAATGTGTATACTAATTGAGATTTTAGTAATGGATTGAATATGGTATATGTATATATACAAATATGACATTGAGATGATAATGAATTGTTCGATATGTTTAATTGAATGCATCAAGGTGACTAGATGTAGATGATATAAATTGAAATTTGTGCATGTGTATATTATAGGTGATATTAGTAGAGAGTAAAATTTATGTGTATTAAATGTAGACATTCGGAAATGTCTTATTTTTTTGTTTCAAGTTTAAATGACCTCATTGGGTAATATTAGATGTTTGGCTATGTGTTACAAATGGATTAATCGGTGATGAAATAATTAGATAAGGTATATTTATGAAATACTTATATATAAGTATATTGAAAAATGCCGAATATGATAAGAAATTATGTAAGTAAATGATTTGATAATATATGAGATATATGTCTAATAACGATTTAGATAGAAATGGTTGGTAGGTAGTATATATATATATATAACTATTAAATGGTTGAGTGCCATAGATTATTCAGCCATTGCATTATACGTGGATACATGAGTAGTGACTTGTTTAATGGATGTAATTAGATATCTAGTAATGTGAAATAAAATTTTGCATGATATGCATGTTGTGGATTTGGGATTAGATGGATTATACATTTTGTTCATGATAGTATGAAGTGGAATGCATGAAACACCCCAAACCCGGCCCACGAGCTTTGACCAGATTTGGTATGTTCCTTAAGTAAACCGGTTTCAAATTCTTTAGTTCCTTTGGAAAAACTTAAGCGATTTTAAGAAACATATTGTTTTGGGTTGGGCTTGAGTTGGAAACCAATTTATCTTATATTGAAATCTATTTAATTAAGGTGACAAAACAATTAGGGTTTATTTTTCAAAAAAATAAATTTACTCAAACTTTAATTGATAATAATTCGTAAACATAAAAAAAAATAAAGAAATAAAACTATGGCCTTATTTCATCAAGTAAAAACCCAAAATAAAATTCTTAAGTACTTAAATAAAATAAAATGTCCATACTGAATAAAACTTCAAGCTAAGCATGGCCACCACAAGTTCTGCCGTCCCAGTCCATCACTGTTCATCACCTGAAAAATGTTCCCACAACGGGGTGAGTCAACAGACTCAATGTGTACACAACACTAAAATTTAATAGATCAGGCACACCATAACGTATCACATGCACATTCATATACAAATAAAATAATGATGCAACCCATACCCAAACCTAGATGCCATCCGCTACACATCCCCGTACCAACCTGCACACCGTGGGGACTACTAAGTCAACCCTCCATCCGCTACACTCCATCGAAGGCAGTCGCTGCAGTCGATGTGCTCATCGCCCATATAAATTCGTGGCATAGCCACCAGATTAAATAATTGTGTCATGAGACACCACATTCAGATAATGTAACCGAAGTTACCACATTCAGATAATGTGACCGAAGTCACCACATTCAGATAGTGAGACCGAAGTCATCACATTTACTTCCCCTTTTTCATATAACCCGAATGCCCCATATTATTCACATCATGCATATCATACTTAAATTCACATTCATGTCACTTTTCACATGTTAAAATATAACATATTTCGTAATCCTAGTAGGAGTAGGAAACGTACCTGAGTACTTTGTACCACATTATGGTACTTAGCCATATTCACTTTCTTATACATACATATATTACATATTGCCATATAACGTATTAAAAGATAGTGTGGGGTACACACCTGATTCGCTTAATGCTTTCAATCCAAATCCCGAAAAGCTTGATCTAATGCCTTAGATCTTAAATCTCTACATTTAATCAATAATTTAATACTTAGCAAAGAGCCACTCGGCCATAAATCCAAATCCTAGTAGGATTAGTACACTAAAACTTACCTTGTTGCCGATTGACTTAAGAACCAAGTCCCGAAACTTTGTATCCTTCTTCTTTGTATTCGGCCAACTCTAGATCCCTTTAACATATTAGTTTTCGGCTTTTAAGATAATAAAAGATAGATCCAAACACTAAAATAAGCCTTGGCCGAATGCTATAGACACTTACCTTGTGGATTTTAAATCCCGAAATTCACCGAATAACTAGGGAACACGTAGCTTATGGTGTACCTTCGGGAAAAGAACTTCTCCTTCCTTGTAGTCGACACTTAGTAAATCCCGAAAGATCCTTCCAAATTTCGGCAAACAAGTTTCTAATGGGATTAGTCCTAGATTTCGGTAAATCTTAAAAGAAAAAGGATGAAACCGAATAAGATCTTACCCTTACTTTAGATATCGACAGTTCCTTTGCTTGAAGTCTCAAACTATTCGACTATGGCCTTGATCTTAGCAAGCTTTCGGCTTTTGGAAAATTGAGAGGAGAAGAATGAAGAAGAAAAGAATAGGGGTTGCAGAGAAAATTCGGCAGAGGTTATCAAGGAAGAGTAAATAATGCTGAATGGCCTCTCTATTCCTTTTATAGCCGAATTTACTAGCTAGAGTCCCTTACTTGGCCACCACTCTTCTATTTGATAGCTTTATCTTTTGTATTATCACTAAATAAAAGAATTTAATCCAACCATTATCTCTTGAAAATAATGATAAATAAATCCCTTATTTATCCATCATTTAGCCGACTTTTAAAGAGAATAAAACTCTTCCTTTTTAAATAGCTTGTGCCGTCCACCTCACCTCTTCTGGAAGCAAAATAAAATTTCTTTTATTTGCTTCCCATGTGACTCGAACTCAGGCCCACTTGCTCATGTAGGTGGCGTCACTTACCTGGGCCTTAAGTGGCATTTCCAGGCCACTTTTCCAAGCCTGTTTGTGTGTCAAATTCCTCCTATTATTTTTCTTAAGGCCACCTTGCCTTAGTTTTCTCTTTTTAAGCCTTAAAACTTGACATTTCTTTACATTTCCAAGTTTCCAAAAATTTTCGTTTGGCTCTTTAAACTTGACATTTCCTTACATTTCCAAGTTTCCA
Source organism: Gossypium australe (assembly GCA_005393395.2). NCBI lineage: Eukaryota > Viridiplantae > Streptophyta > Magnoliopsida > Malvales > Malvaceae > Gossypium > Gossypium australe. Next base: position 32,327,558 of record CM016618.1, read on the forward strand.
GAAATGTTTACTTTCCTCTTTTGAATCATTTCCACATTATTTCCTTACATCCCCTAGTTTCCAAAAATGTTCACTTTCCTCTTTTAAACTTAACGTTTTCAAAGCATTTCCTTACATTTCCTTACATTTCCCTACATTGCCTTACATTTCCATACATTTCCACACATTTCCATACATTTCCATACATTTCCATACATTTCCATACATTTCAATACATTTCCATACATTTCCAAGATTCTAATAATGCACACCACACATCCATATCACAGTAAACATGCTATTTCATAAAATTAAGCAAAAATGCACACAATGGGATTCTTCCCTCAAAGTACTTCACTTGATGCCATAACCCTTGCACCTTAGATGGCGTCCCTTGCCACTTTTCCACATCACTTCTTGTGTCCTAAACTCCCCAAAACTTTTCTTAAGGCTACCTTAGCCTAGCTCCCCCTTTTTAACTTAAAAACCAATAATTGTCCAAAGCTTTCTCTTCCACCCTAGGATTTTAAAAACCCTTAATTCACTTCCAAACACTGCCAAAACCTACTACTCATGAATTATGCACGAACGCATAACCCCTAATCTAGGATGTTACAGTTCTACCCTCCTTAAAAATAATTTCGTCCTCGAAATTACTTATTAACAGTCGTACAATCCTTCTCACCGCACTATGCTTACGCTGCGCACTCTGATCTTAATAGAACCATCATACTTTCTAGGCACAATCTCTAAGTTCACGTCCCCTAGAACTTATTTCTAACGTCGCGATTTAATCTGATTACAAAGTTTTATGCATTAGTCCTTGTTTCACTTATTACCCGCGAAGAAGTTTTATGAGAAGAATTTTAGGAGTGGTTCTTTCGTATTCATACATGCACACAGTCTTTTCATTCATACATCCATCAATCAATTATGAACTTTCGTTCATTCAGAGAAACGTTGTAGTTTTCATTGTTGTTGTTTTCTCACTACCCAGGGGTATTTTCGTAATTTGCCCTACAGGGGTATTTTCGTAATTTTTCAAAAGAAAAAGTTCCTTGGTGATTTTGTCAAAAAGTATTTTGGAATTTTTACATTCCCGGTGTATTTTGGAAAATTTTGAAATCCGGGGGTATTTCGGTAAATTTTGAAACTCGGGGGTATTTTGGTAATAAACCAGGGTAAATTTGTAAAGCTCAATAATTCAGGGGTATTTCACAATTTGCAAAACTTTGAGGGTTCTTTTTGAGAATTTTATTTTTCCAAAACGGTGATGTCGCAAAAATTTTGGAAATCAGGGTCATTTTGGTAATTTTGTTAGGGGCAATTTCGAAATTTTCCAAAATCAAAGTATTTTGATATTTTTCAAATTAGGGTTTTTGAAGTAATGAAGATTTTTTTTTAAGAACTGTGGTATTTTGGGAATTTCATAAACCAAGGGCATTTTTGAAATTTTACCACTAGGGGTATTTTAGTAATTTTTCACAAATCAAGAATATTTCAGAAAATTTTATAGGATAGCTTGTATAAATCAAAAGGGTAATTTAGTCATTTTAAAACTAGGGTTTTTATGAAAATACGGCTAGTTCCCTTTCGGGTTTTAGTTAGGAGTTTAGCTTATGAATAAGTCATCTTGGTTAGGGTGAACTAAAGCTACGCACCAGGTAGGATTCCTGCGAAGAGGAGGTGAGCCACTAGGACTGCTTAAATACCAGACTCTTCCGGATCCAATCCTAGACATGCGCACAATGGTTGCCACACCCTAACTCGACGACTTTGACACAGGTTTGTTTTATTAAGCATTTAAGTCTTATGTAACTGTTGGGGTAAGCTAGCCTTATAGTTCAAGTACCTATCATACTAATCTACGTTCCATTCTATTTCTACCCTTCTACAGATCACAATATAAATCACCCAAAGGTTAGGGGTACTTACCTGGTGGACTTCGGGTCGGAGACTTAGGTGCCATGCTAGAAAACCTGCTTACTTCCAAAAATATTTTCATAAAACTCATTTGGGCTCGATTTGAAAACGTTTTGGGCCTTAGACCACAGGCCGAGAGTTTAAAACTAGGCTCTGATACCAAATTGAAACACCCCAAACCCGGCCCACGAGCTTTGACCAGATTTGGTATGTTCCTTAAGTAAACCGGTTTCAAATTCTTTAGTTCATTTGGAAAAACTTAAGCGATTTTAAGAAACATATTGTTTTGGGTTGGGCTTGAGTTGGAAACCAATTTATCTTATATTGAAATCCATTTAATTAAGGTGACAAAACAATTAGGGTTTATTTTTCAAAAAAATAAATTTACTCAAACTTTAATTGATAATAATTCGTAAACATAAAAAAAAATAAAGAAATAAAACTATGGCCTTATTTCATCAAGTAAAAACCCAAAATAAAATTCTTAAGTACTTAAATAAAATAAAATGTCCATATTGAATAAAACTTCAAGCTGAGCATGGCCACCACAAGTTCTGCCGTCCCGGTCCATCACTGTTCATCACCTGAAAAATGTTCCCACAACGGGGTGAGTCAACAGACTCAATGTGTACACAACACTAAAATTTAATAGATCAGGCATACCATAACTTATCACATGCACATTCATATACAAATAAAATAATGATGCAACCCATACCCAAACCTAGATGCCATCCGCTACACATCCCCGTACCAACCTGCACACCGTGGGGACTACTAAGTCAACCCTCCATCCGCTACACTCCATCGAAGGCAGTCGCTGCAGTCGACGTGCTCATCGCCCATATAAATTCGTGGCATAGCCACCAGATTAAATAATTGTGTCATGAGACACCACATTCAGATAATGTAACCGAAGTTACCACATTCAGATAATGTGATCGAAGTCACCACATTCAGATAGTGAGACCGAAGTCATCACATTCACTTCCCCTTTTTCATATAACCCGAATGCCCCATATTATTCACATCATGCATATCATACTTAAATTCACATTCATGTCACTTTTCACATGTTAAAATATAACATATTTCGTAATCCTAGTAGGAGTAGGAAACGTACCTGAGTACTTTGTACCACATTAGGGTACTTAGCCATATTCACTTTCTTATACATACATATATTACATATTGCCATATAACGTATTAAAAGATAGTGTGGGGTACACACCTGATTCGCTTAATGCTTTCAATCCAAATCCCGAAAAGATTGATCTAATGCCTTAGATCTTAAATCTCTACATTTAATCAATAATTTAATACTTAGCAAAGAGCCATTCTGCCATAAATCCAAATCCTAGTAGGATTAGTACACTAAAACTTACCTTGTTGCCGATTGACTTAAGAACCAAGTCCCGAAACTTTGTATCCTTCTTCCTTGTATTTGGCCAACTCTAGATCCCTTTAACATATTAGTTTTCGGCTTTTAAGATAATAAAAGATAGATCCAAACACTAAAATAAGCCTTGGCCGAATGCTATAGACACTTACCTTGTGGATTTTAAATCCCGAAATTCACCGAATAACTAGGGAACACGTAGCTTATGGTGTACATTCGGGAAAAGAACTTCTCCTTCCTTGTAGTCGACACTTAGTAAATCCCGAAAGATCCTTCCAAATTTCGGCAAACAAGTTTCTAATGGGATTAGTCCTAGATTTCGGTAAATCTTAAAAGAAAAAGGATGAAACTGAATGAGATCTTACCCTTACTTTAGATATCGACAGTTCCTTTGCTTGAAGTCTCAAACTATTCGGCTATGGCCTTGATCTTAGCAAGCTTTCGGCTTTTGGAAAATTGAGAGGAGAAGAATGAAGAAGAAAAGAATAGGGGATGCAGAGAAAATTCGGCAGAGGTTATCAAGGAAGAGTAAATAATGCTGAATGGCCTCTCTATTCCTTTTATAGCCGAATTTACTAGCTAGAGTCCCTTACTTGGCCACCACTCTTCTATTTGATAGCTTTGTCCTTTGTATTATCACTAAATAAAAGAATTTAAGCCAACCATTATCTCTTGAAAATAATGATAAATAAATCCCTTATTTATCCATCATTTAGCCGAATTTTAAAGAGAATAAAACTCTTCCTTTTTAAATAGCTTGTGTCGTCTACCTCACCTCTTCTGGAAGCAAAATAAAATTTCTTATATTTGCTTCCCATGTGACTCGAACTCAAGCCCACTTGCTCATGTAGGTGGCGTCACTTACCTGGGCCTTAAGTGGCATTTCCAGGCCACTTTTCCAAGCCTGTTTGTGTGTCAAATTCCTCCTATTATTTTTCTTAAGGCCACCTTGCCTTAGTTTTCTCTTTTTAAGCCTTAAAACTTGACATTTCTTTACATTTCCAAGTTTTCAAAAATTTTCGTTTGGCTCTTTAAACTTGACATTTCCTTACATTTCTAAGTTTCCAGAAATGTTTACTTTCCTCTTTTGAATCATTTCCACATCATTTCCTTACATCCCCTAGTTTCCAAAAATGTTCACTTTCCTCTTTTAAACTTAACGTTTCCAAAGCATTTCCTTACATTTCCTTACATTTCCCTACATTGCCTTACATTTCCATACATTTCCACACATTTCCATACATTTCCATACATTTCCATACATTTCAATACATTTCCATACATTTCCAAGATTCTAATAATGTACACCACACATCCATATCACAGTAAACATGCTATTTCATAAAATTAAGCAAAAATGCACACAATGGGATTCTTCCCTCAAAGTACTTCACTTGATGCCATAACCCTTGCACCTTAGATGGCGTCCCTTGCCACTTTTCCACATCACTTCTTGTGTCCTAAACTCCCCAAAACTTTTCTTAAGGCTACCATAGCCTAGCTCCCCCTTTTTAACTTAAAAACCAATAATTGTCCAAAGCTTTCTCTTCCACCCTAGGATTTTAAAAACCCTTAATTCACTTCCAAACACTGCCAAAACCTACTACTCATGATTTATGCACGAACGCATAACCCCTAATCTAGGATGTTACAATGCATTTGACTAAGTATTAATGCTGATGGTATGAATTGACTTGTGTTTGGTTTAGTAATGCCCGTAACCCTAATCCGGCGACGGATACGGGATAGGTGTGTTACAGATTATTAATTAAATCTCATGTGTTTTCGTTTTAAAAAGGATGTTCGGTTATCTAGGTTCAAGGAGAAAGTTGAACCCCATAAGGTAGGACACAACTCTTCTCGAATCTCAAAATACAGAACATTGCCTTAATTTTAAAAATTTCCTTTATCGAGAAATAACAAATTAAAACAATGCGTATTTATCTTATTTGGGTATAGTACAACAATGGATAAATATATTTAAACATGGTTCGTGACATAGTTATAATGAAATAAAATGAAATGGTAGTATATTAAAATGGAACAATGAATATACGAAAAATAAAAAAATGTCATGCTAGTGAATGACAATAATACAAATATAATAATAAAACCAATTAGTAATAAACATAATGGCGATAATCACGTAATATTTGCTACTCTAATACTAATATAAATAATCAAAGAAAAATAATAATAATAATAATAATAATAATAATAATAATAATAATATAATAGTAGTAGGGGAAAAATGTGCAAATAAAAGAAAACGAGTAACAAAAATTTTAAAATAAAAAAGGGTAAGGAAATAATACATAAATAAATAAACAAATAAATCAATCAATTCATAATTACTATTCTAATTCTAATATAAATAATCAAAATACAAGAAATAATAATGATGATGATGATGATGATGATAAAATAAGAATCAAAATAATAATAATAATAAGGATAAAATAAGAATCAAACGTATAAATAAAAGACACGTAAATGACATAAATTCTAAGTGTTAATATAAATGAAAGAGGCAAAATTAATCAAGTGAGGGATTAAATTGAAATTTAAACGAAAATTAAGCCATAAATCGCAACATAATTAAAGAAATAGGGAATAAAGGACTAAATTGAAGGTCCAAGAAAATCTAATGTCTAAATTAAAAAAAATATGATAAAAAGGGCGCTAGATTAAAATACGTATCAAAAGTTCAAGGACCCCAAGGACAAATAGTCCAAAACATTACACGTGTCACTCCTCGAGGGGTCAATGGTATAAGGACTAAATTAAAAATGAATTAAAATTAAAAGGTAGAATCTGAAAAAGAAAAAAAAGCGAATTAGGACCGAATTAAAAAGGGGTCCAAAAGCGGAAGGACTATAACAGCCCGATTTAGGGGCTAGTCAGAATAGTGATCTCGGGATCACTAATCCAAGATTAGAGAAATTTATTTTCATGTTATATTATGAGTCAGAGCATGATAGTATATGTGCATGAAAATTTTGCTGCTTTACTTTTAACAAGTTCATGTTTAATCGCGAAAAAGGACTAAATCGCATAAAGTGCAAAAGTTCCATTCTATAGGCTAAAAGTACCAAATAGCCGTAGATTGTTAATTTGAGGTCTTTAAAAGGCAATTTAGCCCTTTGAAGAGGCTTGGCCGGCCATAGACTAGCATGGGAAACAAATTTTGTCAATGTTGGTCAAAGTTGGTAGTAGTAGGTGGACTAATTTGACTAGTATTAATAAAATAAGGAGAGAAAAGATATCATCTTTTTCTCTTTCACTCTTCCATCGAAAATTAGCAACAAATAGAGGGTAGAAAGCTTCAAAAATTTCAGCACACTCAACTCTTCACAAGTAAGTGTTCTAGTGATCTTTTCTTGAAAATAGTTGTACTTTTGGGACCCCTAAAGCTTAAGCTTTCAAATGAGGGGACTATTGTGCAATATGGTAAAAAGTTTAGAGTTTTTCCATGAGAGCTATCTTAGTTATTTGCTGCATTTTTATGGAAGAAATTGAGTCTTAGTTGTTAGATGAACAACTTTTGTGAAAGGTGTTGTCTTGAAAACACCTAATTGGACCTTGATGAAAAAGTTACGAAATTGTAGTAATTATGTGAAATGTTGAGTTTTGATGATAGCTATAAGAGTATTAAATGTTCACCTAGGCTTGTTGAAGGTAGAAATGTGATTTGCCTAAATATGATTATTGAAATGCTTTCATTAATGTGGTGATTAAAATGAGTTAAATTGCTATTATAGAGCAAGAAGAACCGAAAATCCACCTCGATCGGGGAAAGAACAAAGTCTTGGACTAAACCGACGAGTTAGCTCATTTTGAAATCGAGGTAAGTTTGTATGTGATTAATGCAATAATTATGTTAGCATAATTGAGAATGCTTGGTATCCTATTGATGCATGATGCTCTACTAAATTGTTGTTGAATGAGATGTTGAGGTCCTAGTGGTCTATATTAAATATGAAAATGCTATCATCGAGTTATGAAATAGATAAGGTCCCGTATAAGACTATGTTTGGGACATGGCCTTGGCACCAAGTTGAGATCCCGTATAAGACCATATACGGGATATGGCTTCGGTAATGAATATGAGAATCGTATAAGACCGTATCCGAGATATGGCATCGATACTAGATGTGAAAGTCCACATAAGACCATATCCGGGATATGGCATTGGAATTTAGATGTGACTCCATATAAGACCACCTTGGAGATGTAGCATTAGCTTCGTACCTATATAAGTGACGATGAATATGCGTCTTTGACTATCCCTGGTGATTAATGGGATAAGTAGATGAGTTAAAAGTAGAAATGAGAATTGTACTAAAGTCATGTGAATGAGTGAAAACAAGTACTCGTGAATGAGTCACAAAGAAACGGTTACAATGTATAGCACGGTATGTGTTAAATAAGGGCAATTGTAAGTGAGTATGATAAGAAGCCTATGACTTGTGTACGGTTAGTTAATGCCATGGATGGATTATACTATGAGCTTATTATTGCTATTTAATTCCATGTAAACTTACTAAGCTTTATGCTTACCCCTTTCATTGCCCTTTCTCCTTGTAGTATTGCCAAGATAACTCGAGGAACGCGGACGTAGGAGTTCGGGAATCACACTATCGACATCACTTTGGTATAACAATTTAGACTTACTTTGAGTATGGCATGTATAGGACTTGGGTATTTTGTTAAGTTGTAATTGTTAGTCAAAGTGTTGGCTATGTAAGTAATAAAAGTCATTTTGTAAATGGCCTTATAAGTTAGGCAAATACTTGGCAAGTTCTATTGTTAAATGAAGTATATGTCCTTTTGTATATCTGGATTCTTGAGCTCCTAGAGATACTTTTTGATTATCTTTTATGTTGGAATATGTATGTGTGTAACGTAGAGTGGTAAGGGCTTGGTATATAGCCTGCTAATTGTCCACATGGGTAGACACACGGGCGTGTGTCTAGACCGTATGGGAGGCACGACTAGCACAAGGGCGTATGCCCAGGCCGTGTCAAGTCGGCACCTTGCACTTGGAATTTAAATCGTCACATGGTTAAAGCACAGGGCGTGTGTATAGGCCGTGTGGATAAGTCAGAATGACAAGGTGTGACATACGGGCTAGGGCCACGGACGTGTCAAGGCCGTGTGAAAGACACGGGCATGTCTTAGGGACACACGGGCGTGTCCCTAGTTCAACATGGGTGTGTGGCCCCTGTTTTGATGAAAAGCCTTCCAGTTTTGTAAAAGCCCCCGGCTTAATTCCGAAATGTAACACCCCAAGCCCGGCCCACAAGCCATGACCGGATCTGGTATGTCACGGAAAAGAAGTTTGAAAGGTTTGGATTAATAGTAGAAATTAAAAATTTTGTTAAGGGTATAAAACGGTGTTCGTTAAAACTCAAATGGGTTGATTTGGTAAATTCGATTGAGTTGAAAATCCTTCCTTCCTTTAAAACCATTTGACCCCTAAATTTTAGAACAATAGAGTGATCAATAGCTTAGAAAATTTCGTTACCCGATGGTAGCATTTTTGAAAACGCGTACAAGTACTTATTTTTGAAAACGTTACTTTTAACCGATTTGCATAACCGTTCGTAAGTTCATCAGTTATAAAGTAAAGTAAAAATAACTACCTAACCATCCAAATAATAATAATAAGCGGCCATATTACAACCCAATCGAATTGTAGTGAATGATTAAACTTAAAACGGGGCAAAATAAAATTTCAAGTCCACAAAACCAACATGGCCGCCTCGAGCTCTCCTCGGCCCCGCATCCGTGCTCTACTCACCTGCAAGATGATATGGGAAGGGGTGAGTCGCCAAGACTCAGTGTATAAATCCCCAACCCGAAAAAAATAGCACTCATACACAAGATATTAGTAAGACATGCAATTATGCAACCCAACCTAGCCATCCACGCTCCTTTTCTACCCCGTGTGGTACCAAACCACTGGTGGTGCCAAACCACTGGTGACCCGAAGTCACAATATCCGTCAATACGTGTGGTGCCAAACCACTGGTGACCCGAAGTCACAGTCAAATGATGGGGCCAACCCATCGTGTGATACCAAATCACTGGCGTCGATCCCGTATCTCCAATGTGGGGCCAACCCACGGTGGCACTAAGCCACAGTGACGAGACGCTATGAGGTGCCAAACCTCTGGAGGTACCAAACCTCTGGTGACCGTAGCCACAATGTGTTACCAAAACACTGGTGTCCGTCGACACGAATATTACTCCCTCTCATCAATCCCACCATCATCATGCTCATATCACAAGTATCATGATTCCATATATCATGCAATCGTATATAGCATAGCATTTTTCAACATATGATGGCATATACAACATATATCGTAAATCGAGTAATAGGGAAACTTACCCGAAAACCAAGCTTATGCCCACTAGGCAAAGTTATCACATGAGAGGTTATTAATATCATCAAATAACAATTTATACTAATAAAGTGTGTAAGAGCTTACACACCTATTTAATCGAAGATTTAACTAACACTCCCGTGTCTATGCGATATTACAGAAGTCCCGAACTAGTCCTCGTATAGCTCCTATTATTCGGCCATCATAGGTTAGTAGTCAAAAAGCCCTAATTGCCTAATTAGGAATCCCAATAAAATGTGGCCCAAATATAGTACTCACTTTACACCAATTTGGTCACCAACCAAATCCCGAAGATTCACAGCATCCGGGTATAGCCTTCCCTGAAATCGGTTTTAGTATTCATTTAGAGACCAAAGGTCATACGGCCCTAGTATGCATTCACAACCAAAGAGTTTGTTGCCCCCTTACCTTAACGACGGACTTGGCCTTTAAGCACCACGATTTGGCACTCCTTTTTGGTGTTTAGAGGTTTCGGCTATCATGTGGAACAAGAATAAGTCAATATTTCGATTATCACAATTTGAAGAAATATTAAAAGAGGGATAGCAGAGGGCCGGCATTACTCAAATCGACCCAAGGAAAGAAAAAAGTTCTTTACCAGAAGATTCGGCCTTGTCCCTAAAAACCACCTTGATTTCGGCACTTAAGATGATGAGGAGAAACGCATGAAGAGAGGGTTTACAAGGCAATTCTCGGCTTAACACTAAATGCAAAGGATCAAAATCTTCTAAGCTTGCTGACTTTTAGCCCTTCCTCTTCTATGCACATTCGGCTACCACAAGATGAAGAGAAGAAAGCAAATTTCGGGAATTTTGGCCAAGTAACAATCTTGAAGGGAAAGTAGAACCAAACTAAGAAATCTTAGCACCTCCAAAGCTCTCAAAACCGAATGTTGAGGCCCTTAGGAATTTCTTCATGTTCGGCCATGCACAAAGGGAGAGAAGGAAAAACAAAGCAATGCATTTTTGGCCATGCTTCAAAAAAAATGGTGATTCTTTTAGCCAAACAATCGGCCGGCCATGCTCTTGTTTTGTTTTTCTTTTGATAAATTTCAATCCCTCCCTCCCCCCAAAGCAACCATCATTCCCCATACCTTGAAATAGAGTGCACAATATTAAATAAATGTTCCCATAATTTGTTTCCTTCCTTCAATAAAACATCCCCCCATGCCTTTAATAATTAAAAGAAATTAACCCATGCCATCACTAAATAATAACAATATAAATAAAAAAAAAAAATAATAACAATAATACTACTACTACTACTCCTCCCCCCTCCCCATACCGTGCAGCTGGAAAACCAAGGCAGCATGCCTCACGTAATAAATGCCCATGCAGGCTAGCAACACGCCGGCCAAAGCAAAAAGGATTTCTTCCAGGCGCTGCGCATGGGTTTCGAACCCTGGACCCGAAGCAGTACTCTCCAAGCTTTAGCCACTCGGCCAGCTTGTCTTTCATGACATAATGCGTCGAAATTTCCTCTTAAACACTCGGTCGCTGGCTCCTGCACGCATTAATGCCCGAGACGAAAAAAACAAAAGCACGTTCATGCCCCATCCTCGGGTCTCGAACGCGAGACCTGAGGTAGAATTCCCCCACGCTTTAACCACTTGACCGACCTGACTTTCATGATAGAAACGCGTCGCATCTTTCTTTTACACCTTCATTCCTGAGTTTCCCCTTTGCATTTAATACCAGAGGTCAAAAAAAAAAAAAAAAATGGACAACTGCTGCCCAGGGGATTCGAACCCGAGACCTGGAGCAACATCGCGCCCCAGCCACTCGGCCAATTGGAATTTCGTGACAACTTGCGTTGCAAAAATTCTTTTAAATCCTGTTTGCCCTGCCCCCATAAAACGCCAAAAATTAAATCCCCCAAAAGCAGTTCCTCCTGCTCGAACCTCCTTCCTCCAAGCTTCTAAGTAGCACGCTAGCCACTTAGCCAACCCACTCTCATGTCCATACTTAGCCCCCAAAATTTCTTTAAAGCTTCCCCTGCTAACTACATCGTCCAAAAATAAAATGGCACTTGTAGCCACCATGCCTCGAACCCAAGCCGTAGCAACACCCTTGGGCACACCCCACCCATTGCACCAGGCCTACTCCTTGTGCCATCATCCGCCCAAATTTGTACTTAACCCTTATCTTCTGAGGCCCCCCTACCTTTAAAGCTTCCAAATTAAAATTTTCTACTAAACCAAGCCCACTCAAGACCTCTAATTAAGCCGTATTGTTCCACGATTAATAGTATAGAAATTTAAACACAAGAAAAAATCATTCAATCACAACTACCCCCGGTTCTAGGATGTTACAGTTCTACCCCCCTTAAAATAATTTCGTCCGCGAAATTACCTGGATCAGAAGAGTTGGGGGTATTGCTGCCGCATCGTATCCTCGGGCTCCCACGTTGCTTCCTCCATGCCATGGTTCCGCCATAGGACCTTTACTAAAGGAACTGACTTCCTACGCAAAACTTTCACATCCCGATCTAGGATCTGCACAGGTTCCTCTTCCACCGACAAATCTGGACTCACCTCAACTTCGTCAACTACCAAGACGTGTGATGGATCAGAACGATAGCGTCTAAGCATGGAGACATGGAACACATCGTGAATCTGACTTAGTCCTGCTGGTAACTCGAGCTGATAAGCCACTGGTCCCACTCGTCTCAACACCTTAAACAGTCCAATGAACCTTGGACTTAATTTGCCCTTCTTCCCAAATCTTAACACTTTCTTCCATGGTGAGACCTTCAGAAAAACTTTGTCTCCTACGGCAAATTCTATGTCCCTCTGCTTGAGATCAGCATAAGACTTTTGCCTATCCGAGGCTTCTTTCAATCGAGCTTGGATCTTCTTCACCTTATCCTCAGTTTCTGCAACCAATTCCGGTCCTAACATCCGTCGTTCACCCAACTCCGTCTAACAAGTAGGTGTGCGACACCTCCTACCATATAACGCTTCATATGGTGCCATCTTAATGCTTGCCTAATAACTGTTGTTGTATGCGAACTCAGCTAATGGCAAAAATTCCTCCCAACTACCTCTGAAGTCCAAAACGCAGCCTCTTAACATGTCCTCCAAGATCTGAATAACTCTTTCCGACTGCCCGTCAGATTGTGGATGGAATGCTGTACTGAAATCCAACCGTGTACCCAAAGCCTGATGTAGTGCTCTCCAAAACCTCGATGTAAATCTGGGGTCTCTGTCTGAGATGATCGACACTGGCACACCATGCAACCTCACTATCTCTGCCACATACAACTTAGCTAACTTCTGGAGCGAGTAATCCGCCCTTACCGGTATGAAGTGAGCCGATTTGGTCAGACGGTCTACAATCACCCAAACTGCGTCTTTCTTGCTGGGCGTGAGGGGTAGCCCACCGACGAAGTCCATAGTGATCCTCTCCCATTTCCACTGAGGAATCTTCACTGGTTGAAGTAACCCAGATGGTAACTGATGTTCAGCTTTTACTTGCTGACACGTGAGACACCTTCCCACGAATTCTGTTACCTCACGTTTCAATCCTGGCCACCAGAACTGCTTCCGTAGATCTCCATACATCTTGCTACCTCCAGGATGCATAGCGTAAGGGCTGTTATGTGCATCCTGAAGAATTCTTTGCCTCAATCCCACATCATTTGGCATGCAAGGCCGTCCTTGAAAACACAACATACCATCACCAGTCAAGCTATACCCTTCCAAACCGCCATCTTGAATTTGCAATCTCCGTGCGTTTAAACTGTCATCCCCTAATTGCTTTTCCTTAACCTCCTCGATCCAAGCTGGCTTAACTTGTAATTCTGCCAAAAGACTTCCGTCGTCGTATAGACTAAGATGAGCAAACATCGCCCTTAAGTCTGTCACGACCTTTCGGCTCAACGCATCAGCCACCACGTTAGCCTTGCTTGGGTGGTACTCAATTGAACAGTCGTAGTCCTTCAACAGTTCAATCCATCGGCGTTGTCTCAGATTTAAGTCCTTCTGAGTCAAGAGATACCTCAGACTTTTGTGATCCGTGTAGACTATCGACTTTTCCCCATACAAGTAATGCCTCCATATTTTCAAAGCGAAGACCACTGCCGCTAACTCCAAGTCGTGAGTCGGATAGTTAACCTCATGCGGTCTTAGTTGACGGGATGCATAGGCCACTACCTTCCCCTCCTGCATCAACACACATCCCAAACCATTATGGGACGCATCACAATAAACCGTGAACAATTTCCCCGCCTCAGGCTGCACCAAAATGGGAGCTTCCGTCAGAATCTTTCTTAGCTTATCAAAACTTTCTTGCTGTTTCTCCGACCAAACAAATGGGACTCCTTTCCTTAATAGCTTAGTCAGCGGCGCTGCGATTAAGGAGAATCCCTCCACAAACCTTCGATAGTACCCGGCCAGACCCAGGAAACTTCGAATTTCCGCTACTGACCGAGATGGTTTCCAATCCAACACTGCTTCGACTTTGCGGGGGTCCACTCTAATCCCTTCAGCTGACACCACGTGACCTAAGAAAGTCACCTCTCTAAGCCAAAATTCGCACTTACTGAATTTGGCATATAACTGCTCCTCCCTCAGCACTTGTAGAACTATACGCAGATGCCTATCATGCTCCTCCTCCGTCTTTGAGTAAACCAATATGTCGTCTATAAACACCACGACAAATTGATCTAAGAATTGCTGAAACACCCTGTTCATTAAGTCCATGAACGCTGCCGGTGCGTTGGTCAACCCAAACGGCATCACTAAGAACTCGTAATGCCCATACCGGGTACGAAATGCCGTCTTTTGCACATCAGGCTCCTTTACCTTAAGTTGATGATAGCCTGTCCTAAGATCTATCTTCGAGAACACCGATGCACCCTTCAGTTGATCAAACAGGTCATCAATCCGAGGCAACGGATACTTGTTTTTGATCGTTAACTTGTTTAGCTGACGGTAGTCGATACACATCCGCATTGACCCGTCTTTCTTCTTGACAAACAACACAGGTGCTCCCCACGGAGATATACTAGGTCGGATGAACCCTCTATCCAAGAGTTCCTGAATTTGAGCCTTCAGTTCCACCAACTCCTTTGGCGCCATTCGATAGGGTGCTATAGACACAGGTGCCGTCCCGGGCAACAGGTCTATACCGAACTCCACTTCCCGATCTGGGGGCAGACCCGGAAGTTCTTCTGGAAACACATCAGCGAATTCCCTTACAGTTCGGACCTTCTCAACTGCTGACTCCTTAGCCTCCAAGGCGTAAATTTGAACCAACAATGCTTCACACCCTTTTCTGATCATTTTCTCGGCCTTCAAGGCAGACACTACATTGGATAGATAGTCTCTTCTGTTACCTATCATGACCACTTCATCACCCTCTTCCGTCTTTAGAATCATGCGCTTAGCAGCGCAATCCAACCTTGCCTGATGCTTAACCAGCCAGTCCATTCTAAGAATTAGGTCGAACTCCCCAAACGGCAGTTCCATCAGATCCGCCACAAACACTACCCCTTGGAGTTCTAGGGGTATATCTCTATATAGCTTGTTCACCATCACAGAGTGTCCTAGAGGGCTAATTACAGTCATCTCGCTAGAAGCAGTCTCAAAATCCAAGTTCATAGTCTCTACCACACTACTGGCAATGTATGAATGCGTTGAACCCACATCAATTAATGCAACATAAGGGAGACCAAAAATTAAGAACGTACCGGTGATGACGTCCGGCGCGTCACCCTCCTCGCGACGCCTCGCTGCGTAGACTAAGCCAGGCTGCCTGGCTTCGGTGTTGCCTGCTCCTCTGCCCTGAATTCCACGACCTCGATTAGGACCATTGCCTCCTCTACCGTTACCACGACCCCTCTGCGGTGGTCCCACATTCCTTGCTGGAGTACGGTTCTGACCCTCTGGCTGATTCCTTGCCAACTTCCGAAGACAATCCCTTACACGGTGATCTGGAGATCCACATTCAAAGCAACCCCTCTCACCGGTGTAACAACCTCCCTAATGTGACTTCCCACAACGATTACACTGAGCCGGTCTCTGATTAGTAGCCATGGTCCTTCCAGTCTGATTTGGCCCACTCAGTCTGGCCCTCTCTTGTGCGCTATTTCCAGATCCAGGTGACCCAACACCTCTTTTCTGCTTGCTCCTATCATAGCTCTGCCTCACAGACTCCCGGACTCTCTCGGCCACCTTGGCCTTTTCCACCAGAACAGCGAACTCACGTACCTGTTGTGGAGCAATCAACAGCCTTAAGTCATCCCTAAGTCCGTCTTCAAAACGGACGCAACGATCATGCTCAGTTGACACAACTCCCCGAGCATAGCGGCTCAGCCTCAAGAATTCTGCCTCATACTCAGATACCGACTTGTTTCCTTGTACCAGTCCCAGAAAGGTTTTCCTCTGAGTATCAGTGTAACTGGTGCCCACGTACTTCTTCTGATAAGTAGCTTTGAAGTATTCCCAAGTAAGGTCGTCTGCTGTAGCGCCGTCTCGAACCGTGAGCCACCACTGGTAGGACTCGTCTTTTAGAAGCGACACCGCTCCTTTCAGCTTTTCCTCATTTGTCAAGTCGAGATCGTCCATGATCCTCTCGGTTGATTCTAACCAATATTCGGCTGTACTGGGTGCGACACCTGACACACCCCGAAATACTTCAGCTCCATTGGATCGGAGCCGCTCAGATACAGACTTCCGAGCTCCTGTACCTCTGCTGGTCTCAGCCATCATTTCTAAAACACGCAGCATAGCCTGCGATACCGACTCACCCCCCGTCTGATCCTGAGGTCCATCACCAAAAGTTGGGGGGGCGGTGGGGGTGGTATCTCATTATCCGATCCTTGGCCCGACCTAACTGGTTCTGTCACGGCCATCCGGCCTCTACCGCGTCCCCGACGGCCGCGACCTCTAGAACTCATTTCTTATGGCGCAATCTGTCTTAAAAAGTTTTATGAGTTAGTCAATGTTTTACTGATTATTAGCAGAGAATCTTATTGGCGAAATTAAGAAGTTGTTCTTTCGATCAAACAAGTTTCAAGTCTTCTATCGTAATTCGAAGATACACATTCACCTATTCCATCACTCTTTTTTGACCCATTTCTTAACCCGGGGGTATTTTCGTCATTTACCCTACAGGGGTATTTTGGTAACAAGGTGAGTTTGCAAATCTTGACAAATAATAATAAAAAAAGAATTGGTAGTGTTGCAAAACTTTGAAAATTTTGGTAATTTGCAAATTAGGGGCAGTTTCGTACTTTTCCAAAATCACGATATTTTTGATATTTTTGCAATTTAGGGATCTTGGGTATAAGAAAAATTTGTTAAAATTTTAGGGTAGCTTAGTAGATTTTAAAACTAGGGGTATTTTTACTACTGAGGACATTTTAAAATGTCCATAAATATAAATCTTATGGCTTGAGGGATGTCTTTAAAACTAAAGTTTTTATAAAATGCGGTTAATTCCCTTTTCGGGTTTTAATAATAGGGTTTAGCCCACAACAAGTCCTCACGGTTTGGGTGAACCAAAGCTACACACCAGGTAGGATTCCCGCGAAGAGGAGGTGAGTCGTTAAGACCACTTAAATACCAAACTCTTCCGGATCCAATCCTAGACATGCGTACAAGGGTTACCACACCTTAACTCGGTGACTTAGTCATGGGTTTGTTTAATTAGGCAATTATAAATCTTATGCGATTGTTTGGGGTAAACTAGTCCTAGGTTTCACATGCCTTTCATACTATCTACGTCCCATTTTCTACCCATTTACAAATAACCATTCATACATAGATTAAAGATACTTACAAGAGCAGATCGGTGCCGGAGACTCGATGCCATGTTGTTCAACCAAAACCATTTTCATAGAGGTTTTCAAAAAGCTTATCTAGAAAAACATTTTTAAGCCTTAGGCCCTCACAGCCGAGTTTTGAACCTGGCTCTGATACCAAAATGTAACACCCCAAGCCCGACCCACAAGCCATGACCGGATCTGGTATGTCACGGAAAAGAAGTTTGAAAGGTTTGGATTAATAGTAGAAATTAAAAATTTTGTTAAGGGTATAAAACGGTGTTCGTTAAAACTCAAATGGGTTGATTTGGTAAATTCGATTGAGTTGAAAATCCTTCCTTCCTTTAAAACCATTTGACCCCTAAATTTTAGAACAATAGAGTGATCAATAGCTTAGAAAATTTCGTTACCCGATGGTAGCATTTTTGAAAACGCGTACAAGTACTTATTTTTGAAAACGTTACTTTTAACCGATTTGCATAACCGTTCGTAAGTTCATCAGTTATAAAGTAAAGTAAAAATAACTACCTAACCATCCAAATAATAATAATAAGCGGCCATATTACAACCCAATCGAATTGTAGTGAATGATTAAACTTAAAATGGGGCAAAATAAAATTTCAAGTCCACAAAACCAACATGGCCGCCTCGAGCTCTCCTCGGCCCCGCATCCGTGCTCTACTCACCTGCAAGATGATATGGGAAGGGGTGAGTCGCCAAGACTCAGTGTATAAATCCCCAACCCGAAAAAAATAGCACTCATACACAAGATATTAGTAAGACATGCAATTATGCAACCCAACCTAGCCATCCACGCTCCTTTTCTACCCCGTGTGGTACCAAACCACTGGTGGTGCCAAACCACTGGTGACCCGAAGTCACAATATCCGTCAATACGTGTGGTGCCAAACCACTGGTGACCCGAAGTCACAGTCAAATGATGGGGCCAACCCATCGTGTGATACCAAATCACTGGTGTCGATCCCGTATCTCCAATGTGGGGCCAACCCACGGTGGCACTAAGCCACAGGGACGAGACGCTATGAGGTGCCAAACCTCTGGAGGTACCAAACCTCTGGTGACCGTAGCCACAATGTGTTACCAAAACACTGGTGTCCGTCGACACGAATATTACTCCCTCTCATCAATCCCACCATCATCATGCTCATATCACAAGTATCATGATTCCATATATCATGCAATCGTATATAGCATAGCATTCTTCAGCATATGATGGCATATACAACATATATCGTAAATCGAGTAATAGGGAAACTTACCCGAAAACCAAGCTTATGCCCACTAGGCAAAGTTATCACATGAGAGGTTATTAATATCATCAAATAACAGTTTATACTAATAAAGTGTGTAAGAGCTTACACACCTATTTAATCGAAGATTTAACTAACACTCCCGTGTCTATGCGATATTACAGAAGTCCCGAACTAGTCCTCGTATAGCTCCTATTATTCGGCCATCATAGGTTAATAGTCAAAAAGCCCTAATTGCCTAATTAGAAATCCCAATAAAATGTGGCCCAAATATAGTACTCACTTTACACCAATTTGGTCACCAACCAAATCCCGAAGATTCACAGCATCCGGGTATAGCCTTCCCTGAAATCGGTTTTAGTATTCATTTAGAGACCAAAGGTCATACGGCCCTAGTATGCATTCACAACCAAAGAGTTTGTTGCCCCCTTACCTTAACGACGGACTTGGCCTTTAAGCACCACGATTTGGCACTCCTTTTTGGTGTTTAGAGGTTTTGGCTATCATGTGGAACAAGAATAAGTCAATATTTCGATTATCACAATTTGAAGAAATATTAAAAGAGGGATAGCAGAGGGTCGGCATTACTCAAATCGACCCAAGGAAAGAAAAAGGTTCTTTACCAGAAGATTCGGCCTTGTCCCTAAAAACCACCTTGATTTTGGCACTTAAGATGATGAGGAGAAACGCATGAAGAGAGGGTTTACAAGGCAATTCTCGGCTTAACACTAAATGCAAAGGATCAAAATCTTCTAAGCTTGCTGACTTTTAGCCCTTCCTCTTCTATGCACATTCGGCTACCACAAGATGAAGAGAAGAAAGCAAATTTCGGGAATTTTGGCCAAGTAACAATCTTGAAGGGAAAGTAGAACCAAACTAAGAAATCTTAGCACCTCCAAAGCTCTCAAAACCGAATGTTGAGGCCCTTAGGAATTTCTTCATGTTCGGCCATGCACAAAGGGAGAGAAGGAAAAACAAAGCAATGCATTTTTGGCCATGCTTCAAAAAAAATGGTGATTCTTTTAGCCAAACAATCGGCCGGCCATGCTCTTGTTTTGTTTTTCTTTTGATAAATTTCAATCCCTCCCCCCCCAAAGCAACCATCATTCCCCATACCTTGAAATAGAGTGCACAATATTAAATAAATGTTCCCATAATTTGTTTCCTTCCTTCAATAAAACATCCCCCCATGCCTTTAATAATTAAAAGAAATTAACCCATGCCATCACTAAATAATAACAATATAAATAAAATAAATAAAAAAATAATAACAATAATACTACTACTACTCCTCCTCCCCCCTCCCCATACCGTGCAGCTGGAAAACCAAGGCAGCATGCCTCACGTAATAAATGCCCATGCAGGCTAGCAACACGCCGGCCAAAGCAAAAAGGATTTCTTCCAGGCGCTGCGCATGGGTTTCGAACCCTGGACCCGAAGCAGTACTCTCCAAGCTTTAGCCACTCGGCCAGCTTGTCTTTCATGACATAATGCGTCGAAATTTCCTCTTAAACACTCGGTCGCTGGCTCCTGCACGCATTAATGCCCGAGACGAAAAAAAACAAAAGCACGTTCATGCCCCATCCTCGGGTCTCGAACGCGAGACCTGAGGCAGAATTCCCCCACGCTTTAACCACTTGACCGACCTGACTTTCATGATAGAAACGCGTCGCATCTTTCTTTTACACCTTCATTCCTGAGTTTCCCCTTTGCATTTAATACCAGAGGTCAAAAAAAAAAAAAAAAACAAAATGGACAACTGCTGCCCAGGGGATTCGAACCCGAGACCTGGAGCAACATCGCGCCCCAGCCACTCGGCCAATTGGAATTTCGTGACAACTTGCATTGCAAAAATTCTTTTAAATCCTGTTTGCCCTGCCCCCATAAAACGCCAAAAATTAAATTCCCCAAAAGCAGTTCCTCCTGCTCGAACCTCCTTCCTCCAAGCTTCTAAGTAGCACGCTAGCCACTTAGCCAACCCACTCTCATGTCCATACTTAGCCCCCAAAATTTCTTTAAAGCTTCCCCTGCTAACTACATCGTCCAAAAATAAAATGGCACTTGTAGCCACCATGCCTCGAACCCAAGCCGTAGCAACACCCTTGGGCACACCCCACCCATTGCACCAGGCCTACTCCTTGTGCCATCATCCGCCCAAATTTGTACTTAACCCTTATCTTCTGAGGCCCCCCTACCTTTAAAGCTTCCAAATTAAAATTTTCTACTAAACCAAGCCCACTCAAGACCTCTAATTAAGCCGTATTATTCCACGATTAATAGTATAGAAATTTAAACACATGAAAAAATCATTCAATCACAACTACCCCCGGTTCTAGGATGTTACACGAAACCTCCCGGAGGCATGTTTAGGGCCATGTGGGCCGAGAATGAGCAAGAAAGGGGTTTGAGCGAAATTTTATAACCCTATTCGATATGTTTAAGCAAGATTATTTAGGTAATGCCTCAAACCCGGTTTCGGCCTGCATAGGGGTAAGGGGCGTTACAAGGACTAGGAGCAAAAATATCCCATTGCCGCGAAAACACGCGGATCCTAGGATCAGGTCGGGTCGGATATTCAGATTGCGTCAAAACGACATCGTTTTAGCGTTTGAAAATTAAGCCCAAAACGACGTTGTATAGGATCCTATATAAAAGCAAAAAATCAGACCAAAAAATCATTTTAAACCTTGTTTTTTTTTTCTCTCAAAACCTTTTCCCCTTCCGACCACAAGGTCGTCGTCCGTTCGCCGTGGCCACCAATCGTCGTCGACGGCGACCGCCACCTCCGGTGGCCTAAAAAAACCAAAATCCTCCATTTTTCTTGTTTCTTTGCGTAGAACTCCGTTTTGGAGTTGAAACTACCAAAAACTAAAGCCAAAACCCCAAAAAAAGAAGAAACTCTTCGACTCCCAATGCCTCCGTCGCGGCCTTGGCCGAATCCCCAAGGATTCGACAGCCTCTCGAATCGGAAGAGACATCGACGGCGGCGCGAAGACGAAATGGCAGATAACCCATTGTATTTTTACTTATTATTTTTTATTTTCTTCGAAAGTAAAAATCAAAAAATAATATGATACCTTTTGAAACTTGATTTGTTTTTTGTATTTTTCCATGTAAAAAAATTACATCTTGAATTCGGCTTTTATAGCCAATTTACATATTTTCTTTTTATTATATATACTGTTCATCTGTTTCTTATCTTTTCATTCTTTTCGTTTTTGCAGGGGCGGTGGAGTCAACGACGAGGAGAGAAGCAGGCCATTGCCATTTTGGTGCAACGGCGGCCAAGGCGAGTCAGGATTTGGGGCGCGTGCGTGCTGAAGTGGACAAGGGCAACGGTACAAGTACTTTAGGGTTTTTTTATTTTACTGAAAAGAGGTTTAAGTTATTGGGCTTTAGGGTTTCTTCATTTAGGCCATATTGGGCCATATTGTAAATGGACTTGGACTGTAGATTTTGTTATTATAATTTTAGTTTTTTGGTTTGGTTTATTTTTATTATTTGGGCTCGGGCTAAATTAGCCTATTACACATGTTTTCTATAAAAACCATTTTATACAAAGTAACAAATATTTTCTAAGCAATGTTATTAGAGTTAATTACATCAAACATCCCTAAACTATGAGTTTCATTTTAAATTATTCCCTAAACTTCAAATTATTCTAATTACATCCCCAAATTATTGAAGTCATATCAATTAAGTCCTTTTTTATTCAAAGTGACTATTAAATAACACTCAGATCTTATGTGGCATAATTTAAAATAAAAATTTAAGAAAAATGAACATTGTAAAGATAGATGTTTTAAAAGTCTTATTTTGAGGTTTTCAAAATTTGTACGAAAACTTTATAGTTCACTCTTTTTTGTTTAGTTTTACCTTATTCTTAGTTTTTACTTTTGAAATTTATGCGACAATGTTCTATATCTTTAAAATTTTTATTTTAAATTTAGTTATGTAAAATCTGAAGTGTCATTTAACGATTTAATTAACAATTTTAATAACAAAAGGGCCTGATTGATATAACAACACTAATTTGGAGATGTAATTAAACGTTTTGAAGTTTGAGGATTAATTTTGAATGAGGAGCATAGTTTGTGGATGCCTAATGCAATTAACTCATGCTATTATATAACTATTATGGTTTAATTTTTCTCTCGTCCTTATATTCTTTAGATTTTTTAAATTTAATCTTTTCACTTTTAATTCCAAAAATCTAGTCTCATTCTACTTTTGTGATTTAAAATTAAAGACTAATTAACAACAATTTTAATTGGTTTCTATTAAATTTCAATTATGTTATAATTAGAATTAAATTTATGGCACATTCATTATGTGGGTGAAAAAGATTTAACAAATTTATTTATTAAAATTCATATAAAAATTTGATGCTTTATAATAGTAAAGTTAATTATTTATCAAACATCGTGTTTTTGGGATCAAATATCATTATGATCAAATTTTTTTTATTGATTTATTATATTTAAAAAACAATAATACTCTTAAACTTTATACGAGAGAATATTTTAATAAATATATAATTGAGTTGGTGTTCAGTTGACCCGTAACATTAACTCAGTAAAATATTTAAAATAAACTTCGATAAATATCATATATTTAATTTAATAAAAAATTAGTAACAATTGTAGCAATTAGACTTTTAATTTTTAAATTAAAAGCAGTGAGAAAATAAAATATTAACAGGAGTTGAACATGAAAGAAAAAAGAAGTGCAGAAAGGCAACAGGCAAATGGCGAATGAAGATGTTGAATGAGAGTGAGTTTAGTGATGCGATTCGCTGCTGGCTGCTGCACCATGGCAGATCTATCACTCTAAAATCCTTTTAATCATTGAACCAACTAGAGTAGAGTGGTGGGTCTGAGCAATTCCATCTTTTATATTTTCTTTTTCCAATTCGAGCATAATATTAGGCTTAGCTGGGTCTATTTGAATTTACAGAATCTATATAAGATTCGGTTCTTAAATAAACCTTTTTTTTTCTTTTTTGGAGAAGCTTTATTGATTAGGTAATGTTTAATACCATTTCATTAGATTCCAATGAATAGTAGAAGGGTAATCTTCCACTATGACTTGGCAGCAACATGGTTAATTTTTCTTCTACAATAACCCAGCTCCAATGCTTTGTTTGCTGCAAGTATCTCTCCGCCATGCATGCATCCTATAGCTTCATCTATTTTTGAGATTGCAATAGCCATCACAAACCCCTCATAGTATTTGATAAACTACTCCAATTAGGGGCAAAACCAAGAGGGTTGGTAGGGCCTCGGTCCCCTGAAATAGAAAATTTTTCATTTAGGCTCTTTGAAATTTTTAAAATTTTAAATTAGTAAAGGTAAAATTGCACTTTGCCCCCCTAAAAATGATAAAAATTTGATTTAATCCTTTAAAAATTATAAAGATAGAAGCTATTAAAATGGTGAAATTGTATTTTTACTATCGTAAAAATTACAAATTAATTTCAGCCCCCTTGAAAAAAATTTTCTAGCTTCGCCCTTGACTCCAATACCACCTATTCTTGTATTTGGATCAAAAGTTGCATTGAAATTCTTGTCGGATGCACCTCATGTTAGTGTTAGTTGCATCGTTGGTTACAATTCACTTTGGATCTAGATATTAAGCAAATTTGCTTTATATGTTGGCATATTTTGACCAAAAAATCTTATTAGTTTCTTTCATCTCTTTGAAGATTTTGAGTAGCAATATGCGATGTTAAAATTAGTTTGTGATTGGTAAAGATATGTGATCAAGTAAGAATATTTTCAAAGACTTCTAGTGAGATCCAACAACTATATTTGAAGAGATGTTATTTCTATAGAAGTTCTATTGCTAAAGATCTCTTCTTATTGTATGCCTTAAAGAAAATCAATTGGAGCACAATTACATTGCTATCTTTTGAGTACACTAATTAGGGGATTATAAATCTACAATTGCCTATTTAAAGACGACTTGTTTATATGCCTATGTACGAATTAGAAAGAACATTTATTTGTTCATTCTAGGAACTTGTATTAAGGTTAAATTGATCGTAAACAAACAATTTTGATGTTCAATTTGTAACTAAGCTTTTAAGGGGAAGTCTTAGTGGGAAAAATGATTTTACTGGATGCATAGGAGTAAGGTTGAAGTTAGATTACAACCTGCACTATTGATTCATATTGTATTATATTCTCTAGACAAGGCCCCATAGATGTAGGAAAGGGTTCCTGACCGCATACCAATGTACAACACCGAGAAGAGAATTAGCACAAAATATAGAGATTTAAAAGTGGCTTTGACTACAAATGTGACATGTCAGTTGTAATATTTGTAAGTGTACAATGAAACACTTGTAATATTTATAAGTGTACAATGAAACACTTAGAGCAATCCAAGGATCGAACCCAAAGGAGATCGGGTGATAAGGTGAATGGACAACAATTAAGCATGCTAATGACTAAGTAGTATATTACGGCAATCCATAAAATGAGTTGAATTAAGCTAAATTATATCTAAAATGACTAAATCGAATAAATACCAAAATCACAAATGTATTAATCAGATAAAATAGATAGTCGATTAATATCAATGTTGATAATTAGATCTCGTACTAGGTATCTAAATTGCTCAAACTCCTAATTGGTCCAATTTTATCTCTCAAACACCATTTTACCCAATTATACAATTTAGTCCAATTTATCTCTTGACCTCACTAGACTAAATCAGGAAAATGAAAGTTGTTCACAATAAGATCTCCTATTGGTCTCACCTATCTAAATGTTCCCTTAGATTCGTCAATTCAAGGTTTTGAAGTTTATTTGATTTAATCTAATTTTCACAATCTAGTTCTTAACCCTAAAATTAATCATTCAACATTTCAATCAATCGACCACAATAAAGTTTAGTTCCTACTCATCATCAAAACATAAAAGCCCAACCAATTTCATGCTCAAATGAATCATCAAATAATCACAAAAGAGGTAAGGGTTAAGAAATGCTTAGTAAATCTTGAAGAGGTCCTTGATGGAATTCATGACAGGCAAGAATAATCCATAATCCAAATTAATAATTTTTGCAACTTTGAATAACCAAAACATTTAAATCTATTGAATACTATGAAGAAAAACCCAAAATGACACAAGAGGCTTTTGTACCTTTTTTAATTGAAGAAAAGTGCAGAAAAATAAAGAAAATGGCAAAATAGATTTAACCTAGAAAAGGAAAAAAACCTAGGAATCTAAAATGATTGAGGGAAAAAAAAGATGATGATTGGAATATTGAATGTCTAGATTTTTGTGCCATAAAGAGGCTTTAAATAACCTGACACTATTATTGACAAAATTGCCTTTCAAAATGTGATGACTTGAGCTTGTTTGGGAAAATAGTTGCCCTAGCAAATTTTCACTCGTTAGGCTTTAGTGTCACGACACCTAAGCTTTAGTGTCTTGACCTTTACAACAATTGACTCAAAGAATGTAACAGCCCGATTTTGAGCTTAGTCAAAATAGTGGTTTTGAGACCACAAATTCGAGGTTAGAGAAATTATTTTAATATTATTTCAAGTGTCATGGCATGATTATATTAGTGTTTGAAAATTTTGGTAAATTAATTTTAGCGATTTCATGCTTAATTTTGAAAAAGGACTAAATCGCATAAAGTGCAAAAGTTTTGTTCTACAAGCTACAGGTGTTAAATATCTATGGAACACTAAAATAGAGGTCTTTATTGAGTAAAAAGACCAATAAAATTAGTGGTGGCTGGACATGGAATTCAAAAATCATGAATGGTCAAAGTTTGGTGGCATTAGGTGACTAAATGAATAAAATAAAATAAAACAAAGAAAAAGTTATCATCTTTTCCCATCTTCTTCCTCTTCCACCGAAATTTTCAGCAAAAATAAGGGTTTTGGAAGCTTGAAATTTCAGCAACTCTTCACCCTTGCAAGTAAGTGATTTTAATGGTCATTCTTGATAATTTTCGTGTTTTTGGAACCCCCATAGCTTAATCTAGCTAATGAGGGGACTATTTTGCAAAATTGTTGAGAGTCTAGGGTCTTGCCATGAGAGTATTTATATTGTTTACTGAAATTTTATGAAAGAAAATGAAACTTGGTTTTTTAATAAACAACTTTTGTGAAAGGATTTTTCATGAAAACACCTAAAATGGACCTTTTTGTAAAAGTTATAAAATGGGTAGTAAATGTGTGAAATAATTGGATTTGTGAGTTGCTATAAGAGTAATAAAGGTTCGGCTAGGCTTGTTAAAAGAGGAAATTTGATTAAAATCGTTTTACGAGCCTAGGGGCAAAATTGTAATTATGTGAAAGTTTAAGGGCAAAACAGTAATTTTGCCAAAGTAGGAATTTTGGAATGTCTTGATTAATGTGGTGATTAAATAAGCAAAATTTTTCATTATAGATCAAGAAAACGGGGTTTGAACCTAGACCGGGGGAAAACCAAGCTAGTAGACTAATTCAATTTAGTCGCCCACTTTTTGTATACCGAGGTAAGTTGTACGTAAATAATACAACTCTATTGTTATTATGCATTAAACAATTGATATTGTATAAAATGTTTGATTATTGTTGTGAATATGCTTGATGAGAATTGATGTAGTAAAAACTCCCGGTTGAACCTTAGGAATAGATTGGATATCCATGCCATGACATTTGGGTGATATGTGGGCTAGTGTAAGACCATGTCTGGGACATGGAATCGGCCACATTATGAGAGCCAGTGTAAGACCATGTCTGGGACATGGCATCGCATTGATGTGTGTGCTAGTGTAAGACCATGTCTGGGACATGGCATCGGCCACATTATGAGAGCCAGTGTAAGACCATGTCTGGGACATGGCATCAGCGTTGATGTGTGTGCTAGTGTAAGACCATGTCTGGGACATGGCATCGGCCACATTATAAGAGCCAGTGTAAGACCATGTCTGGGACATGGCATCGGCATTGAGACGAGAGCCAGTGTAAGACCATGTTTGGGACATGACATCGGCATTTTACCCTCTTGTGTGAGGCTTATCAAATATCCTTTAGTATTCCAAATGGTTCCACGGGTTATTTAAAGCTTATGATAAAGATATGAAAGGATATAATCATGTTGTGAGTGGTACAGGATCTTACTCGAAACTCATGAGATATGAGCTTAGTTATGATGCCTAAATGGTAAGGATGAAATTGAGTAAGTTCTATCTATAAGAATGATTTCGGGACGATCTTGTAATCTTTGGCTTATACTTGTGATGTGTAAATATGTAGTAAATCTACCATTGTTAAATCAAGAATGTTATGCAGGTTTATAATATGCTATGTGTTTAAAGATGCATGGTTGATGTTGTTACCTATTTACATGCAACTTACTAAGCTTTATGCTTACTCCCTCTCCTTTCCATTTTCTTATATTGCCACAAGGCTAGCTCGGGGATCAAAGAACGTCGGAGGCTCGATCACACTATCTACAAGAACATTGGGTATAACTAATCTTAATATTTTGAGTAATGGCATGTATAGGGACTGGGTTTTTTTGTTAAGTGTCATATTGTTTTGGCCATATGTGTTGGCTTGTCATGAAGTTGATCCATTTTGTCTAAGGCCATGGATAATGGCTAATATTTGTTGTTGATTTATGCAAATGATGATGTTTTTCATGATTGAGCAAATTGCATGGTTGAGTATTTGGTATATTAATGAATGAATGAGTATGTTACATGATTGAATTGATAAAGTATGTGATGAGTTTCGCATGTGAATGAAGTATAGTGACCTTGATGTGTGGATGTCTTGGTTATGGTTGATTTGGTCATGTATTTGTGTGTGGATTGGTTTTTTTGGGTGTGGTTTAAGTTGTTGCAAGTAAGGGTGGCAATAAAGCTTGGAAAATAACTTCATATTGTCCACACGGGTAGACACACGGGCGTGTGTCTAGGCTGTGTGTGACACACAGTTTGCCCCATGGGCGTGTAGTTCGGCTGTGTGTCCCCTGCACCTTAGGTTGGCAAAATAGAATGCCCAGTAGTAACAGCACGGGCTGAGACACGACTGTGTGTCTCAACTGTGTGGATGACACGACCATAATACATGGGCATGTGCCTAGGCCATGTGAAGTCTGCACCTTGAATGTGAAATTAAATTCACCACACGGCCTAGTACACGGGTGTATGCCTTGGCCGTGTAACCCTAAAATGTTGCTGACGTCAGAAACAGAATGTCAAGGTTTTAACACACGAGCTGAGACACGGGCGTGTCATGGCCGTGTGAGGGACACAGGCCATGGACACGGGCGTGTGCCAGGCCGTGTGAAAACCCCTGTAGGTTCGAATTGAATAATAAATCCACACGGCTAGGGACATGGGTGTGTATGACCACACGGTCTGCCCACACGGGCGTGTGCCCCTATTTTCAGTGAAATTTTCCAAAGTTTTTCTGAAGAACTCAGTTTGGTCTCGAACCATTTCTAAAGTGTGCTTTGGGCCTCGTAGGCTCATATTAGGGATTTTAAGACAAAGTTTGAAAAGTTTTAAATTTGAACTAACTTGTATGACCTAGAAATGTATGTTAGTATGTGTTTAAGTTAGGTAAAGCCTCGTACCCTGTTTTGGCGTGAAACACAAGTAAAGGGTGTTACATTTAGTGGTATCAGAGCTATGGTTGAGTCAATTCTCGAACTAACCTAGCGTGTGTACGAGTCGAGCTATACATGCCATATATGAGTTATGATGTGTGACGACTCCTGACAATTTAAAATATGTTTTTATATAGTAAATGGATCCCAATGGAGCAGTGACGGATGATGTCGAAAGTAATGCGCTGGCTCCCGCAGAAGGGACCGCGCCAGTCGAAAGTGGGCTCGTGACATTGAGTCAGGGCTAAGGGCCTAGAGAAGCCTTCCTCCATATGATGAATGCTTGGTATTCGGAGTTTGTTCATGCAAACCCGAATGCTCCACCTCCTCCACCACCTCCAATCCCTTAGTCTGCCCCTGTAGCTCCCCAAGTGGTGGAGATGTTAAGAAGGGAAAAACCTCCAGTTGACAGAATTCGAAAGTAAAGGGCTAAGGAATTTAGAGCGAATATAGATGATGACTCAGAGAGGGAAGAGTTCTGACTAGAAAATACTATTAGGGTATTTGATGAATTGTCTTGCACACTTGAGGAGTGCCTGAAGTGTGTTGTGTCACTCCTGCGAGACTCGTTCTACCAATGGTGGAACACCTTTGTGTCGGTTGTACCAAGGGAAAGGATTACATGGGAGTTTTTCCAAGAGGAATTTCGAAAGAAGTATATTAGTCAGAGGTTTATAGGCCAGAAGAGGAAGGAATTTTTAGAATTGAAGCAAGGCCGAATGACTGTAACATAGTATGAGCGTGAGTTCGTGAGGCTCAGCAAATACGCTAGGGAGTGCGTATCTACTGAAGCCATCATGTGTAAGATATTTGAGGACAGATTGAATGAAAACATTCGACTTTTAGTTGGCATTCTAGAGCTCAAGGAATTTGTGGTGCTCGTTGAGAGAGCTTGCAAGGCCGAGGAATTGGCCAAAGAGAAAAGGAAGGTTGATATTGAGTCTTGTGACTCAAAGAAAAGATAGTTGGGAAAATAATTTCAGTCCTCATCCAAGAAATTAAGAGAATTCACTACCCAATCAAATGCTTCAGCGGGGCCCTCGAGTAAAAATAAGAATAAGCAGTACATTGCGTCTAAAGCTCAAACCACTTCTATTTCGAGTGTTGGTAGTGCTCGACCAAATAAATCGGAGTGTTTACAGTGTGGTAGATGACATTTCGGTGAGTGTCGAGGAAATGATAGAGGTTGTTTCAAGTGCGGTTCACTAGACCACTTCATTCGAAACTGTCCAGATATGGATGAGAAAGACAGAAAGCAAGATGTGCGAGCGAGTAATGCTCCTTCTAGAGGTAGACCACAGAAGAACCTGAGAAGTGAGGCTAGTAGCAGAGGTGTGCCTAGAGATTCCGCCGCGAGGTCTGAGGGCTGAGCGCCTGCAAGGACTTATGCCATTTTCGCTCGCGAAGAAGCATCGTCACCGGATGTGATTACGGGTACTTTTTCTCTTCATGATATTTCTTTTGTTGCTTTGATTGAACCGGGGTCTACCCATTCGTATGCTTGTGTGAAATTGGTGTCTAGCATGAATATGCCTGTTGAGTCTACAAAATTTGTGATAAAAGTGTCAAACCAGTTAGGCAAGCATGTGATAGTTGACAAAGTGTGTAGAAACTGTCCTTTGATGATTAGAGGTCATTGTTTTCTAGCTAACTTCATGCTACTACCGTTTGATGAATTTGACCTAATCCTTGGCATGGATTGGTTGACTGTTCATAATGTGTTAGTAAACTACGGTACTAAGTTTATTGAACTGAAATGTGAAAATGGGGATATTATTCGGGTTGAATCAAGTGAACCGGATAGCTTACCTATACTGATTTCTTCTATGACTTTTGCGAAATACATGAGAAAAGGGTATGAGTCCTATCTTGCATTTGTGTTGAATACCCAAGAGTCGAAAGTAAAGATTGAGCCAACGCTTGTGGTATATGAGTACCTGGATGTGTTTCCGGAAGAGTTTCCCAGATTGCCTTCAACTAGGGAAGTCGAGTTTGGTATTGAGTTGGTCCCTGGTACGGCACCTATTTTGGTTGCCCCGTATAGGATGGCACCGTTGGAGTTAAAAGAGTTGAGGGTTTAGCTACAAGAGTTAACAGGTAAGGGTTTTGCGAGACTAAGCTATTCTCCGTGGGGTTTACCGGTACTTTTTGTGAAAAAGAAAGACGGGTCGATGGGGTTATGTATAGACTACAGATAGCTCAACAAGGTAACCGTAAAGAACAAGTATCCCTAGCCTAGAATCGATGATTTGTTTGACCAATTGAAGGGAGCCATAGAGTTTTCTAAGATAGACTTTAGGTCCGATTACTACCAGTTGAGAGTTAAGGAACAGGATGTGCCGAAAACTACATTTCGGACGAGGTATGGTCACTATGAATTTTTAGTTATGCCTTTCGGTTTAACGAATGCTCCTGCTGTATTTATGGATTTAATGAATCGTATTTTTTGGCCGTACTTGGATAAGTTCGTTGTTGTTTTTATTGATGATATATTAATTTATTCTCGTGATAAGAGTGTGTAACATCCTTAACCCGTATCTATCGCCGGACTAGGGTTAAGAGGCATTACCGGACATATCGAAACATTTTACGCTTATTTAACAACATCAATCATACAACATCATTTCATAATAATTCATACTCATTTAGTCCCTTTAGAAAGTCTAGAGACCTTAAACATGCTTTAGAGAAGGCTAGGGGTGAGCAAAACTCGATTCGACTCGAAAAAAATTTGAATTTCGAGTTAAACGAATCGAGTTATTTGAGTCAACTCGATTTTTTTCGAATTTCGAGTTCAAATCGAGTTGAGTTTTCGAATTCGAATAACTCGAATAATTTGAATAATTCAAATATCAAACTATAATATTTTACATTTTTACCCCAAACTCCCAAACCTTTTTACTTTTCCCTCAAAACTTTTACTCCTTCCCACTTTCCCCCCAAAACTTTTACTCCTCTCCCATCCCAACCCCCCAATCTACCCAAAATCATTTCCCACCAAAATTTTACTCTCCCATTTACTTTTTCTCAAAATTTTACTCCCAAAATCCTCAAAACTTTTTATTTTTCCCCTAAATTTTTAATCCCTCCCACTTATTCCCTAAAACTTTTACTCCCTTCCCATCTCACCTCCCATCTACCCCAAACCCATCCCCCTCCAATTTTTTTAATATTTTCCCTTCAAAATTTTACTCCCCCTATTTATTTTCCCTCAAACTTTTATTCTCCAAAACTTTTACTTCTTACCCTTTACTCTCAAATAAAAAATCAAAATTATCCAAAAAAATCACTAAACGTAAATAGTAATAATTTTATTTGTATCTATTATTTATATTATTAAATTAAATTTCACATTTTATATTATTTTTATTATTGAATTGTTTAGTCATATTGAATATTTATATTAAAATTGAATTATTAATTATGCCATAAAATATTCGTGTTAAAATTTTATATTGGTATCAATTTCACATTTTATCCTTAAAATAACTTTTATTAAAAAAATCAGATTTTTACATTTAATACATTTTTTAATTCCAAAATACATAGTGACAAGAATCTGAAGATAATTGAAAGAACTAAACAAGCAAAGAAGCTAACCCGTATATAAAAGATTAATAAATTATTTGGTGATGAAAGTTAATAAAAAATTTGGTTAAGTGGACAAATTTTATTACGATAGGTGACAATGGTTACAAGGACCTAAAATTATTTTTTAAAATTTAACTCGAACAAATATATTCGATTTGATTCGATTCAAATTCCATCTCACTCGAATCGATTCGAAAAAATTTCAAATCAAATTAGGATGATAAAATATGATTCGTCAACTCGATTAACTCGAAATTTTTTCATTCGATTCGATTCGATCGAATGCTCACCCCCTAAGTCTGGCACACGCCCATGCTTCTTGCCCGTGTGGCAACCTGAATTACTTTTAATTGCAACCTTGATTGACACGGTCGAGACACACGCCCGTGTGCTCAACCGTGTGGGCAAATATAGGCCATTTACAAGGCCAATTTGCCACCCAACATTGAGTCATACCTACAAGCATCAAACAAGCATCAATTAATGTCCAAAAAGTAGCCAAAAACATACCAAATTCCATTACCACATTCATAATCAACCATCTCAAATGACCAAATACATTTTCAACCATAATATCAAATACCATAGCCTATACATGCCATATAACCAAGTCATAAAGGGTGTAAATACCGAAATCATTAACCGGATAGTGTGATGCGATCTCCACCAACTTCTAACCCGAGCGAACATCTGAATTACTATAAAACATAAAAAAACAATGCAAAGTAAGCTAAAAATCTTAGTAAGCTTGTATCTTAATAAACTTAACATAATAAATAATTTCAATTCAATGTCATAAGCATAATTTGCTATCTCACATGACAAGACACAACTTATCTCAAGTTTATAACCTCATTTTCATATCAAATCATCACAATTCAATAATATACTTACTTACTTACTAACTTTAGCTTTCACAAGTTTATACAATTCGATTCTCAGATAACATTCAATTCTCACTTTCATATAACCAAATAAGCATATTTTGGAAATAACATATTTAATCACATATCTTTCTCATATGAATCACATATCATCACTTATACCCAAATTCACCTTTCGTTCATATAGTATCTGGCAATTTCACATATGCGACTTTATAAATCACATCTTATTCATTTGTTCCTGTTTCATTTGCACATATTCACATTTCATTTGCATATACATCACATAACATTCTTTGCACATATATACTTACCTTTCATTATCAAATATTGTATACATTTCAACGTACCTGATTCGGAATGTCATTCACTTAATCACTTATTTCTTGGAACGCCCGTTGAACCATTCGAAATTAATAAGGATACTCGGATAGCTCGGAAAGCTCGTACAATGCCAACGTCCCAGACGTGGTCTTACATGTAATCAAATATCGATGCCACTACCCCGGACAGGGTCTTACACGAAATCATGTACGATGCCGATGTCCCAGACATGGTCTTACACGTAATCTCTAATCGATGCCAGTGTCCTAGACACGGTCTTACACGATATCTTAAATCATTGCCAACGTCCCAGATGTGGTCTTACACGAAACCATAGCTCAGAATCCTATGTCATGACATATGTATCCTCTACTATTCCTAAGGTTCGTACAAGGCTTTTCGGATATCGTCATGTTATCAGAACTTTCTCGTATTCATATATTCCGCTTCTCGAACAATTCAATATCATAAAAACATATATATAACTTATTCAAAATACATACATTTGCATTACCATTCGGCATTAAATTCAATCATACAAATAATATGCATTTATAACATGATCTTGTAAAGTCTATTAAAATACGAACTTACCTCGTTCGTAGTAATGACAAATTAAGTTGAGTAATCCAATATTTTGACTTTCCCTCGATCTAGGTCTGAATTCCGCTTTTTCCAATTTAAATTAATATCAAAATTAACTTATTTATTCAACATTTCATTCAGTTTTCATCCAAGAACATATAAATGAGCAATTTACATTTTAGCCCCTAACGTTTTACATTTATGCACATTAGTCCCTATTACACAAATACACAAAATTCACAAAATTACTAAAATACCCATGCTAGCCGAATTCTTTTTATTGCCATAATAGCCCATATTTTTCATTTATTTCACATTTCTACCACAACATTTTCATATTTCATAATTTAGTCCAAAATTGACATTTTTATTAAAATTCACTTAACAGAACTCATTAATCTAACATTAAAGATTTATTTTGTATCATTAAAAATCTAGATACTCAAACATTCATCAATGGCAAAACTTACAAACTTCAACAATTTTGAAATCGAAGGCACGGGCTAGCTAGATTAAGCTGTAACGATTCCAAAAACATAAAAATCATTAAAAATGGGACAAAAACGGACTTACAATTTAGCTAGCAAGCTTGGCCGAATGTTATGCATCCATGGAGATTTTATCTCTTCCATATTCGGTTGTAAAAATGAAGAAGAAAGATGATACAAATTGTTTGTTTTATTTAATTAACATATAACTGCCTTTTTACTTATTTAACCTTTAATAACATTTATAATTACACCAAATGCCACTCCACTATCATCCACTAACTTATAAATAGGCTATTTGCCACATAAGGACCTTCACTTTTAAGTTCTATAGCTATTTAACACCTTTAACTAATAGAACTCAACTTTTACGCTTTACGCGGTTTGTTCCTTTTATCAAAATTAAGCAACCAATCGACAAAATTATTTCACGAAACTTTCTCACATATTAATTCATATGTTGTAAACACATAAAATAATATAAAAATAATTTTACGACCTCATATTTGTGGTTCTGAAACCACTATTCTGACTAGGGTCTAAACTGGGATGTTACAACTCTCCCCCCTTTGGGATTTTCATCCTCGAAAATCTTACTAGAGAATAAATTAATAATTTGCTTTCACATAGCATTATCAAAATCTCACATAATATCAGATTTCACAACTCTTTAATCATACCAACCAAAATTCTGATCTGTCTTTTGCTATACATCATAGTAAGCTGAATCATCACATCATAGATATAAGAAACACTTTACCAATCTTCTCGAGTTCTGACGGTAATTTAAGTTGAAGAAGTCACTGGTATTACCTTTTCACTTCTCTTTTTAGTTGAATCGAGAAATTCCAATCTCAGTAATATTTTCACAAATACTCAATTATCTTACTGAATTCAATGCTTTTACGTATCAATTCTGCATAAGTTTTCTGTCAATCTGAAACTGCTTTCAAGCTGTTACAAATTACTTTTACTTTCTCTTCAATTTCTCTAATTAAAGCATCTCTATGAATCTTTTTCCCACACAGTTCAATCCAGTACAACAAGGTTCGGTAATTGTAACCATACGATACTTCATACAATACCGTCTTCATACTTACATGATTGCTCAACTAACAATAATAGTCTTTCTTAGTTGTTTTCAAACTCTAAAACACAATGACAAAATATAATTTCGAGAATTTGAATTGCTTTTTTTTATTACAAGACAACATCGTACCTAAGCTTACTGTAGTTTCTCTCGAAATCACTATACAAATTTTGGATTTCTATCCAAAAAAATAAAGACTGGCACCCAGTGCAAATTGGCAATCTTTAAAATGAATAACTCAGCTGGTCTATCAGAAGAGAAATTCTTACGTACAAAGAGACTTTTTTAGACAGTTAACAATAATTCAGAGAACATTTATCTTTTTTAATGATAAAATTAACTTCGATATCAACATATGCTGTAATAGTCTCGAAATCACTAAATGATCAGCTTTAACTTACTGACTGATCAAACATTTGGACATAAAATTAGAGATATCGGGTTTCATACTCATTTACCAGTACGTCTATCTCATATTATCATACATTTTAACACTACCCGTATGAAAAGAAATAAGCTACAACTGAGAGTTATGCGTAACAATTGTTGTAAAATTCTCTGAACTTCTCGGTATACACACTCTATCTCGAAACAACAATCAATCATCGGTTTCACGTCTAAAATTTTAAATCAGAAACCCATTAACGTTGTGTCCCTTTTTAGCTTGTATTTCGCTGACACATTTTTGAGCTTCACAAATTCGTTGAATAAATATCAATTTAGCTTTTAACTCAGCTAATAGCTATCCATCATCCGATAGTATCAATCGCATATTCATTGCTCTTAAAGCACATAAAGATTTCCTGTTAGGAATATTCGAAATTGTAATCATTTTCCTCGGATAATAATAAATTACTCATTCAAAACTTTTCGACGATCCAAGCCATCTATGTTGTGCCAAGTTCAAATCTCGCTCTGCAACATGAAATAAATTACATTACTAGTAAATAGTCAATGTCGCTAACTATCCCCCACCAATACAATGTCAATCATTTCTAGTTCACGTGTCGAATAACTCTTTTAATGCAACTTTAACTGCATGGAATCACAAAATATCACTTTACATTCTTGTATTAAAATACACTTCAAATTATTCAATGACGCTTGACTGAAAATCATATACTCTTTATCCAAATCAAGCTATGTAACACCCCTAACCCGTATCTGTCGCCGGATTAGGGTTAAAAGGCATTACAGGAAAAACAGAATCTTTTACTGACATTTCATAGCAAACTGACAAATCACATCAAAGTGTCCCTTAAGTAGGTCTACGAGACCTTAAACATGCTTTAGAATAGGGCCGGGACTAAACCGAACACATACGAAAATTCTTGAAAATTTAAAATTTTTTCAAAGTTACAGAGGTCACACGCCCGTGTGTCTAAGCCGTGTCAAAACAGGGCATACATACTACTTGTCCACACGGCCGTGGACACGCCTGTGTGCCTCACCTGTGGTCGCTACTGACTTGCACCACACGGCCAGTCACATGCCCGCGTGTCTTACTCGTGGTCGAGTCTGACTTGTTTTGAATTCCAACCACGAGGGACACGGTCGAGCCACACACCCATGTGCTCAACTGTGTGGGCAATTATAGGCCATTTTCAAGGCCAAAATGCAACCCACACATTGGGTTATCCCTACAAGCAACATACCAATGCAATCCAAGCATCATAGGAAACCAAGACATACCAAAATGTTCATCATTTCTAACCACTTATGAGCTCAACAATCACACCAACTTAATAGTCATTTAACTCAATATAACCACAAGCACTGCAAAGCATAATCCATCATAAATTTACCACTTCAACATAACCATCATTCATCAAACACATATACTCACTTTGCATCAATACGCTTACCATTCATATGACCATTTCATTTGCTATCAAGCTATACCAAAACTAGCATCATAGGACATAACTAGTCATTCATAACTCAACCATATACACATGGCCATGTACATATATCAAACATATCCCAAAACAACTAGCCTATACATGCCATATTTAGTTATATACACATTCAAAAGTACTAAACTAGAGATTGATAGTGTGGTGATGATCCTCGACGATTCCAGAGCCTTTCGTAGCTTTGACGATCTGTAAAACAGAGTAAACACACACAAAGTAAGCTTTCCAAAAGCTTAGTAAGCCATATACAAATAAATATAACAAAAAAAATGCACATAATCATATTGATACAATGTCATTAATATTTCTCATTTGCAATTTCATAATATGTTCTTTGGCTCATTTGGTTATCCATAGAATGCCAACATATCAGATCTCAAAGCTTCACTTATGCTCATAACACATTCAAGCATATATCACATAATATCTCATCAAATCCATACATATATTCACTTTGATAAGTTCATAAATATACACTTACCTTTCATACACATTCATAGTGTACCTTTTAGACGTACCTGACTCGTTTATACATTTCACATAGTCTCTCTTTTCTCAGATTCGCCCGTTGAACCATTCAGAATCAAATAGGAAACTCGGAATACT
Source organism: Gossypium australe (assembly GCA_005393395.2). NCBI lineage: Eukaryota > Viridiplantae > Streptophyta > Magnoliopsida > Malvales > Malvaceae > Gossypium > Gossypium australe. The sequence goes on from CM016618.1 coordinate 32,366,419, forward strand.
CAGAATGGTTGTACAATGCCAATGACCCAGACATGGTCTTACAGGTAATTAGATATCGATGCCACTGTCCCAGACAGGGTCTTACACGAATCAATACGATGCCAATGTCCCAGACATGGTCTTACACGTAAATCTCGAATCGATGCCAACGTCCCAAACGTGGTCTTACACGAAATCTCGAATCAACGCCAATGTCCCAGACGTGGTCTTACATGATCTCACATATCGGAAACCTATGTCATGACATATGTAATCCTATCTATTCCTAGGTTCGCACGAGACTTCTCGGACTTTGTTATACTATCAATTCTTCCTCGATTTTCATGTACTCATCATCTCATATACATTTATCATGATAAATTTTTCATATGAACATATATATAACAATGTAAATACATTTATTTGTATATAGACTTACCTCAGATTCAGTTAACGTACGGACTCGACTATTTGATCACTTTCGAATTTTCGTGTTCTAAGCCCGTTTTCTTCGGTTCTTAATCTATACATATTCAAATTTAATCCATTTAATCACCAAAACATTCAATTCAATCCAAAAACACATATTTAGGGCAATTTACAAATTAACCCTCACATTTTCACATTTTTGACATTTTAGTCCCTATTTCATAAAATCACAAAATACACATAATTTGCTTATACTCATGCTTGGCCGAATGTTCACTATAATCATAAAAATCCATACATTTCATTTATTTCAAAATTTAGTCCCTCAAAATATTATTTTCTCAATTAAGTCCAAATTACTCAAAATCACAAAAACTCTAAAGACAAAACATGTTAATCTCACACATATATTTCATTTTTCACCATCAAACATCACAAAACTCATGTGTTCATCAATGGCACATTTCAAAACTTTCATCAATTCTCAAAATTGAAGCATGGGTTTTGAAGTATACAAAGCAACGATTACAAAAACATAGAAATTATCAAAAATCGAAGCAAAACATACCTTGAATCAAACCAAGAACTAGCCGAAACCTAAATGTTCTTCTTTCATTTTCTTTTCTTTGTTTTTCAACAATATAAGATGATAATAATCATCTTTTTAATGGCTGTTTTATTATATTATATATTAAAATACAAATGACAAAATTAACCTTTATAAATCAATTATAAAACCATTTAACATATGCCTTTAACCGTCCATGCTATAAACAAATGGCTTAATTTCATTTTAAGGCCTTCATGCTAAAAGAACATAGCAATTTAGCACTTTAAAAAATAGCATGTTACTTTTACCTTTTATGCGATTTAGTCCTTTTCTCAAATTAAGCACACAAACGGCAAAATTAATTTACGAAAATTTCACACATACTAATTCACGTAGCATATGCACTGAAAATAATATTTAAATATTTTTTTGACTTAGATTTGTGGTCCCGAAACCACTATTTCGACTAGGGTCTAAACTGTACTGTTACAGGCTAACCAGAATTGATGCTTCATTTAGCAATGTCTTCGCACAAATGAGAACTTCACAATCAAAACAACTTTAATTTACCTCTACATTTCTCAAATAGAACTACTCTGATAAGTGTAATTCTATATCAAGTTTTCTATAATACGAATTCTTTTCCCAGGCTGTCTATCTATTTATACGTGAACTTTCAAAGTTTATCTTCAACCTTGTGGATAGATTCAGATACCTATAACTTCATCAACTTTTAAAAGAAATCTTTTCTTTTTGATATAAGAATAGTGCATACATATCATTATATAGATTTGAACTTGATCTTCTATCATTTACACTTTTGTCAATGTCAAACCTTTTACACAGGCTAGAAAAAGATTTTATAATAAAACTATCTTATCTATAAATCTTCGAAGCTTTGAACTATACTGAAGCCACCTCTATTAGATAAAAATCATAAGGCCTTAATAAGATTGAAGTCTCAACCTTATAAAAAGATATTATCCTGGCTGTTAATAATGCTTTTGAACACAAAAGAAAATCAACTGTGGTTTCAACAGCAACCAATGCAGAAATACAACCTCTATAAGTCTGATGACGGTACCACTGTACTTCCACATTTCAATCTAGGAATTATAATTATAATAGTTATAATCATCTCTGTCAGTTGGATATCTCTCACAGATAATCATATAGAATCATAAGAAGATCGAAATAATGAAATTTCAACATATGGAGTTGTACAGAATTTCTGAAATTTACATCTCATTCAGAATGATAAAAACCTCAATGATATCACTGAAAAATTTTTAGAAGGAACAATGTCACTTACAAGCACTAAAATCCACAATAATAGAAGCAATATAATCTTCACGTATTTCGACCGGGCAATAACCAGTAGAAGCAAATACTAACATCGTATGGATTTTATCATTTACTTTCTTACCAACACAACGGAACAGAATACCAGAGAAAGATAGATCAATGCTGATCAACCCAAACAGATCAACCATGCTTTCGTCTACCAGTACATTTAACTACGTTCTCATACGATAAGAATTTCATCTTAACATAATTAGCTACATATACCTCTGAAATTAAATGAACGCATTGCATACTCAAAAGTAATCGTCGTAATTAACTCAACCACAACCACTGTACTCAACTATCAATACAATTGAAACATTAATCTACTGTCTAATTCTGTCATCAGAAATTTTCACATTATCCCATCATTAATAGAAGTCAATTCAGAAAAGCTTCTAGTTAATATTTTCTTTAGATAACATACCTGAATAGGTCATTTAATCAGAGTTAACTTCTTCTTTAACAGTGACTTTGCATAATCTAAATAGTCTTCAGAACTATCTAATATCTCTGTTAGTACTATCTTCATTTGCTGATTCATTCTCTTTTCTGACCATATTACTAATCTTTCAAACACGGACTTTTGTAACTCCACACTCGTGAGCTTATTCAATCCAAATCTTACAGATTTCATTGTAACATTTTACTGATAAGGGGGTGAGGGTAGTAACGCCTCAAATTTAACTCTCACATACATGTACATAACACATACTATCACAAATAGCCAGTTCATTTCTAATTTTCACATTCTTAAAACATTTAATAATCATTTGCTTATAATCACTTTTGTTCTTAACACAGTTCATATGCCACCTCAAATCACTAATTCATAATCAAAGCATTTCATATGGTAGTCATAGGCCACATATCACAACTCATATACTCATATCATTACAGCATTTATCAACAACAGAATATCTTGCATTCTTATTCATACCTTTATGAGTCTCAACTCATCATCAACACATTTTCACTCAAATAGTTGAGTATTTACTTCTGTACTATCAGAATTAGCTCGGTTGGAAAATTTATCTGTCTCATCAAAACTATTTTCGTCAGAGTCGGGAGATATCACACTATCACAGGTTACATATGGCATGTATAACTAGACTTACATACACTATCTTAGTCCTAGAATCGACTAAAACATAGCTCTGATACCAATAAAATGTTACACCCCTAACCCGTATCCGTCTCCGGACTAGGGTTAAGAGGCATTACCGGACATATCGGAACATTTTACGCTCATTTCACATCAATCATACAACATCATTTCACAATAATTCATACTCATATAGTCTCTTTAGAAAGTCTACGAGACATTAAACATGCTTTAGAGAAGGTTCAGGACTAAATCGATCTCATACGAAAACTTTGCGGAACTTAGAAAATTTTTCTTTCAAAACAGGGCACACGCCCGTGTGGCTAGGCCGTGTGCCTCACATGGCCATGCCTTGGACCATGTCTCAGTCGTGTGCAACACTAACTTGGGTCACACGATCTGGCATACACCCGTGCTTCTTGCTCGTGTGGCAACCTGACTTGCTTCGAATTGCAACCTTGATAGACACGGTCGAGACACACGCCCATGTGCTCAACCGTGTGGGCAAATATAGGCCATTTACAAGGGCAATTTGCCACCCAACATTGGGTCATACCTACAAGCATCAAACAAGCATCAATTCATGTCCTAAAATCATCTAAAAAAATACCAAATTCTATTACCACATTCATAATCAACCATCTCAAATGACCAAATACATTTTCAACCATGATATCAAATACCATAGCCTATACATGCCATATAACCAAGTCATAAAGGGTGTAAATATCAAAATCATTAACCGGATAGTGTGATGCAATCTCCATCGACTTCTAACCCGAGCGAACATCCGAATCACTATAAAACATAGAAAAACAACACAAAGTAAGATATAAAGTTTAGTAAGCTCGTATCTTAATAAACTTAACATAACAAATAATTTCAATTCAATGTCATAAGCATAATATGCTATCTCACATGCCAAGACACAACTTATCTCAAGTTTATAACCTCATTTTCATATCAAATCATCACAATTCAATAATATACTTACTTACTTACTAACTTTAGCTTTCACAAGTTTATACAATTCGATTCTCACATAACATTTAATTCTCACTTTAATATAACCAAATGAACACATTTTGGAAATAACATATTTAATCACATATCTTTCTCATATGAATCACATATCATCACTTATACCCAAATTCACTTTTCGTTCATATAGTATCTGGCAATTTCACATATGCCACTTTATAAATCACATCTTATTCATTTGCTCCTGTTTCATTTGCACATATTCACATTTCATTTGCATATACATCACATAACATTCTTTGCACATATATACTTACCTTTCATTATCAAATATTGTATACATCTCAACGTACCTGATTCGGAATGTCATTCACTTAATCACATATTTCTTGGAACGCCCGTTGAACCATTCAAAATTAATAAGGATACTCGGATAGCTTGGAAAGCTCGTACAATGCCAACATCCCAGACGTGGTCTTACATGTAATCAAATATCGATGTCACTATCCCGGACAGGGTCTTACACGAAATCATGTACGATGTCGATGTCCCAAACATGGTCTTACACGTAATCTCTAATCGATACCAGTGTCCTAGACACGGTCTTACACGATATCTCAAATCGTTGGCAACGTCCCAGACGTGGTCTTACACGAAATCATAGCTCGAAATCCTATGTCATGACATATGTATCCTCTACTATTCCTAGGGTTCGTACAAGGCTTTTCGGATGTCGTCATGTTATGAGAACTTTCTCGTATTCATATATTTTGCTTCTCGAACAATTCAATATCATAAAAACATATATATAACTTATTCAAAATACATACATTTGCATTACCATTCGACATTGATTTCAATCATACAAATAATATGCATTTATAACATGATCTTGTAAAGTCTATTAAAATACGAACTTACCTCGTTAGTAGTAATGACAAATTAAGTTGACTAATCTGATATTTTGACTTTCCTTCGATCTAGGTCCGAATTCTGCTTTTGCTAATCTAATTAATATCAAAATTAACTTATTTATTCAACATTTCATTCAATTTTCATCCAAGAACATATAAATGAGCAATTTGCATTTTAGCCCCTAACATTTCACATTTATGCACCTTAGTCCTTATTACACAAATACACAAAATTCACAAAATTACTTAAATACCCATGCTAGCTGAATTCTCTTTATTGCCATAATAGCCCATATTTTTCATTTATTTCACATTTCTACCACAACATTTTTATATTTCACAATTTAGTCTAAAATTGACATTTTACTAAAATTCACTTAACAGAACTCATTAATCTAACATCAAAGATTTATTTTCTATCATTAAACATCAAGATACTCAAACATTCATCAATGGAAAAACTTACAAACTTCAACAATTTTGAAATCGAAGGCACGGGCTAACTAGATTAAGCTGTAACGATTCTAAGAACATAAAAATCATTAAAAACAAGACAAAAACGGGCTTACAATTTAGCTAGCAAGCTTGGCCGAATTTATGCATCCATAGAGGTTTTATCTCTTCTATATTCGACTGTGAAAATGAAGAAGAAAGATTACACGAATTGTTTGTTTTATTTAATTAACATATAATTACCTTTTTACTTATTTAACCTTTAATAACATTTATAATTACACCAAATGCCACTCCACTATCATCCACTAACTCATAAATGGGCTATTTGCAACATAAGAACCTTCACTTTTAAGTTCTATAGCTATTTTAAACCTTTAACTAATAGAACTCAACTTTTACGCTTTACGCGATTTAGTCCTTTTATCAAAATTAAGCAACCAATCAACAAAATTATTTCACAAAAATTTCTCATATATTAATTCATATGCTGTAAACACATAAAAAATATAAAAATAATTTTATGACCTCAGATTTGTGGTTCCGAAACCACTATTTTAACTAAGGTCTAAACTGGGCTGTTACAGAGTGAGCGCGCGGAGCATTTGAGAACTGTTTTGCAGACTTTAAGAGAAAAGAAGTTGTAGGCTACGTTTAGTAAAAGAGAGTTTTGGTTTCAAGAGGTCATATTCTTAGGACACATCGTGCCGGGTGGTGGAATTAGAGTTGACCCGAGTAAGATCTCGGCTATTGTTGAGTGGAAACTGCTGAGGAATGTATCAGAGATTAGAAGCTTTCTAGGCTTAGCGACTTACTACAGATGATTCGTTAAAGGATTCTCCATGATTGCTACTCCGATGATGAGGTTGCTATAGAAAGATGTCAAGTTCGAATGGATGGAAAAATGCCAACAGAGGTTCGAGAAACTAAAGGCGTTGTTGATTGAAGCTCCAATTTTAGTGCAACTGGAATCAGAAAAAGAATTTGTAGTGTGTAGCGACGCATCCTTGAATAGATTGGGATGCATGCTCATGCAAGAAGGCAAGGTAATAGCATATGCCTCGAGGCAGCTGAAACCGCATGAGAAAAACTATCTGACTCACGACTTAGAGTTAGCCGCCATAGTGTTCGCACTAAAGATTTGGAGACACTATTTGTATGGCGAGAGATGCTGAGTATTCTTCGACCATAAAATTCTAAAGTATTTGGTGACTTAAAAAGAGTTAAACCTACAGCAGCGTAGATGGTTAGTGTAACACCCCAAATCCGGCCCAGAAGTTAGCCCCGAATCTGGCGTGTGGTTTCTCCCTTTTTGCTTGAGTGCTGTATGTGGTAGGGGTGTTTGCATATTCGTCCGTTTCACTTTTGATGACTTTTCTTTACCCGAAATACCTTTTCTCTTTTTGTCATCTCCTCTTCTCTCCTTTTTCCTGCTGTTGGCCGAATACACCCTCTTCCTCTCCTTGCCTCTTATTCGTTTCTTTTCCCAAAAAATTCTTACGCTTGATATTGTTTGTCCCTGCCGAATCAGTGGTTTTGTGGTCTTTCTCTATGGACTTCCCAGGATATTACTCTTCTGAAAAAGGTGAGCAAACAGTTTCCTTTTCCCTTGGCCGAATCTTCCCCCTCTTTTCACCTTTCCCCTTTCATTTCTTTTTAGTGATTCATTTCTTTCCCTTGCAGTTGACTGCTTTCCCCTTCTCTGTTGTTCTGGTTATCATTCTCTATTTGCCGATAAAGTTCTTACACTTCAAAGTGGGTACTCTTCCCGCATTGTGGGTAAGTGGATCATGTTTATTGAACCGCCCTTGGTATTGGGGTCTTGATTAAATTGCTATGTTACAATTAATAAGTATGCTTAATATTCAGCTTTTAAGTTGGTAATTAGGGAACCTTTGTTGATTGTGATGACAGCCGAAAGTCTGGAGCGAAGGGTTGTGCTGTTGCAGAATTGTTAAGGGTAGCGTTTGTTGTTCGTAAGGCAAGAGTTCGGTTAAGGTGTTAAGATGATGTCTTCCGATTTTAGTTAATTGGTTATTAATTGAGGTATATAATAAAGTGCTATATTGGTCAATTGATAGGTCTTGGGTGCTCAGGAGTGCTTTTGCAAGAATCGGAACCAAGTGTGTGTGTGTGTAAACACTGCCAAACCATAAACCGGCAAAAGCCGAAAAAATATGACATTTGATGCGCTCGCTCGTGTGGTAAACTGAACTCATAAAATGTGGGCATTGGACTATTGAGGTCACCATGAGCTATTTCGTGATCTTAGGCCATTTTAGCCCACGTTGGGTTGGAATAGGCCGTGTGGGCCCCACACGGGTAAATCACACGAACGTGTGGAGATTATTGGGCCAAGCCGTGCAGTTTACATGGCCGAGGCCAATTCTGGGCTATGTGGGCCACACGGGCGTGTGGGCCTGCATTATGGGCATTGGGCCCATTTTCACTGATTGATTGTTAAGGTTGCACGGGTTGCCTGAGACGATTGTGGACCTACTGATGGGTCAGTAAGTAGACCAAGACCCCCAACCTGATATGAAATGACTATTATGCCCTTATGATATGACTGTATGCCTTATGTTATGTATGACTGTATATGAGCATGCCACGATATATATATGTTGCATACATGTGTGATATGTTGCATGGGGATGGGATTATTATGATTGGAGGAAGTGTACTATATTGGCAGCTTTGCTGCAAATACTGTTTAGTGCCGCAACCGGTGCTAATTTTTAAGTGTAGGGATGGGTGGGTGATTTTATCCCCACATGGAGTGTTGGGCTGGACGAAGTGGAGTGTAGAGACTGGTTTGGTAGGATTTCTGATTGCATGACTGAACTGTACTGTCACTGAAATGGGCTAAGTCCCACACTGATAGTGATATTGATATTGTAATGGGCTAAGGCCTACACTAAAACTGAGACTGCAATGGGCTAAAGCCCAACTGTATTGAACTGTGATTGATTTGGGCTTAGGCTTAGACTGTAATTGCATTGGCTATTTGCCTATATGGGGTTACACACTGAGTTTTCGTAAACTCACCCCTCTGTTTATCTGTGCAGGTAATCCCCAGTCTTAGGGACCGATGCTACAAGGGACTCGGAGGTGGCCAAACAACCGCACCTGCTTCTATATTCGATTTTTATTTGAAATAATTTTATTTGGGTATTTGGTTTGTAATAAGGCCTCTTCAACTTTTAACTTTTAATTTGAAGATTTAACTTATTTTAATTTACATTTGGTTAGTAGAAGAACACGATTTTCCAAAAGATAATTGGTTTTCAAAACATCATGTTTTCGTAACTTATAATAGAAGCTTCTGCATCAAACTTGGTTTTAAAGTATAGTAACAAACTAATATGATTAACGTTCTACTAAAATAACTTAAGTTTTGAAAGAACAAGATACCCTAAATTTCTGTTAAGATACATAAACGAGGTTTAATAATATAGAACAGGTTTTCAATGAAATTATGTTTTCGAAAAGCACTATCATGTGGCATCGCCAGATTCGACCATAACGTCTAGGCTGGGTTTGGGGTGTTACAACAGTATTCGGGATATAAGGCTCAGACTACTTTGATAGCCAGTGTGGGTAATGCTAGACCTAATAGACCTGAATGCCTGTATTACGGTAGACGTCACCCTGGTGAGTGCCGAGTGAATGATCAAACTTGTTTCAAGTGTGGTTCCCAAGATCATTTCATTAGAGATTACCCTGAGATGGCTAAAAAAGAGAAATTTTAGAGTGCGAGATCTTGTAATACTGATTTTAGAGGAAAGCCACAAAGAAATCTAGGAAATAGAGTAAGTAGCAAGAGTGCACCTAGAGATCCGGCTGTGAGGTCCGAGGGTAGAGCACCTGCGAGGACTTATACCATTAGCGCTCGTGAAGAGGCTTCATCTTCTGATGTGATTATGGGTACTTTTTCTCTCTATGATACTCATGTTGTTACTTTGATTGGTTCGAGATCAACCTATTCTTACGTTTGTATGAAATTGGTGTATAGTATGAATATGTCTGTTGAGTCTACAAAATTTAGGATAAAAGTGTCAAACCCCTTAGGCAAGGTTGTACTAGTTGACAAAGTTTGTAAGAATTGTCCTTTGATGATTCTAGGTCATTATTTTTTGGCTAATCTGATGCTTTTGCCATTCGATGAATTTGATGTAATACTTGGTATGGATTGGCTGACTATTCATGATGTGGTAGTAAATTGTGGGAGCAAAATTATTGAATTGAAACATTAAAATGGTGAAACTCTTTGAATTGATTCAGATGATTCGGGTGAGTTACCTGTTGTAATTTCTTCGATGACTGCCCAAAGATATGTATGAAAAGGCTGTGAAGCTTATCTGGCTTATGTGTTCAATACAATGGAATCTGAATTGAAAATTGAATTAGTGCCGATAGTGTGTGAATATTCGAATTTGTTCCCGGAAGAGTTGCCTGGGTTACCTCCAGTTAGAGAAGTTGAGTTTGGCATTGAGTTAGTCCCTGGTACTTTATTGATATCTATTTCTCTGTATAGGATGGCCCCGACTGAATTGAAAGAGCTAAAGGCTCAGTTGCAAGAGGTGATAGACAAGGGTTTTGCGAGGCCGAGTTATTCTCCCTGGGGTGCTCCGATATTGTTTGTAAAGAAGAAAGACGGGTCATGAGACTTTGCATAGATTACCGACAACTCAATAAGGTAACTATAAAGAACAAGTATTCTTTGCCGATGATTGATGATTTATTTGACCAACTGAAAGGTGTGACAGTGTTCTCGAAGATAGATTTGAGATCTGGTTACTACCACTTGAGAGTAAAAGAGTCGGAAGTGCTGAAAACCGCTTTTAGAACAAGGTACGGACACTACGAATTCCTCGTTATGCCTTTTGGATTAATGAATGCTCCTGCAATTTTTATGGATCTAATGAATCGGATCTTTAGACCGTATTTGGACAAGTTTATGGTTGTGTTTATTGATGAAATTTTGATTTATTCTCGTGATGAGTCCAAGCATGCTGAACACTTGAGAATTGTTTTGCAGACTTTGACAGATAAGAAGTTGTATGGTAAGTTCGGTAAAAGTGAGTTTTGGCTCCGAGAAGTCAAATTTTTAGGACATATTGTCTTAGGTGATGATATTCGGGCTGATCCAAGTAAGATTTCAGAAATTGTTGATTGGAAACAACCACAGAATGTATCTGAAGTTATAAGCTTTTTGGGCTTAGCCAGATATTACCGCCAGTTTGTCAAAGGGTTTTCGATGATTGCTACTCCTATGATGAGACTGTTGCAAAAAGACATTAAGTTTGAACGACCTGAAAAATGTCAACAAAGTTTTGAGACCCGACGCATGATTTGGAATTAGCCGCTATTGTGTTCGCTTTAAAGATTTGGAGACAACATTTGTACGGTGAGAAATGTCATATTTTTACCGACCATAAGAGTTTAAAGTATCTGATGATTCAAAAAGATTTGAACTTACGGCAATGAAGATGGCTTGATTTACTTAAAGACTATGAGTTGGTGATTGACTATCACCCGGGTAAAGCGAATATAGTCACCGACACTTTGAGTAGAAAATCCTTGTTTGCCTTGAGAGTAATGAACTTGAGATTGACTTTATCCGATGACGGTTCTATTCTAACTGAGCTAAGAGCTAAGTCGATGTTTATTCAACAGATTTGTGAAGCTCAGAAATGTGACAGTGACTTGCAAGCCAAGAGAATTCATTGTGAATCGGTTAGTGATTCAGATTTTCATATCGGATTCGATGATCGTTTGATGTTGCGAGGTAGAGTTTCTGTACCAAAAAATGAAGAACTTATTTAGAAAATTCTTCATGAGGTGCATAATGGTTGTTTATCTGTGCATCCGGGTAATACAAAAATGTATAATGATTTGAAGAAGTTGTATTGGTGGCCAAGTATGAAAAGAGATATTTCTGAGTTTGTGTCAAAATTTCTGATTTGTCAGCAAGTGAAAGCCAAGCACCAAGTGCCTTCAGGATTACTCCAGCTCATGATGATTCCCGAGTGGAAATGGGATAGGATCACCATGGATTTTGTAACGGGTGTAACATCCCGAATTAGGGCCTAGTCGGAACAGTGGTTTCGGGACCACAAATCCGACGTAAGAAAATATATTTTTATTATATTTTATGGTCTACAATTTCACGAAACAATTTTGTGAAAATTTCGTTCGAAAATTTTGACGTTTGGCCACTCAATTTAGTCAAAAGGACTAAGTTGTAAAAAGTGCAAAACTTGAGTTCTAGAAGTTAGAGGTGTCAAATTGCTATGAAATTTTAAAGTAGAGGTTCTTAAATGGTAATTAGCCTATTGGTTAAATTGTTGGACAAAAATGGATATGGTATATGTTAGATAAGATTTTTTTTGTAAGGGCATTTTAGTCCTTTTGTAAATTAAATGAATTAAAAACAAAATTAAAATGCCAAATTTGTCCATCTTCTCCATATGGACGAAATTTACCAAGAGAAGACATGGCTAGGGTTTTCTCAACTTTCCAAGCTCATGGTAAGTCCGTTCTAGCCCCGTTTTTCAAGTTATTTACGGTTTTGGAGTCCCGACAGTTCGATTTAGCTTATGCTACCAATAATTCATGCTAGGGTTCATCTTTGGAAAATTACCCATACGTGAAAATTGTTTATTTTGATGTTTTATGGTGGAATATGAAGCTTGAAATTATGTTAAATAACTTTTACTAAGCGATTTTAAGTGAAAACGAGTAAAACGACATAATCGGTAAAAATACCTAATGTTCAAAAGTGTATGTTAGAGTAAGAACTTGATGTTGCCATAGAAGGGAAAAATGATCAGCATGTTATAAAACATAAGAATAAGGGCTGAAGTTTAATTTTCGAGTATTGGGGCAAAAGTGTAAATATGTAAAAGTTTATGGGCAAAATTGTAATTTTGCAAAAGTTGAGTTAAGGACTGTTTTGAATAGCACATTAATTAAATAAGTGAAATATGTTGTTATAGATCAAGGAAAATGAGGTTTGGAACTAGAACGAGAAATTGAAGAATAAGTTATTTTCACCGATTTTGCTTTCGAGGTAAGTTTGTATGTAAATAATACATCGGTTTTATTTATGTTTTAATATTTTGTTATATTATATGAGATATAGTTGAATATGGAGTAATTATTTGATGTAAATTATGAATTGTGATTGATTATGGATGAATTGGTAAAATGTTGAAAAGTGAGAATTCCCGGTTGAACCTTCGGAATCGAAAAGATACGAATGAGGTAGATAGGTCACATCTGTGGTACTAAGTGTAGGCCACTATGTGTACAAGAGAGCTAAGAGATGGTTTTAGGTCACGTGTGTAGTACTAAGTGTAGGCTACTACGTGTACCAGAAGGATAGGTCGCATGTGTAGTACTAAGTACAGGCTACTATGCGTACCCGATAGCTTCGATCACATGTGTGGTACTAAGTGCAGGCCACTATGTGTACAAGAAAGCTACGAGATGGTTTTAGGTCACGTGTGTAGTACTAAATGTAGGCTACTATGTGTACCAGACGGATAGGTTGCATGTGTAGTATTAAGTGCAGGCTACTATGCGTACCCGATAGTTTCGATCACATGTGTGGTACTAAGTGCAGGCCACTATGTGTAAGTGATGGTTTTGGTCACATGTGTAGTACTAAGTGCAGGCTACTATGTGCACCAGATAGCTTCGGCTACAAGGGTGGTACTATGTGCAGGCCACCGTGTATCTGTTATTATTCTGATGAGTTCAACGGGAAATTGACTAAGTGAAAATATATGTGATCATGTAACGACTAAGTGTAATTGAATATGATTATGTGATGAATAAGTGCAGGTATATGTCTGTAAACTTATGAGAAATGTGCTCGATATGTGATCGAACTTTGATAAGATTGATACGGAGTAAGTGTTCCAATGAAAGTTACTTTAAAGAAAACATGAAAGAGTGAAATTTAAAAATAAAACAGTTTTGGACAACAGCAGTTATGTGTCTTTGAAAAATCACCAAAAATTGTGGAAATTGAATTAAAAGTTTAATAAGAGCTTATTGAGTCTATTTTCACATAAAACAAAACGGTGTAAGAAAAAGAATTTCATATTCTGTGATATTTGAATTTTGGTGAGATAGAGTCAGAATGATTTCGGAATCCCCTGTTCCAAATTTGGAAATTCATTAAAAATTGTAAACAAATAATCATGGGATAAAATTTATATTCTTGAATCTCTTAATGAGTCCATTTTCAAGATAAACAAATGGTAACGTCATTAGAGTTCTGTACAATAAGATAATTAATTTTTAGTGAAGAGGGGTTAAAACTGTCGGATAGCGAAATAGGGGAGATTTTGAAGAATAAACTGTACTAATTGGCTAAACCAAAGATTATGAAAATTTTATGGTAACAAGATATGCGAGTCTAGTTTCAGGGAAAATTTATGGATCTTAATTTGGAGTTTCGTAGCTTCAGATAAAAATAATTTAGTGACTGTGACTCGAATAGACTGCTTGCTCCGAACTTGAATAAATAGTGAATTTGAATGTAGATATGATTGTGTTATTTTGTAAACATGTTAAATCCATTTCTTATTATTTATGTACTTACTTACTAAGCTTTTTAGCTTACTTCCCTTCATTTCCCATATCATATAGGGTTGTATGCTAACTCCAGTTGGAGATCACCGGAGATGTAATCACACTATCAAGCTATTATCGTAGGGTAAAAGTGAATACAAACCTCTTAAGTTTATGGCATGTATAGGGACTTAGTCATTTGTATATGTCATAATTGGTTTGGCCTAAAGTGTTGGCCTTTAATATTTAGTAGTTCATTTTGTATAATTTGGATAAGATTTTATGACTCAGCTTAATACATTTACAAGTGTATGTGTTTTGGTAATGCCTCGTACCCTATTCCGGCGTTGAATACGGGTAAGGGGTGTTACAACGGGTTTGCCTTTAACTCCAATGAAGAAATATATCATTTGGGTAGTTGTTGATAGATTGACTAAATCGGCACACTTCATCCCTGTACGTACTGATTATTCGCTTTATAGGTTAGCTGATTTGTACATTGGTGAAATTGTTAGATTGCATGGAGTGCTTATTTCGATCATATCGGATAGAGATCCTAGATTCACTTTGCGGTTTTGGAAAAAGCTGCAAGAAGCTTTGGGTACGAAGTTGAACTTTAGTACCGCTTTCCATCCACAAACCGATGGTCAATCCGAGAGAACGATTCAAGTGCTTAAAGATATGCTTCGATGTTATGTTCTAGAATTTGAGGGTAGTTGGGAAAAATATCTACCATTGGTTGAATTTTGCTATAATAACAGTTTTCAATCGAGTATAAAGATGGTGCCTTATGAGTCATTGTATGGCCACAAGTGCTGAACACCATTGTATTAGACCGAACTCAGTGAGAAACAGATTCACGGGGTTGACTTGGTTAGAGAAATCGAAGAAAAAGTAAAAGTAATTCGTGATTGCTTGAAAGCAGCTTCAGATCGACAAAAGTCATATACAGATTTGAAAAGAAAGGAGATTGAGTTTTAGGTTGGTGACAAAGTATTTTTGAAAGTATCTCCGTGGAAGAAGATTCTGAGATTTGGTCGTAAAGACAGATTTGGTCGTAAAGGCAAGTTGAGTCCACGTTTCATTGGCCTGTATGAAGTTATTGAAAGAATAGGGCCGGTGGCATATCGATTAGCTTTGCCGACAGAGTTGGAGAGAATTCATAATGTGTTTCATGTGTCGATGTTATGACGATATCGTTCTGATCCTTCACATGTGATTTCACCGACAGAAGTTGAGATTCAACCGGATATGATGTATTGTAAAGAACCGATCAAGATCTTGGCATGGTAAGTTAAACAGTTGAGAAATAAAAGTATAACCCTCGTAAAAGTATTATGGCAAAGACATGGGATAGAAGAGGCTACGTGGGAACCCGAGGAAACCACGAGAAAACAATACCTAAACCTCTTTTCTGGTAAGATTTTCGGGGACGAAAATCCCTAAGGGGGAGAGTTGTAACATCCCCGATTTTGGGTCTAGCCGGAATAGTGGTTTTGAGACTATAAATTTGAAGTAGAAATAATTATTTTATGAACGTTTTGAGGTTTACAGCATGATTGCATGATTGTGTGAAAATTTCATGAAGAAATTTCATGCATAAAGTGACTAATTCGAAATTTAGGACTAAATTGAATAAGTTGCAAAATATACATTCTAGAAGCTTTGAGCATGTAATTGCCATGGATTTTTAATTAGAGGGTCTTAAATGGAAATTTGACCAATTTCTATTTTTATGGACAAAAATGGACATGGATGGGTAAAATTTCAAAGAAAGGCATTAAAGGCATTTTGGTCATTTAGTAATTAAAAGATTAAAAATGGGAAAATCAAGTAAAAAATTTGCTCATCTTCTCCATGCTTGTGTGAGAAATTATAAGGAGCCATAGCTAGGGTTTTTCCAACTTTCAAGCTTGATTGTAAGTGCATCCTCGCCCCGTTTTTAATGCTCTTTATGTTTTTGAGATCGTTATCACTTGGTTTACCTATTTCTACTATTATTTTGAAGTATGGTTCATGTTTAAAAATTTACCCATGTGTGACATGCATGTATTTTGATTTCTAATGGTAGATTATGCAAGTTTAATGTTAGATAAACAACTTTTGCTAGGTGATTTTTGGTGAAAATTGACAAAAGGACCTATTTGTAAAAAGATTTCAAAATGTGTGTAAAAGTGTGATTAAATGAAAACTGTGGACTGCTATAAGTATAAAAGAGGTTCAACTAGGCTTGGGAATAGAGGAAATTGAATAGATTTCATTTTCCGAGCCTGGGGGCAAAAATGTAAATATGTTAAAGTTTAGGGGCAAAAATGTAATTTTTCCATAATATGACTTTTGGACTGAATTGAGTAATGTGATTATTAAATAAGCTAAATTTGCTATTATAGATCAAGAGAAACGAGGTTCGGACCTTGATCGGGGAAAGAATAAGGTGTTTGACGATTAAATCCCTATTCTACTATTTTTGTATCGAGGTAAGTTCGTATGTAAATGATGCATTATTATTTATATTTTACTTGTGTTATTATTGTATGAATTGTAATTTACTCTGAATTTGACAAAGTTCGATAAGCGAGAACGTCCCGGTTGAACCTTAGGAATAGATAGGATACAAATGTCATGACATTAGGGTTATTGAGATTACGTGTAAGACCATGTCTGGGATATGGCATCGTTATGAGATTTCATGTAAGACCATAGTTGGGCTATTGGCATCGATATGAGATCCCATGTAAGACCATATCTGGGATATAGCATTAGTATGGTACTATATGTGTGAGATTTCCCGAGTATCCTTTAGTATTGCCAGTGGTTCAACGGGAAACTTAATGTCAATGTTCAAGTCATGAAAGACCATGGTACGTTGTGAAAGATTAAGGTAGGTTACAAATTGGTACAGGTATGTGCATAAAACTCATGCTTAATGAACTCGATATGTGATAAACCCTCAGTTTGGTTTGATTGAGTAAGTTACGATGTTAAGGTTTAGATATCATCTATGCCAAGTTTGACTATGAGATTTACTATGACATTTATGTGAATTTATTTCATGTTGAGTATATGTTAAAGTGTGTTTGTGATGCTTGTTATTTGTATAGGAACTTACTAAGCTTTAAAGCTTACTCCCTGTAACACCTGTTACCCGTTTTCGAAGCCAGAACCGGATATGAGGCATTACCTAACTCAACTTGCTTAAACATGATGTTTCGGGCTGTAAAATTTCGTTTCGTCTTAAAAACTTCCCATTAAATCCCATAACATACTCATCCTGGGCCTATAAGGCCTTAAACATACTTTCAGAAGGTTTCGGGAATTAAGCGGAAACTTTTATGCACTTAGAAAAATTTTGCCTCAACAGGGGCCACATGCCCACTTGAAACTTTTATGCCACACGCCCATGTCCCTCACTCGTGGTCGACACTGACTTATTTCACACTAGCGGGCACACACCCGTATCCCTGGCCCGTGTCCCTTACACAGCCTTGACACACCCGTGTCTCAGCCCGTGTGCCAAAACCTTGGCATTCTGTTTATGACATCATCATCTCACTAAGGTTACACAGCCAAGGCACACGCCCGTGTCCTTAGCCCGTGTGTCGAATTAAATTCCCATTTTCAGGTGCAGACTTCACACGGCCTGGGCACACGCCCATGTCCTAGGTCGCGCCTCCCACACGGTTGAGACACACGGTCGTGTCTCTGCCCGTGTGTTTACTACTAAGCATACTGACTTGCAATTCTAGCATGCAAGGAGACACACGGACGATTAACACGCCCATAGGGATGACCGTGTGTCACACACGGCCTAGACACACACTCATGTGGACAATTAGATGGCTATCTACCAAGCCATTTGCCACCCTATCAAGTAATCACACTCATACCAAAACATTTCAATATATAAGATGACCAAATGGTACCTCTATGAACTCAAAAAAAAAAATCACTACACCCTCAAAAGCATACACTTTATGAAATTCATCTTCGTTTAACATAAGAATTAGCCAAGTATTGGCCCAACTTTAATGACCATTTACAAAATGAATTGGAACAACCTTAGTAGCCAACACATTTGGCTTACCAATATGACATAACAAAATACTCAAGTCCTATACATGCCATATTCAAAATAAATCTAATTTGGCTATACCAATATGTGGTCGATAGTGTGATCTCCAATTCTGACGTCCGCGAATTCTCGAGCTAACTTTGCAATACTACAAGGAAAAACGACAATGAAAAGGGGTAAGCATAAAGCTTAGTAAGTTTGCATGGAAATAAATGGCAATAATAAGCTCACAATATAATCCATCCATGGCATTAATTAACCATACACAAGTCATAGGCTTTTTGCCATATTTATACATACTCATACTTGCCCTTATCTAGCACATACCATGCCACATATCGTAATTGTTTCTTCATGATTTACTTATGAGTACCTGTGTTAACTCAATCAAATAACTATTAATAAAATCCTCTTCACTATTTCTAAGCTAATCAATTCATCTCAATAATTCACTAGGGGTACTCAAGGATGTATGTTCATAAACATTAGCATAACACGAAACCAATGCCACATCCCGGATGTGGTCTTACATGGGGTCATTTCTGAGTGCCGATGCCATATCCCGGATATGGTCTTACACAAAATCTCTCATTAAGCATCAATGCCATATCCCGGATATGGTCTTATACTGAATCTCAATTCGGTGCCGAGGCTATGTCCCGGACATGGTCTTACACGGGACCTTATTCATCTCATATCTTGATGATAGCATTTTCACACTTATTTTAGCCCACCGGGACTTCAACATTTCAACTTTTATCAACTTTCTCATATAACACTAACATTCAATTTCATAGAATGTTGTTATAATATCAACCATTCTCAAACACGCTAGCATAAATATTGAATCATCACATACAAACTTACCTCGATTTCAAAATTAGCTAAATCGTCGATCTAGTCCGAGACTTTATTCTTTCCCCGATCGAGGTGGACTCTTGGTTCTTCTTGCTCTATAATAGGAAATTAGATCATTTTAATCATCACATTAATAAATGTATTTCAAAAAAAAATCATGCTTTGGCAAAATTACCATTTTACCCTTAGACTTTGGCAAAATGACCATTTTACCCCTAGGCTCGAAAATTAATTCTAATCAAATTTCTACCTTTAATGAGCCTAGGTGAACATTTATTTCTCTTATGGCTATCATCAAAATCCAACATTTCACACATTTACTACAAACTTTATAACTTTTACAACAAGGTCCAATTAGGTGTTTTCATGGCAACACCTTTCACAAAAGTTGTTCATCTAACAACCAAGACTCATTTTATTCCATAAAAATGCAACAAATAACAATGAAAGCTCTCATGGAAAATCTCTAAACTCTTCACCATATCACAATTTAGTCCCCTCTTTAGAAAGCTTAAGCTTTAGGGGTTCCAAAAGTACAAATTTCATCAAGAAAAACCATTAAAATCACTTACTTGTGAGGAGATAAGTTTGCTGAAATTTTTGAGCTTTCTAACCCTTGTTTGCTGCCAATTTTCAGTGGTTATGAAGAGAAGAAAAGATAATACTTTTTCTTTTCTTTATTATTCTCTTATTTTATTCATTAATCACCTAACACCACCAAAACTTGCCTAATTTACTCATCTTGTCCCCCCTATGGCCATCTATGTTCTTTAAAAAGGGGATAATTTCATTTTAAATACCCCCAATTAATAATCTATGACTATTTGGTACCTTTAGCTTATAAAATAGAACTTTCGCACTTTATGCGATTTAGTCCTTTTTCGCGATTAAGCAAGAAATTGCTAAAATTAAAGCACCAAAATTTTCATACACTTATACCATAACACTCTAACTTATAAAATATCATGGAAAAAAATTTCTCTAACCTCGGATTAGTGATCCCGAGATCACTGTTCCGATTAGCCCCTAAATTGGGCTGTTACACTCCCTTTCTTTTTCCCTTGTCTTATAGTGTCGCCAAGCCAGCTCGGGGATCGAAGACTGTTGGAGATCCATTCACACTATCAAATTAACATTTTGGGTACTTATGATTACATTATTTTGAGTTATGGCATGCATAGGGACTTGGTCATTTTGTTATGTGTCATATTCGATTTGGCCAAATGTGTTGGCTTATAATGGTTGATGATTCATTTTGTAAATGGCCATTGGAATTGGTTAATATTGGTTGAGTATATATGAATATGAAGATGTCTTTCATGAATGTGGAGTTTGCATGGTTTAAAATGATAAGTATGAGATGTTGTGAGTGATAGGAAATAACACGTAATTGATGTATGGATGACTTGGTTGTGGCTGAATTGGTTGTTTATACATATACTTGAATTTGTGTTTCTTGTTGTTATGTAAGTTGGTGCAAGTAAGGGTGGCAAAATGGCTTGGTAAATAGCCTTATTTTTTTCCACACGGGTAGACAAAACCTACATGTGTCTAGGCCGTGTGTGACACACGGCTTGCCCCAAGGGTGTGTGTTTTGGACGTGTGTCCCCTGTACCCTAATTTTTGCAAAATAGAATGCTTAGTAATGAGCACACGGGAAGAGACACGGGCGTGTGTCTCAGCCATGTGGATGGCACAGCCTTGAACACGGGCGTGTGTCCTGGCCGTGTGAAGTCTGCACCTATTTTATGAAAAAATATGAAAATAAAATCGATCACAGGCCTAAGTACACGGGCATGTGACTTGGCCGTGTAACCTTATTTTGATGATGATGTCATAAATAGAATGCTCCCTATTTTGAACACGGCCTGAAGCACGGGCGTGTCTTAAGGTCACAGGGGCGTGACCCGAACCCACACAGGTGTGTAACCCCTTTTGCATGAAAAAATTTCTAAGTTTCCCAAAAGTTACCCAAGTCCTCAGTTTAGTCCTAAACCACTTCGATGTATGTTTTGGGTTTCGTAGGCTCGTAATAGGGGCGATATGATTGTATATGAAAATTTTTAAATTTGGATGGAAATTCATGTCTTGGTTTTGTATGATTACTTGTGTATAAGTCTGGTAATGCCTCGTACCCTATTCCGACATCGAATACGGGTAAGGGGTGTTACAGTTAATCAAGTTCAAAAAATGTAACTCCCCTAACCCGTATCCATCGCCAGAGTAGGGTTACGATGTATTAGCGATCAATTTACAACATATAGAATACATTCTCATAAATCATTCAACACAATCACATTGTCCCTTATAAGGGCCTACGAGGCTTTAAACATGCTTTAGAAGTGGTTCGGGACTAAACTAATAACATACAAAAATTTTTGGAAACTTAGAAAATTTTCAACCATACAGGGGTCAAACGCCAGTGTGAACAAACCGTGTGCCTCACATGGATCTGGACACACCCGTGTCTTAGGCCATGTGGAAACAAGGCATACATACTGACTTAGGTCACACGGCCAACCACACGCCCGTGTGTCTAGCCTATGTGCCCTTCGAAGTGGCCACACACGCCCGTGTGCCAGGCCATGTGCTAGGCCGTGCCAGGCCATGTGCTAGGCCGTGCCAAACCTGGAGGGTATAATAACTTATGCAACACGGCCAAGTCACACGCCCGTGTGCTAGGCCGTGTGCCAATTAAGGGGATATTGACTTGTACCACACTACCAGTCACATGCCCTTGTGTGAGACCGTGTGGGTGAGACTCACGCCAGTGTCTCTGCCCGTGTGGACAAAAATAGGCCATTTGCAAGGCCAATTTGCCACCCCAACTTCAATGTACCTACACAAGGCAAAATGGTACCATTTGATCATACAATTCGGCAGCCAAAATCATCAACCAAATGCACAATTCATACCATTATAATTTCATCTATTCCAATTCTCAAATCACTACCATTTGCTTAGCCAAATACATGCCAAATCAATATCAAACAATATGGTTCATTTACCATAATTCACATAACCATTATAACTTCCATAATGTCTTGGTTACAACCATGCCAAAATAAACCAAAATAAGCCATCACTCATGGCTATATATATACAAACCAACACATATACATTTACAAGCCATTTCTAATAGCCAAACACACATCAATATTAACATCATTTACAACCCAAATCTCATGGCTATGATCACAACCAAAATACCACATCTAGCCTATACATGCTATATACCAAAAATGTATAATTCAAAAGTACCAACATAGATTTTTGATAGTACGATGATGTTCCCGACGGCTCCCGGATCCAAGCTAGCCTTGATTCACTATAAAACATAGAAAAATAAGACAAAGCTCGTATGTGAATAACTTATTTCACCGAATAAATGAAAATCAACCAATTACACATGACAAAACGATATACACATTAACTACAAACCTTTCTCCTGTCTCAAAACATGATCAAATACAAACTCATCGAACTTTCACTATTTAATACTGGAATAGGTTCTGTACGTGCCTGTATCACCTCGTACTAACCTCTTTCTCAACCACATCATTCGTTTGCCCGTTGAACCATTCGGAATAGAAATCGGATACTCAGGAGTCTCGTACAATAAGTACCTATACCATGGCCCGTAGCCAAATCAAGGTAACTTATTCGAAGAACTATTATTATGGCCTGAAGCCAAATCATCCGATATGCATGGCCCAAAGCCAAATCGGTAAAATACGCACCCGAAGTGCGAATATCATGGCCTGAAGCCAACTCAACGTATCACTTACTGACATGTTAATAGTATCCAAAACTATTCTTAAGGTTCAACCGGGCTTTCACACTTTTCGTTTCTATCATCAATTGCATCCATAAAGTCATTTTCACAATTCATACATTATCCACAATCCCGTTTTAACAATTTATGCAATATTAAAGAATTTTAACATGCATTTATAATGTAATCATCACATACGAACTTACCTCGTATTCGGAATTGATGGATCGAGTCGACTACTCGATAACCTTGCTTTTCCCCTGATCTAAATCTAAATTCTTTCTTTCTTGATCTATATAAATTCAAAATTAAATTATTTATTCATCTTGTAACACCCCAAACCCGGCCTAGACGTTACAATCGGATCTGACGTGTCACATCGAAGTGTTGATTTGAAAACCGGTCTTGTCAATGAAAATTCATGACTAAAGTTTTAAATCCTTTTTAAAACTAATTGCTATCGAAAACATTGGGGTTGTAAAATCAAAACTTGTTAATCATTTATTGGTCGTTTCATTTATTACAAGTTTATTAATCTGAATTGAAAACTATGGAAGCTTTGCCAATTGTAACTTTAAAATCTAAAAATGCGTGATTTTCTTTGGAAACAGTTATTATTTTGAAAACCCGTGTTTCCTATTCTAGCAGGTTAACGTAAAAAGTTAAAACCAAATAAAAGTTAAAAACCTCAAATGGCCTTATTACATAAATATCTCCCCAAAATAAATAATTTAAAAAACTAGGTATGAATCAAAATACTCGCGAACATGTGGCCACCTCCGAGTCCCTCGCAGCTCCAAATCCTCTAAGGCTGGGGATTACCTGTACAGTTAAAAGAAAAGGGTGAGTTACAAGAACTCAGTGTGCAATACCCTATCATGCAGTAACAGTCTGGGCCTAAGCCCTATTCGGTAACAGTACAGTGTGGGCCTTAGCCCAATACAGTAACAGTATGGGTATAAGCCCAAGTAAAAACAGAACAGAACAGTGATGTAACCCAACCCAAACTAGCCAACACACCAATATCACAACATAGCTACTAATAGTAATGCAGCAAAGCTGCTAATAACAGTAAACGTGGCCAAGCCACTAAAATCAAAATACGTGGCGAAGCCACTAGGACAGTAGAAACGTGGCAGAGCCACTAGTATAGTACTTCCTCCAAATCAAAATCTCAACCCCAATGCAGAATGTCGTGCCATAAATATTATGTGTATGCAGCATGTCATATTCATAAACAGTCATCTAGATAGCATACACACATTAACTAAACTACCACTAGGGGTATAATGGTCATTTCGTCGGTTAGGGGTAAAAAAGTAATTTCACCCCTCAGAGGTATTTCGGTAATTTCACAATCCGAGGGTATATCGGTAATTTTACAAATTGAGGGTATTTTGGTAATTTTACAAATTGAGGGTATTTTGGTAATTTCACAAATCGGGGCTTAACGACCCAACAGAAGGTCCACCGTCGCCTCGAGCGACTTAAGTAACCTAAACAGACACAACGGTGTAAATGGGCCTAAGGACTATTATTTGGCCTAAGTGGGCCCACACACTCGTGTGGCCCATTTAGCCCAGAAACAACCACAGTTATGCAAACGTCACAATCCAAACACACTTACCACATCACATACATTTTATTTGTGTGGGCCCACAAGCCAACTGGGCCCACACGACCCACTTCGGCCCAACGAGGGCCAGAACAGTCCAAGACCACGAGAGCGCTCGTGGTGGCCTCTACAAACTAACGCACATGTTCGGGGGCTAGGTTCACCACACGTATGATCGCCCGCTCGTGTGGCATCATACGTCATATTTCTGACGTTTCAGCATTTTGCCGATCTACAGTCAGAGCAGTGTAAACAACACATACTTTCAGCTTTTTAGCCGATCATCAAATAGAGGGTACTGTTACACACCTGATCACGTAGAGTACTAAGAATTCACGATCGCCAGAACCTTGACTAGATCGGTCGACTCTGATAAGCCGAGTCCCAGAGTTTGGTGTAGCCACCCTTTTGTATCCTAGCGGAAAGTCCCGAATAGCCGACACCGCACGCCTCTTAAACTTGGGAGTAGAGGCTACACGCTCAACCTCAGCCGGTACCTTTTCCATCGCTTTATTACTGGCACCCTCTTCACCCATCAGAAGTTCGATTAACAGAGCCGTTGTAAAATTGAAACAGAGAGGGGAGAGCTTTCGATCACAAACTGAAGAAGAGGAAGAATCCCAAGACTAGGGTGGTAGGTTCGGTCGAAAGATTCAATAGGCAAGAAGGGAGTTGGCCGAAACTTGTAAAAAGAGAGAGAAGAAGAAGAAAAGAATGCCAAATCGGCAGAGAGATAAAATGAAGAAGGAAGAAAAACTTCAAGGGAGAACTCAGCACTTGATGTTTAAGTTTTGGCAAAAAGTGGACAGTAGAAGAGAAATAGAGTTGAAAAGATAAAGACCCGAATGGTCAAGAATGCTGCACGAGATGCCACAAAAAGATTAAACCCCGAAACGCACAAAAAGAAAACCCGAAATAACAGAGAGGATTTTCGATTTCTACACTCTCACAAAAATGCCAAAAATGCAACAAATGAATGCCCATAGCCGAATCCCCTTCTCAAGCTTTCCCATTCGGCTATGACTCCCTTCACATCCAAACTCCTTCAAAATCTCCGACTTCTCCTCGATTTGCTCCCAACCTCCTATTCAAATCCATTCAAATTTGATGAACAAGTCTCCAACCACCTCTATAGAGTTTGAATCAAACTCTACCTCCTTTCCAATTCAAGCAGCAAGATAAACTCTCCAATGCTTATCCCAAGATTTGAACCTCCAACCTTATAGATACCCAACACGCCACTTGCCACTAGGACACAAGCTCTTCTCGTGTCACATTTTAACTTCAATTAATTAAGAGGTCTAAAGGCCAAAGTCCAGGTTCCTTTAAAAGGAAAACCAAAATAAATTGCAAAAGCCAAGACTTGAACCCAGACTCCCTTGCAACCTTAATAACGCCACAACCACTAGACCACATGCTTCCTTGTGTCATTTTTTTGGCACAATAATTTAAAAGGCCTACATCCAAGCATTCAGGGTTTTATGCACTTAAAACCAAAATTTTTGCTAAAGCCTAGGTTTGAACCCAGGACTTTTCCAACTCCTCTCAGGACCCTTAACCACTTGAGCAGACATCTGATTGTGTCATTTTCTTGCACAATTAAATACTTATGTACAGCCTCCTTACTGATCCATACACAAAGCCCAATATTTCTAGGCCTAAAATTCGGGGCGTTACACATCTACTCATTCAATTAATCCAAAAATACACATTTGGGCATTTTTACCCATTAGCCCCTAAACTTTTGCACTTTTAACAATTTAATCCTTATTTCACAAAACATAAAATTCACATAATTTCAATAAACCCAAGCTTGGCCAAATCATTTTTAGGTCCCTAGTAGCCCAAAACTTCCATTTATTTCACATTTCAACCACTCAATTTGCACATTTCACAATTTAATCCTTATTATGCATTTTCATCAAAAATCACTTAACAAAACATGTAAAACTATCATCAAGCTTTTATATTTCATCATTAAACATCAAAGAACACATAGATTCAACAATGGCAACTCTCAAAATCTTTAACAGTTTTAGAATTAAAGGTACGGGCTAGCTAGATTGAGCTGCAACGATTACAAAAACATAGAAATCATTAAAAACGGAGTCAAAATCACATACCAAATGAGCTATGCAATGACCGAATGTTTTAAAGCCCTAGTTTCTTTTCTTTTCTCAATATTTCAGTGGAATATCTTAAGGTTGAAGATGATACAACCTTTGTTTTATTTAATTTTACTTATAATTACTAATTTACTATATTAACCTTATTATAAACCTTTTAATATCATCCATTTAATGTCCATATAAGTCAAACAATGCTATTAATAGTATAATTACAACATAAGGACTTCCTCTTTTAAGTTCCATAGCTATTAGGCACCTTTACTAATAGAACTCTACTTTTGCACTTTACGCGATTTAATCTTTTTTTTTCTCAAATTAACCAACCAATCGATAAATTTAGCTCACGAAATTTTCACACATATCAAATAACATGCTGTAAATACTAAAAATAATATTAAAATAAATTTCTGACATTGGATTTGTGGTTCCAAAACCATTGTTCTGATTTAGCTAAAACCGGGCTATTATAGGTTTTGAGTAAGTAAGGTGATGGACTAAACCAAGAGGTCGAAGTCTATGGGTACGCCCTTGGGTGAAGCCTTGGTTAGGCAAACAAGTTAGAGGAAAACTGTAGTGTGGTTCTGTTCGCCCATATGGAAAATAGAATAGGATTTTGACAGGCGTCAAGTTCTTATAAGGGTTAGTCGGAACAGTGGTTTCGAGACCGCTAATTTGAGGTTGAGGAAAATTATTTTGATATTATTTTATGTGTTATGGAATTAATATATGGCTATACGAAAATTTTGGTGCTTTAATTTTAACGATTGCATGCTTAATTGTGAAAAAGGACTAAATCGCATAAAGTGTAAAAGTTCCATTATTCAAGGTAGAGGTGTCTAATAGAAATAGAATATAAATTGGAGGTCCTTAATGTGCAATTAGGCCAATTGGGAGGTGGTGGCCGGCCATAGAGACTAGGGAGACAAAGGCATTAAATTTTTGGACAATTTGGTAAAATTAGGTGATGAAAAGATGAATAAAATAAGATAAAAAGAAAAGCTATCATCTTTCACTATTCACCCTTCTTCTTCCACCAAAAATTGAAGAGAAAAATAGGGTTTTTGGGGCTCAAACTTTCAACTAAGCTGTCTCCTTGCAAGTAAGTGATTTTGATAATTATTTTTGAGGACTTTTGTACTTTTGGAGTCCCCAAAGCCTAAGCTAGCTAATGAGGGGGACTAAATTGTTAAATGTTTGAAAATTTAGGCACTTGCCATGAGAAATTTTATGTTGATAGCTGAGTTTTTATGGAAGAAAATGAATGTTAGTGAGATGAGAAACAACTTTTGTGAAAGGTGTTAGCATGAAAACACCTAAATAGGACTTGAATGCAAAGATGGAAATTGTGTAATAAATGTATGAAATAATTGGAATTATGAGTAGTTGTAAGAGTAATAAATGTTCAGCTAGGCTTTTTTTTAATGAGAAAATATGATGAAAAATAATTTACGAGCCTAGGGGCAAAATCATAATTTTGCCATAGTACAAGGGCAAAACGGTCATTTTTGCCTAAGTAGAGATTATGATGTATTATGCTCATAAAATGATTGAATGAGTGAAATTTTGTTGTTATAGATCAAGAAGAGCGCGGAATTAACCTTGACCAGGGAAAAGGCAAGGTTTCGAATTAAACCGCAAATTAACGCATTTTGCACCGAGGTAAGTTTATGTATAAACGATGCATCTTAAATACATATGTTGTTGCTTATTGGTGCATTGTATGATTGAGAATACTTACGATTTAAATGGATTGAATTTGGTAGAAAATGAATAAATTCCGGATGAATGTTGAAATAGATATGTAAGTGTGGAATATTATCCGTAGTAGATAATGGTGGGCTGTGTGCGATACCACCTTAATTATTCTTGTTGGTGGGCTATGTGCAATACCACCTATTTACTTATCCATGATGGGCTGTGTGCGATACCATCGTTAGTACTATCATTTGGTGGGCTATGTGCGACACCACCGTAAATATTCTTGTTGGTGGGCTATGTGTGATACCACCCTGTTAAGTGCAAAACCACCGAGTGTTTTGTATTACTAAGAATAGTTTATTATGTAATTATAATGTGTTGTTTCATGTGATCATGTGGTGATCAAGTGCAGGGATGCATGTTACATAATAAGAGCATTTGGTTGTGATATGGTTGTATTGTGGTAAGAGATGAATGAGTAAGCATGATCTTGGATTGTGAAATGCTATTTATTGATTAGCACATGTTATGATGTTTATTGTTTACATGTAAATTTACTAAGCTTAAAGCTTACTCCCTTTTTCCTTTTCCTTGTTTTATAGTGACAAAGAGCCCAGTCGGGATATGAAGATAATTGGAAGATCGCCCACACTATCAACTCATCTCGGTATATTTAGAATTAGCATTTTGAATATGGCATATATATGAGCTAGACTAGGTGAATTGATATGCTATTTTGGCCAAGTGTGTATTAGCTCCTTATAGATGAATCCTTTTGTACATGGCCATAGTTAATGGCTCATTACTATCAATCAATGAAAAGATGAGGTTATTCATGATTGTGCAGGGTTTATGATTAGGTTGTTTGGTTATGTATATGCATGAATAAATGGATGGTGGAGGGTGAGTTATGCTTGAGTGAGTCAGGGTGATGAAAGAACTTGGCAAATAGCCTTGTTGTTGTCCACACGGATAGGCAAACGGGCGTGTGTCTAGGCCGTGTGTGACATACGGTCAGTCCCATGGGTGTGTGACCAGGCTGTGTGTTCCCTTGTATGTTAGAATTTCAAGTCAGTAAGCTTAGTAGTAAACACACGGGCAGAGACACGACCGTGTGTCTCAGCCGTGTGGGAGGCACGGCCATAGATATGGGCGTGTGCCCAGGCCATGTGAAGTCTGCACCTTGAAATTAGAATTTAATTCGACACACAGTCTAAGGACACGGGCGTGTGCCTTGGCCATGTGACCATAGTGAGATGATGATATCATAAACAGAATGCCAAGGTTTAGGCACACGGGCTGAGACATAGGCATGTCAAGGCCGTGTGAAGGACACGAGCATGTGTTCAACCGTGCGAAATAAGTCAGTGTCGACCATGGGTGAGGGACATGGGCGTGTGTGACCACACGGCCTACCCACACGGGCGTGTCCCATTTCACACGGGCGTGTGGCCCCTGTTTAGGTAAAATTTTTCTAAGTGTGTAAAAGTTTTTGATTTATTTCTGAAACCTTCCGAAAGTATGTTTAGGGCCTTATAGGCCCATTATAAGGATGTTAGATATGAGATTAGAAAAGTTTTAAATTTGGAATAGATTTTGATAACCCAAAGTTGTATGACCATGTGAGTCAAGTGCGGTAACGCCTCGTACCTGGCTCCAACGTAGAATACGGGTAAGGGGTGTTATATTTAGTGGTATCAGAGCTATGGCGTAGTCGATTCTCGGGCTACTGTAGCGTGTGTTAGAGTCTAGCTATACATGCCATAAGCGTATATTGATAGTGTGGTGGCTTCTGACAATTCTAAACTTTGTTTTTATATAGTAAATGGATCCCGATCGAGCAGCTGCTGATTAGGACATACAACTTATTCAAAAAGTTTTTCCCTAATTTTGGTAAAAAACAATCAAAAGTGTTTCCTTCCTTTACAAAAAAAATGAAGGTGTTGATCTGGACCCTCACCTATGAGTACTCCATGTCAAGGTAAGATCCATGGTCTTCCCTGCTATGTTGTGGAAAAAGAGTAAGTCTGACCAACTGGATAAAGTTAAGGACATGCAACCATAGTGGGGGATGTAAATGTTAGAAATGACAAAAAAGAGGTATATGAGTGAATTTTAACGAATTTCTACGCTCTATAATAGTGGTTGTTGTCGATCTTCTAAAGGAAGTCTGAATATGGAGTTTTGTGATGAAAAAGGGGTAAAAACTAGGTGAGTCCCTAGATTGACTCTTGTATGTGTATTATACTTATATAAAAACTTCTATACTAAGTGGCCAAAGCATGAGATTGAAACTAGTAAAGTATGATGTGATGAATCTGATAAGAAATGTAAGACTTATGAATCTAAATGACCATGGTGTGCTTATATTTGAAAGTAAGAACGAGTCTGATAGGAAGTGCATGTGTGTCTTGTAAGCATAATAATTTCTGTCATGAGTGAGTCAATGCATGATGAGTTTGTGTCTGTCTCCAGAGTCGTCAAAAGGGCTCGTCGAGACTAAAAACACGAATCTCTGAAAGTACAAATTCACGACCAATGCACTAAAGGAAACCATATCGTGTAAGACCGTAACTGGTGGGTTATGGCATCATATGGGAAGGATTGATGAAGGTTATTACTTCACGTAATTCTCTACATGCCCTAGAATGATTAGGGCAAAACCTCACTAAGTATGAGTTTAGGCAAATCCCTATCGTATAAAACACCAGAAAAAGGATAGCCTTTGTAGCAAAACTTTAGAAAGGTAAGCCTTTGTGGCGAACCTATAAAAAGGCAGCCTTTGTAGCAAAAATTTGGAAAGGCAAGCCTTTGTGGCGAACCTGTTAAAGGAAAATTTGTGGCAAAACTCTAGAAAGGAAAGCCTTTGTGGCGAACCTGTTAAAGGACAACCTTTATGGCAAAACTTTATAAAGGGAAGCCTTTGTGGTGAACATGTTAAAGGAAAACCTTTTTGGCAAAACTTTGAAAAGGCAAGCCTTTGTGGCAAACCTGTAAAAGGATACCCTTTGTGGAAAAACTCTGGAAAGGCAAACCTTCGTGGTGAACCTGTTTAAGGATGACATTTGTGGCAGAACTCCAAAAGGGTAAGCCTTCGTGGAGAACCTCTTAAAGGACACCTTTGTGGCAATATCTGGATAAGAAAGCCTATATGGCTATCTCTGAAAATGAATTCCTTTGTGGTGCCATCTAAAGAATGACCTTTGCGGCAACCATTTGAAAGAAAGCCTTTGTAGCAGACTCTAAACAAAAAGAAAAAACCCATGGCAAACTCTAATAAAAACGACATATGAAGTCTTCTAAAGGAACGATAAGTATGGTGAACTTTGAAATAAAAGCTCTGTAAGAATTGTTATGGCTAACCTTGTAACACCCCAAACCCGGCCCAGAAGTTAGGCCCGAATTTGGCGTGTCACATTGAAGTGTTTTTCGAAAACCATGTTTTCATTGAAAACCCTTCTTATTTAAAAGCTTGAGAAAAATCCCAGTTACGTTAGTTTATTCTTAACACGTGGTACGTAGAAAAATTATTAAATTTATTCCCAAAGTTCTTTTTCAAATGTGGAAGCTAAGTTTAAAAGTAACCGATTTACGAAAACGTTATGTTTAAAGATTAAGTCTCGAAACCATTTCGAAAATGTTGCGGAAACGTAGTGTTGTTGAACACAGTTATCATTTTGGAAAACTGTGACTTACTTCTAACCGATATAAACCAAAGTAAAGCAAGACCCAAAGTTAAAATCCAGAAACTTAAAGAGGCCTCAACCCAAATCGAAATACGTGAATGTAAATAAGCAAAACAGAAAACATAAGCAGTGTGTGGCCTTCTCCGAGTCCCTCGCAGCACCGACCCGTCTAAGGCTGGGGATTACCTGCACAGTTAAAAATGGGGTGAGTTTACGAAAACTCAGTGTGTAATCCCCTTACTAGAATAATAGTCAGTAGACAGAAATAGAAATCGAAACAGTCTGGGCCAAAGCCCTTTAACAATAACAGTACAGTATAGTGACAGATCTCATAAATCGATATGCAACAGTATGAGGATGCATCTCACCCCGATCCAGCCAACACACCACTTGTACCAACCCTACACTCCTGTGGGGAAAAAATCGACCCACCCAGCCAACACACTAAGCTTAGCACCAGTTGTGGCACTAAGTCAACAGAACGGCTCAGCGCCGTGGATAGAACGACAAGAAGCCATAAACAGAATGGTTATAAACCATAATCAGGATGGCACAGAGCCATATTCAGGATGGCACAAAGCTATCGGTAATTGTAATAAGTTTGGCACATAGCCATCAGCAACGATAATATAATCGGCACACAGCCATGGGTAATCATGATCGACACAGAGTCATCAATTATGTTAGGCAAATAGCCACAGGTAAATACGATTGGTACAAAGCAATAATCAAGATGGCATAGAGCCATATTTAGGTTGGCACAGAGCCATAATCAAATTACACGACTTTAAGTCGTCCGTTGGTCCACAGTCGTCTCATGCGACCCGTGCGACCTTAACATATCAATACTGGATCCACAGTCGTCTCATGCGACCCGTGCGACCCTATCAGAACTTCCTCCGTATCAATGTCCCAACCCCATGCAATATGTCATGTATGTCATGCTCAATCATTACACGTGTATGCAAAATGGCCATGCTCAGTAACAGTCATTTAAACATATATTAAAAGCATATCAGTCACACGACCACAGTTAAGTCAGTTAAAACACAGTCATACGATCACAGTCAAATCAGTCAAATTCATAGTCTAAGTCAATCATTTACCCACAAGGGCAAAATAGTCATTTTATCCTATAAGGGTATTGCGGTCATTTTACCCTACGGGGGTATTATGGTCATTTTACCCTATGGGGGTATTACTGTCATTTTACCCTATGGGGAGTATTACGATAATTTTGCAAATCGGGGTATTTTAGTAATTTTGCAAATTGGGGTATTTCAGTAATTTTACAAATCGGGGGTATTTTAGTAATTTTGCAAATCGAGGTATTTTGGTAATTTTGCAAATCGAGGTATTTTGATAATTTTACAAATCGGGGTATTTCGATAATTTTGCAAATTGGGGTATTTCAGTAATTTTGCAAATCGGGGGTATTTCGGTAACTTTGTAAACTGAGGGTATTTCGATAATTTTACAAATCGAGGGTAGTTTGGTAATTTTATAAATCGGGGGTATTTCGGTAACTTTATAAATTGGGGGTATTTCAGTAACTTTACAAATCAGGGGTATTTCGGTAATTTCACCAATCGAGGGTAATTCGATAATTTTACAAATCGAGGGTATTTCGAAATTTTACAAATCGGGGGTATTTTGATAATTTTGCAAATCGGGGTCTCAGCGACCCAACAGAAGGTCCGCCATCGCCTTGAGCGACTTAAGTAACCCAAACAGACACAAAGGTGTAAATGGGCCTAAGGCCCATTACTCGGCCCAAATGGGCCCACACGCTCGTGTGGCCTAATTAGCCTAGAAATAGCCTCGGC
The DNA here is from genome assembly GCA_005393395.2 of Gossypium australe. NCBI lineage: Eukaryota > Viridiplantae > Streptophyta > Magnoliopsida > Malvales > Malvaceae > Gossypium > Gossypium australe. The sequence continues at coordinate 32,400,419 of CM016618.1, forward strand.
TATACGAACAGCACGGTTCAAACCAATAGAACCCATATAACATGTATTTAATCTGTGTGGGGCCCACAAGCCTAGTGGGCCTACACGGCCCATTGCCCAAAAACAACCCTAGCCATGTGTGTAACAGTTCGGTTTAGACCCTAGTCGGAACAGTGGTTTCAGGACCACAAATTCGAGTCAGTGAAATATTTAATATTATTTTCTGTGTCGTTGATATATGATTAAGCATGTGTTAAAGTTTTGTAAGTTAATTTGTCTGTCTGTTTGCTTAATTGACAAAAGAATTAAATTGCATTAAATGTGAAATTTGCATATTATATGTTAAAGCACCTATTTTTTGTGGCTTTTAAAGGGGGAAGCCTTATGGGGGAATTAGACCATTGTTAAGATAGTGTATGTTAGATGGACAAATATGCCCTTAATGTATATTTGTTATTAAATGTTTATTAAAATAGGTAGTATGGTAAAGTGTATATTATTATGTTTGTAATAAAACAAATAAATGAAAAGATGAATGTTATCATCTTGTGTGAGTGCCGAATGTTGAAGGAAAAGAAAGAAAATATTCAAGCTACGTTTCGGTTATATCTAAGCTCAAATTAAGGTATGTTTTGACTTTGGATTTTGATGATTTTTATGTTTTTGAGATTGTTGTTTAGTTTACTATCAAGCCCATGTTGTAATTTGAAGAATTGACGATGTTTATGAAATGTACCATTGATGAAATGGTGATCTTGGTGATGAGTTTAGGTGTTTAATGAAAGATATGTGTTTAATGAACATGTTTTGTTATTGAATTTTTGATGAATTTAGCTAATTAGGGCTAAATTGAGAAAATAACAATTTGAAGGACTAAATTGTGAATTCGATGAAATGTTTGGACTTGTATGAGATATATGGGCATTCGGCTAAGCGTGGTTAAATGATGATTTGGTATATTTGATGTTTTGAGAAAAATGGACTAAATTGTCCAAATGTGAAAATATAAGGGCTAAATTGCTAATTACCCTAAATATGTGATTTTGGATTGAAATGAATATGTTGGTAAATAAGAGGATTAAATTTGAATATGTATAGATCAAGAACCGAAGAAAACAGACTTAGATCGCGGGAAAGCGAAGGTAGTCGAGTAACCGAGTCCGAACGAATATCCGAATCCGAGGTAAGTCATTATACAAATAAACGTGTTTGTATTGAATTATGTATGTTCATATGACTATTGATAATGATAAATGCTTACGAGATGTTGTGTACATGAATTTCCGAGATAAGATCGACATAGTGACAATGTCCGAGAAGTCCCGTAAGAACCTAGGAATAGACAGGATTAGCTATGTCATGACATAGGTTTCTGTTATGTATATCATGTAAGACCACGTCTGGGACGTTGGTATTGATTCGAATTTCGTGTAAGACCACGTCTGGGACGTTGGCGTCGATATGAGACTTACATGTAAGACCATGTCTGGGACATTGGCATCATATTAATTCGTGTAAAACCCTGTCGGGGGCAGTGGCATTGACATCTGAATACATGTAAGACCGCGTCTGGGATGTTGGCATTGTACGACTATTCTGAGTATTCTGCATATCCTATTAGATTCTGAACGGTTCAATGGGCAAATCCTAGCTATGTACGAGTATGTGATTGTATATCCGTTTCAGGTATGTTTGATATGAACACAAGGTGTGTATGAAAGGTAAGTATCTATAAGAACTTACTAAAATGATTATATGCAAAGAAATGATGAGATGATATGTGAAATTATGCCTATATGAGCTATGTGTATATATGGTATTTGAGTTGAATAATGTGGTAAGTTATGGTTAAGTAAGTGAGTCAAACTCTATGTGAGATGTATATGCTATGAGCACCATTATTTTTATTGTATCAATATGGTAATGAGCATTTTATGTTAAGTTTATTTTTATATGGCTTACTAAGCTTTTGAAATCTTTGTGTGTGTTTTCTCTATTTTATAGATCATCAAAGCTACTGAAGGCTCGGGACCGTCGAGGATCGTCATCACACTACCTAAGCTCATTTTGGTATCTTTTGGAAATGTAAATAGCTAGATATGGCATGTATCGACTAGTCACCTTGGAGTATCTTTGAAATGTGTATTAAGTAGCCATGAGATGTGGCTTAATAAGTGTTGGTAATATGCATGAGTAAATGTGCTATATAATGCATGTTTTGGTATGGCTAGATAGCTAATGAAATGGTCAAAGTTGTGGCAAGTTTACGAATGCATTGTGAGTATGTATGTTTGAGAAAAAGGAAATTGGTGAGTGAATTATGCTTGTGAACAAATGTGTTCTAGTAAAAATGAGATTGTATGCAAAGCTTTGTTGAGTATTTAGCATGTCTTTGTTTGTCAATTGAGTAAGATATGAATTGGTATATATTGCTTGTAGGTATGACCCTATTATTGGTGGCATTATGGCCTTGACAATGGCCTGCTTTGCCTACACGGTTATGGCACATGGGCGTGCCTAATGGCCGTGGGAAAATGACAGTATCTAGCTAAGTGTGCACGGTCTTGGCACACGGACGTGCCTAGTAGCCGTGTGATTAAGTCAGTATATAGCCTATGAGCACACAGCCAGGGTACACGGGTGTGTGGAAAAGTCAATATACATGCCCTGATTTGGCACGGCCAAGACACATGGGTGTGTCTGGTGTCCGTGGAAGACACACGGCCTGCCCACACAGGCGTGTGTCCTGCATAACTTAGAAAAGTTTAAAATTTTCGAGAATTTCTGTATGTGTTTGGTTTAGTCCCAGCCCTACTCTAAAGCATGATTAAGGTCTCGATGACCAATATAAGGGACTCTTTGATTGTGATTGATGAATGGTTGTATGAAATTTCTGTAAATGTTTCCGCTCTGTCCTGTAACTCCTTTAACCATATTCTGGTGACGGATACGGGTTAGGGGTGTTACAATGTGGACTACACAGCTCGGTCTAACATTTACCACAATATGCAAATTTAATCCATGTGGGGCCCCCAGGCCCATTGGGCCCACACGGCCCATTTCGGCCCCAACGCAGCCCAAAACGACCTAAGCCCATGAGAACGCTCATGGTAGCCTCAACCATCTTACACCCATATTTGTGGGCTCGGTCCACCACACATGCGATTGCATGCTCGTGTGGCATCATTTGCCGGTATTTCGGCTTTTCGACATTTTGTCTATCTAAGATCAGAAGGAGTGTGGTTACACACACTCTATCGACTTTCTTGCCAGCTATCAAATACAGGTTACTATTACACACTTATTACGAAGTCGAGTGAATCGCTCACGAGCCCAAAGCCTACATTCAAACACATTTGTCATCAATCCCCCTTCTTGTACAACCAGACCAACATCCAATAAATCCTTACGTTATCATACTTATTAAGAACTCTAAATCCTTACCTTGATCGATCGATAGAAGGCCACACCCCTACACCGCTGCCAAAGATTAACCACTAGGCCTATGAAATTCTCGAATCGCAAAGTTACTTAAGAAGAAAGGAACAGTCGGCCCGAGCAATAAGGTGAAGAGAAAGAGTTGCTATCCCAAAAGAATTGAGAGAGGGGGAGAAAGACTATTCGACCAACACACCCAATTTCAAAAGCCAGAGAAAAAAAAAGGATGATCCATTAGTCAACAAAATCGAAAGAGTGGAGAGAGAAGGTGGAATATTCGGTCAAGGAGACCACAAACAAATCAAAGAGAATCGGTTCGCAAACTTGTAAGGAGCCAAAAAGAAAAGAGATTAAGGGGAAGAAGCAAAGTTCAATTTTGGCACATAAATTAAGTGTCTAAGCGGCCAAGGAAGTAGCATTTCGAGATAGAAAAGGAAAAACAAAGAAAACGAGTAGTAGAAAGAGGAGGCAATTGAAAAATTCGGCACCAACAAGCACAAAAACCAAAAGAAAAAAGAAAAACACACAAAACCGAAACTTGAGGAATAACCCTCCACCGAAATTCTGAGTACCTCCTAAGCAAATTCGACATAATACTACACCAACTCAAACTCCACTTTTTCCTCCACTGAATTTTCTCCTTGATTTACTCTAACTCCCCATTCAAATTCAATTCAAATTCTTATTACCAATTCAACCACAGAGTTCCAGTCCAGTTCTAACATCTCCCCAGCTCAAGCAGTAAAATAAACATACAATTGTGCACGCCATGCCTCGAACCTCAGACTCCTTGCCACACATGTAGCGCCACTTTGCCACTAGATCACCCATTCTCTTTGTGTCATATTCTACCTTCAATAAGTTAAAAGGTCTAAAGGCCAAAGTCCAGGTTTCTTTAAAAGAAAAACCAAAACAAATTGCAAGAGCTAAGACTTGAACCTAGGCTTCCTTGCAACCTTAATGACTCCACAACCACTAGACCAGATGCTTCCTTGTGTCATTTTTTAACATAATAGTTTAAAAGGCCTACATCCAAGCATCCGGGATTTTATCCACTTAAAACCAAAATTTTTGCTAAAGCCCAGGTTTGAACCTAAGACTTCTCCAACAGTCCCAACTCTTTCTAAATCACTTAGCCACTAAACTAAACATGCAATTTGTGATATTTCTTGCACACATAAACTTTTATGTGCAGTCTCTTAGCGGCTCCCACGCACAAGGCGCAATCCTACTAGGCCCAAATTTGGGGTGTTACAAGCCTAGTATAGTAACATGGTAAGAACAACGAAACTATAGTGCGCCAGAGTATGTGGCGAACCTGGAACATTCTGTCTAAAAGGCCCTCTACAATGAGAATGGTTAAGGAATTACGAAAGAACAAGACGAGGAATGCGAGAGTGGTACAGAAGATATGAAAGGTAAGATAGGACCTCAATGCGAAGCATGACACCCATGGTATAATGAATAGGAACTAAGGGATGCATCCGCCAGAGTTAAGTTGAAGAATAAGAGATAAGGAGTTAGATAAAAGAGTTCTCAGATAAGACTTAGGTAAATGAAAGCTTACTCATTAAGTTCTATTGAACGTACCTCTGTGTTCTTATGTCACAAGTAAGTTGGTCGAGGCTAAGCCAGAAGGGATGACATTAGGGCTACGGCCAAGGAGGGGCACGTTGGTCTGTTATGCATACAGAGCGAGTGAAGCGACGTGTTTGAGAATGAAAAGAATACTATGATTAGGCTAGGCAAACTTTTTGTAAGCCTACCAATGTAGATAAAATGTGTTGGCCAAATAAGTGATGTTAGTGATATTGTTTAAGGGCAAGAATAATGTCATATATAAATATGCATATATATTTGTACTTGTAAGTTCTCGTTAGGTGAAAAGTTTTTTTAATGGTTGCAAGTATACATTGTACCTTCAAATGTTTTGTTATCTGGGCAACATTACTTAATAAGATGTACAAGTTTGAAAAATTTGTATGAACAAGTTTAATTAAATAAGGTAAGAGAGTGTAGCACCCGAGATCCGGGTCTAGCAATTTGGATTGAGTCGAGGGCGTTACACAAGGCGTGAAGTCACGACGTTGAGAGATATTGTAACAGCCCGTTTTAGTCAAATCGGAACGGTGGTTTTGGGACCACAAATCTGAAGTCAAAATATTTTATTATTTTTATTTTAATGTTTACAGCATGATAACATGTATGTGTGAAAATTTCATTAAGAAATTTTATCGTTTAAATGGTCAATTTGAGAAAAAGGACTAAATCGCGTAAAGTGCAAAATTGATGTTCTATTAGCTAAAAGTACCTAATAGCTATGGAAATTAAAAGAGGAGATCCTTATGTTTTAATTAGACCACTAATAGCATGAGTGGGCATTTATGGGCATAGAATGGATGTTTTAAATGGTTATTTATTAAAGTTATATTAGTAATTTGATAATTTAACTTAAATTAAATAAAAAAACTAAAGTAAAGCTTCATTATCATCTTTGTCCACCGAAATTAAGAAAGGAAGAACTCAATTTTAGATTTTTAGGGTTCGACACTTGCAAGGTTAAATTAGTAAGTGATTTTGACTCGGTTTTTAATGATTTCTATATTTTTGTGATTGTTTGCTTCGTATTCTAGCTAGCTTGTACCTTAGATTTCGAAATTGTTAAAGATTTATCATGTAGCCGTTGTTGAGTGCTTGAGTAATTTGATGAATTATGATAGATTTGGAAGGTTTAATGTTAGATTAATAGCTTTTGTGAAGTGATTTTTGACAAAAATGTCAAAAAGGGGTTAAATTGAGAAAATGTGAAATGTGGTGGTTAAAAGTGTGAATAAATGGAAAGTATGGGCTGCTAGAGGTATAAGGGTAATTCAGCTAGCATAGGTTAGTCTTGAATTTCATGAATTTGTGATTTTGTGTAATAAGGACTAAATTGTAAAAAATGTGAAATATTAGGGGCAAATGTGTAATAATACCTTAAAGTGAATTTTGGACTAAATTGAATAGACAGAATGCTGAATGTTCTAAATTTGATAATATATAGATCAAGATAAGCCGAGATCAGGATTAGATCGGGGAAAAGGAAAAGTGGACGAATAATCGATAATTTCCATCCGAGCAAATCGAGGTAAGTTCGTATAATTAGAATTGAATCTTTAAATACTTATAAATTATTTGAAATGAAAGTATAATTGAGTAAATAGTATTACTGAGTTCGAATGCCTATTGATGAGAATTATTGAATACCGAGTCTCTTTTGAACCGTAGAAAGTCGTAGGATAAAAGTGACATGTTACTAGGGTTACCGTTTTGGTCGAGATCCTGCATATGTTGCGGACTCACCACAGCTCGTATGAGCTTACTGATATATCAGCTCATAAGAGCTTACTGTTTTCAGCTCGTCAGAGCTTACCGTTTCAACTCAATAGAGCTTACTGATCATAGCTCAAAAGAGCGGAAATGATAATGAATTGACGGATTACTGATTTATATACATAAAGTATATCACCCGAGTATCCCTCGATATTCTAATAGGTTCAAGGGACATAAATGTTGTTATTGGTTATGTTAAATCTATGTGTTTATACGGATGAATTACTGTTATATGGATGAAGCACTGTTTATACGGATGACTTACTGTTATCGAATGAATTATTGTTTATATGATTGAGAGTGAAATGTTACAAATGATATATGTGATATATGAATTTGATATGATAAAATGAATTGAGTATTAAATTAAGATAATGGATGATTATATGCACTTATGTGACTAACTTATTGATGAATGGTTGTGTTTAGGCATTTGGTAATTGAATTGAGTACACCTTATTTATTGTCTTAGTTATGTATAGATGGTAAGTTTAATTCTAAATTATACGGGATTACTAAGCTATAAAGCTTACTCTGTTTCTTTTCCGTGTTTTATAGAGGTTTGAAAGCTCGCTCAATTTGGATAAAGTTGGAGATACGCATCACACTATCCAGTTGCCGATTGGTACTTTTGAACTCATGGATATATGTAAATATGGCATGTATAGGCTAGTTATAAAGATGATAGTTATGGTTACTTGAGCTAGTGATTTTGGTACATGTTGTGGTATAAGGTAAAGCCATTTGATTTGGCTTAACTTGGTGTAATGCTTTGGTTGCATATAAGTATTCAAATATGTGTATGAAATGTTATGGATTGGCTGCCTATTGAGTCACAAAATGTTGCAAATTATGCTTGTGCAGGCATGTAAAAATAGGGTGGCAAAATGGCTTTGCAAATAGCCTATTTTTGTCCACACGGGCGTGTGTCTCAACCGTGTGTGAGACACGGTTATGTTACACGGTCATGTGTCCCCTGGTGTTGAAATTAAAATGAAGTTAGCATGCTCCACACGGGCGTGTGATCAGCCATGTGGGACAAGTTAGTATACCCCCTAATTGGCACACGACCTAGCAAACGGGTGTGTGACTTGGCCGTGTTGCATAAGTTAGTATACCCTACAGGTTTGACAAGGCCTAGCACACGGCCTGGCACACAGGCATGTGTGGCCACTTCGAAGGGCACACGGGCTAGACACTCGGGCATGTGGTCGGTCGTGTGACCCAAGTCAGTAACCTCACTTATTTGGACACGGGCTCGGACACGGCCATGTGTTCCCATTTCGAATATCCACACGGCCTGTGACACGGGCGTGTCTGGTGGTCATGTGAGACACACGGCATGGCCACACGGGCGTGTGTCCCCTGTTTTGGGAAAATTTTACTAAGTGTTGAAAAATTTCTTGAGTTATTGGTTTAGTCCCGAATCACTCCCAAAGCATGTTTAAGGCCTCGTAGGCTCTTAAGAGGGGCAAATTGATTGAGATTGAATGATGAGTGATTGGATTGAGCAAATATATGTTAAATAGCTATTTAATTGTTTCGTAAGTCCGGTAATGCTCCGTAACCCTATTCTGGCATTGAATACGGGTGAAGGGTGTTACAGATATGAGGTCATAACATCACTTGTAGGTTGGCAATGTCGTGATGTGAGAAATACGAGATCACAATGTAAAAAGTCGAAGTGGCGTTGTTGTAACTCCAAAGTTGCAACATCACTTACTAAACATCCCAAAAACCTTTCAAAAACACTCTATGACATCCTTAAACATTATCAAACCATTTACATATGTTCTAAAGTACTATAAACCAATTTAAAATCATATTTAAACTCAAAATACAAGCCATAAACACATTTAAAATAAAATATGGAATAGAGCTTGATTAAAAACATCAAAATTATTTGAATTTCAACTCAAATCTTACAAATACCATGCTCAAATTGAGCCTTTATGTGCATGCCAAAGTCCAAATACAATAACAACTAATATACATATATTGCAACCTTAAAAGGAGTGTGATGTGAAGCTCCCAAGCTTGGACCTTAAACTTCTCACCAAATCTATTACCTACGCATTTAAACCAATAATGCATTAAGCTCTTCGAGCTTAGTAAGTACACTAAGATTTCCTACTCTACCAATTCTTTCACTTAGTATTTAATCTTAGTCACTTCGGAGATTTTCACTTAGAACATGTCACTTATTGATAAGGATTTAGTTCTCTTAACTTAATGATTTTATTCATTAAGAGAGACTTAAGTGTGACTTCATTCAATCAATCACCTTACACACTCAAGGTGAAAAATATGGTTTAAAAACGGTTTTTTGTCATAGCGGAAAATTAAATTTTGAAAAAAAGAGTCGGTTTGTGATATTTATAGTAATAAACTTTTTTTCTCAAAAAGTAAATGTGTTTTAAGCGAGACGGATCTTAGATATTTTCAACTTTCATCCAAATGACCTTCTCCACTGTTATCGTATCACGAATTGCTTTAAGCGTGGGCTCGAACAATCATGAGCAAAACATAGAACCAGAAATGATTTATTACTTTCAGTAGGAAAGTATTTTTCTCTCAATAAAAGTCGACAGAATTGCTATTCTCAAAAAATAGAATTTATACTCAGAAAATAATTCTCACTATTTTTTGGCAAAATAAAAATATTGAAAACTTGTATGAATTGTTGTAAATAGTTCTACTAGTGTTATCTATTTATAGTGAGAGATAAAAGAATCCTAATTGAATTAGTAGAATACAAATAATATTTATTTAACATAAAAATTAGTTTTCTAGTTTAACTAGAAGAAGGGGGTGGCATTCCCTAGTTTGAGTCTCTCATGTATTGAGTCCAATTATATATGCTTTCTAGACTTTTAACCCAACACTTTATAATTTAATCCAACCCAATACATGTTTTTCTATTTCTCAAAATAAATATTTTTATACATTAATTTAATTAGATAAATTACATTTCTAGTTAAATAATTTTCTCAACTCAATTCTAATACCGTTAAAGTCATGGCAACTTTACCGTAAAAGAATCTATGATAAAATATATTTAATTTCCATATTAAATAGATTCACAATGACTAATGAATTTAATTCTATTTTCAATTTTCAATCATTTAATTAAATAATAATTCGAAAAGCTCAAATTAATTTTCAAGTCATTTCTATAATTATTGAAAAAACACATTCATTTCCGAATGTGATACATTTCTCTAACCTTATCATTTCCGTCCATTTTTGTTTATTTTATTCTTTATGCAATTCATTTCAGGTTTCAACAAGCTAGCGAAGGGATAGATTAGGTATATATAATTAAGGCTCAAATGATTTATAATTAAGTTCTAGCTTTTCGCCTATTAATTATAAACTCATTTAATCACGAAGTCATTCCACTATAGTATCGTGATTGAGCTCTCCCTAACATACCCTTACGAAAGCTACTCAATCAGGACTTGTCCAATAACCTTGCCACAAGTGTGTTACCCTCATAGGATATCTTTAATCTCTTTTGGGATAAATCTGTTCTCCCAAGATGATCCTATTTTATCTCATAGTAATCATTACATCTTCCTTCATGAAAAGTCAATTACTATCAAATAGTAACTAAGTCATTTATCACAAAAACAAATGACTCATGGCCATGTTTACATTTCATTTATCATGTAATCCCATTCAGAGGATATAATTTTATTATTTCTTCGGTCACGAATTCTACTAATTTGAATTATTCTACATACTACAGAAGTCATATACCCAATGCACCAAATTTTGGTTCCTTATCTATTTGAACTCAAGCTTTTACTTACATCAAAGTATACGTGTCACACATACATAGTCCATCATCCACTCAGGATTAAGGTATGTCACACTATGAATGTCACAATTGAATACATCCATAAACAGATTTAGGATTTATTCTATTTGAGTCTTGTTCGATGTACTGCCAGTCCAGTTAATTACACCCATGTCTCTATATTTTGGAAGTCATCCACTCTAATGCTCAAGACAAAGCATCTTTCCAATTGGACTTGATAGACGTCATATTAGTCTTTCAATCAATTTGCTCATTCTCGATTAGGTTAAGGACATGTTTAGGTTTATCTACTAATACAATGTGTATTTCTGTATTACGATCCGGTCATATAATACCACCTAGTATTAGTTAAATGTTAGATAATGTAACAATTCGATTTTCAGTAGTGCTAGAAAAAAGTGGTTTTAGAACTCCATTTCCATAAATCGGGTCCATAAATATTAAATTAAAATGTTTATAGAGTTTGTATAAAATAATATCAAAGTTTAGTCATTCATATTTTACTATTAATTGCTTAATTAAGGTATAGGGACTATATTGTAAAAGTCTTATGGTTATAAGTTTTTAATTGACCAAAGATGTAAGGACTTAAATTGCAATTAGCCAAAGGTACAAAATGACAAATAAACCTTTTTATATTATAGGATAGTGGATGGTGATGTTATAATCCACTAATATGGTTAATTGTAGTTAAAGTGAGTTAATTAAAGATTAAATTAATTAATTAATGTTAATTGAAGTTAAAAAAAAACTATATAAGTGATTTTTGTCATCTTTTTACCTATTCTCTACCGTCGAAACCATAGAAACATAGAAAAAAAGGTTTTGAGCTTCAAAAACTTTTTCTCAACAAAATTGGTAAGTATTCAAGTCATTTTCTTACAATTTTTATGTTTTTGAGGTCATGGGAGTTTGATTTAGCTAGCTCATGAACCAATTTGCAAAACTATTAAAGTTTCCTAAAGCTGCCATTGATTATTTCTTGATTTTAAGCTTAGATGTGAATAAGGATTAGATTGTAATGCTCAATTGTTAGTTTTCTATATTAGGAAAAATGAATAAATTGTGAAATTGATGTGAAATTTCTATAATAAGAGATAGTAGAGGTCCCTAAAAGATGTGATTGAGATCGATTTTGAAACCAAAGCTCAAAATTGAAAGGTATTGTTATTTTGATTTTAGGGACTAAATTGAATAAAATAAAATAAAAATATAAGGGCATTCAAAAAATAAAATTAAATAGGTTCATGCATATCATGGAATGATATAAAAAAATTTGGTATTGATAAATTGTTTAAAATAATTGTTTAGATCGAGAATTGGATCAAACCGGAGATAATCGGGGAAAAGCCAAAAATATTGATTAGTCCTTGTAAATTCAACTTATTTGTTGTTTTAATCAGGTAAGTTCATATGGTATGAATGTGTTTAAATTTTTATGTATTTGATTTGTGTATATATGTTTGATTGTGGGTTCAATTGTGGCAAATTGGCATGAAAGGTGAGATTTGGACTAAATTGTAAAGAAATGTTAATGATTGTTAAAGATGCCTATGTGAACTTAGTAAAATTGGAATGCCAATAAAGTCTTGTGCACACTTGTAAGGATTGATGACAGATATTATCGAGATCCTGTATTTGTTGAGGACTTAAAGATACATGTGACACAAGTTTAGCCTGGACTAATGTTGTTTTAAAGGTTTAGCCTAAACGGGTAACCTGACATATTTCTAGCTTGAAAAAGCTATCAGATGTTCTGTTATAAAGGTTTAGCCTAAACTAGTAACCTGACACGAATACATTTAGCTCGAGTGAGCAACTAGTGTGGTATAGTGACTTATGTATCTGAGTCCATTTTCTAGGGTTCATCGGGCAATACAACTTATATGAAAGGAAAAATCGAATTGTGATAAAAAGAACTTGATGTTCAAATAGAAAGGTATTGAAATAAGCATGAACCATGTGTTTGAATGAGAATGAAATTGAATTTTTGTGACCTATTATGTCATGAACTAGCATATTGATCACTTATAGCATTATTTAGTTTGATTTTGGGTATAATACTCACCTTGTTGATTTTGTGATATGTTATGTTTAGCCAAACTAACCAACAATGTGGTAGCCTAACATATTTAATTGAAATATAAGGTAAGTTTTGTTTAATGCCTATGAACTTACTAAGCATCGTACATGCTTACCTAGTTGTTTTCCCTTTTTCCTTGTAGGTCGACACCCTGTGAAACGCATCAAGTAGGATCAACTTGAAGCTCACACTATCCTATCACTGAATCGATAGTTTTTTTTTATCATTCTGAGTCAGGGTTGTGGCATGTATATAGGTGCCATGGTATATACTTAAATGTATAAAAATCTTGATATAAATTAGTATCTTGTGATGAATATGGTACATAATGATGATTTCAAACATTGGACATGGTATGTTGATTTTCATGCTTGAATTATGTGTTAAATAGATGGTTATCTACTTCATGTTTAAAATCATGAAAGTTGTCATGTTGAACTATACATGTATGCATATGTGAGTTAGGTTAAACATGATTAACATAGTTGAATGGATCACTTGGGATCAAACATGTTTGAATGATGGTTGATGAAGAATGTAGTCTAATTTGGATAGTTGATTGTTATATTTTGAAGCTTATAAGACATTGATGTGCATAATATGCCAAAGTATGTATAAATGAAATGAAATAGTGTGTTTCAATATGGTAAAAGATAAGTAAAGTTTGGTATTGGATGACTGGGTTGGTATGCTTTAAAGACATTAAAATGTTTAATTGATTGTTTAGGTAATGAATGACTTGTTGAAAAGTTGAATATGAGTATTAAGCTCATTTGGTATGATTTTGGCATGTGTTTTGAATCAAGTAAAGTAAATGTTTTATGCATAAATTGGTATGTTTGGTGGAAAGTTTGAAATAGGTACCAAATGACTCAATTTTTATCAAAAACAGATTTCATGTCTTGACGAGAAACTCTTCTCGTCGCAATGTTGACCGGCAATAAGTGACGTCGAGTGGCTTGGTGTTGTGATGTGATAAATTGTTTGGCGATGTCACGACGTGGAAGTGATGACGTCATAACACTAGCCCTAATATTTTGAAACTTTGCAATTGGTCCTATTTCGTGCTCGAGTCAACAAAAAACTATCATAAGCTCGGTTAAGACTTGTTTTGATTGGTTATCCATAAATGAATATGTTTGACATTTAATTACACATGCATGTGAATATTTTTCTATAAATTGACTGTAGTTGCTCTGACAACGACTATAGCACCTTGTAGCTCGGACCCGACGACTGAGTCAGGTGAGGGGTGTTATAGATAACTAGTGAGCTAATATTTGCTTTTATTTTGCCTTGCGTGTAAAAACATTGAGGACAATATACAAAGGTACTAATGCAATTTATAAATTTTTTTATTAAACCAATTTGTTCAAAAAATACAAGTATACAAAACGAATATATTACACTTAAGGCACTAGATCCAACAATTACTTTTTTATTAGTTCATTTACTCACTTGCTGTTCACCTAACCCTTTTAATGAATTATTGTTTCACTTATTACTATTGGCATCAATAGTCTCTTATTAAATCTTTGTCTATTAATCTATCACTACTTGCACTTGTCATCAATGCCATTTTATTCCTATCTTTTTTAGCTCACATTGAAATTTTACTTCCAATTATCAATAATTGTAACATTTAGCCCTTAGTAAACTCTAGCAAAATTTATTTGGATACTCGAGATTTCGACCAAACACTATACACTAATTTGCACTAAAGGTGTAACCAACCTTACACCAAATCATTTAAGGTCCTCACTATGCACTTATGTGTTATGCTATATGGCATAAATATCTGTCTTCACACTAAACACTGTCTTCAAAACAAAGCATGTACATCTTTATTAGTATGCTAATTGTACCCTCACTATTCCACTAAATTTACTAGGGTATTGCACTTATATAAGGCTGTTTATCACATTTTCAAAATCTATATTGTACACCATTGTCACAAAATAACTCATGTACACATTTCTAATATTGTTTGTTTTAAAAGCCATTTATGATTACTCGTTTAGTAAGTATTACTTTATGCATTTCACTGGTTCACTTGTCACTTTATGAACACTTCACTTTGCTGTATTATCATAATCATCATTACAATTTATTAATTCATTTATTTTGAAATGATTTATAGAAAAATTAAAAAATAATAAAATATTAAATGGAGCGCAATGTGTTTTTTTCTTCTTTTTTTGGTGAAGTTGGGAAGCGAAAAAATCCTGATACCAAAAAAAATCTAGTGTAACGCCGGCTGAAGTAGATAACGAAACGAAGCAAAGACATTCTGTAATTTATATAACAAAATAAATATTCAAACCGCTGCCGGTTCAATTTTGTATTGGTTGGTATCCAAATGGATTGTCCAGTGGTGTAAGTAACTCGGGCTAGAATCTCGCTAAGCAACTCCCGCCATGAACTCTCTCTCAATCCTCACTCTTCCTTCTCTTTTCCGACAAACCAAACACTCCCAATTCCCTCACTTCCGCTGCATTTCTCAATCCCTACCTTTCCCTCGCCCCACTTCCATCTTCTTTCCGCTTTCTTTTCGTCTCTCTTTCAAATCCCCTCGCTCTCCCTTCTCCGCTGAGCCCCAACTCTCTGACGAGGAACTCGAAGATGACGAAGACGACGATGATTTTGAAGCTGCTGATGAATACGACGAATACGAAGACGTTTCCGGTGAAGTTTTCGACGATGTCCAACCGAGCGAAGACGAAGATGAAGACGATACTGAAAACGAAAAAGAAATCTCAGTGGATTCATCCAACTGGCAGAAAGAATCCACTTGGCAACGAGTTGAAAAGCTTTGTAATCTAGTTAAGGAATTGGGGGAGGAAATGATTGACGTCGATGCACTCGCTGATATTTACGATTTTCGCATTGATAAATTTCAGGTTCCTTATTTTTAATATGTTCTTTAAAGAAAAAAAGAAGAAGAAGAATTTGAAGCTCTAATGATCTTGCCCTTGTATTTTGAAGAGAATGGCGATAGAAGCATTTTTAAGGGGTTCGTCTGTGGTGGTTTCAGCGCCCACCAGCAGCGGAAAGACTTTAATTGCGGAAGCTGCTGCCGTGGCGACTGTAGCCAGGAGAAGGAGGTTATTCTATACAACTCCGCTTAAGGCATTATCCAATCAGAAGTTTCGACAGTTTAGGTAATTAGAGCTATTTTCTTCCCCTCTCAACATGCATAATGAATTATAGTTTTCGTTTTCTATTATCTTTTTCAAATAATTTTAAGTTTCATTAGTTTGTAAGTGGTTTTATGTTGAAACATGCTATTAATGCATTAAATTTTAAAATTTAAACCTCACCATAATTGTGGAGTTCATATGGCCTCCAGGCTCCAAAAAACTTTCAAGGGCCCCTGCCACTATGAATAGTGGGATTGGGTCATGCTTACATTGTAGTGCAAATAATTATAGGTGATATGAACCCTTCGAGCTGATATAGTGATCTTTGTTGTTTTAGGGAGACATTTGGGGATAATAATGTGGGCCTTCTCACAGGAGATTCTGCTGTCAACAAGGATGCTCAGATTTTAGTCTTGACTACAGAGATTCTGCGGAACATGTTGTATAATAGGTACTTTGGATAACAGTTTCAAGAATTTCATGGTATGAGTGGTGGAAGAATTGTACTTGGTATTTCCAAAGCATAAGCATGACATTTGTGCAGCTTTGATGTGAATGGCACCAAGTATCTAGTGCATATTAATTAGTCACTGTATTATATACTTTTATGTATTAAGTATGGTATATCACTTTGCAACTTGTGGTAGCAGTTTCTATGTTCATCTAGGTATTTCATGTTTCAATTTCAAGTTGCAACCTCCATAAGTTTCCTTCTTAATGTTCTTGTTAATTGGTAATATTAAGCATGTCGGTTTTGGATTTGTTGATGCAGTGTTGGAATGGCTTCTTCTGGGAGTGGTCTTTTTCATGTTGATGTGATTGTTCTTGATGAGGTTCATTATTTAAGTGACATATCCCGGGGTACTGTGTGGGAGGAGATTGTGAGTTTATCTGATTTTTGAATCTCATTTATATCTAGAATGTCAATGGCAATACATTTTCACCAAGTTCTGAAATATTTTCAGGTGATTTATTGCCCTAAAGAAGTTCAACTTATATGCCTGTCAGCGACAGTTGCAAATCCAGATGAGCTAGCTGGTTGGATTGGTCAGGTAGCGTTCCTTGTCTTATTATATCATATGTTCCAGCACTGATATTAGTTCAGATGTTTGAGAGTTGTCATGATATCTACTGTCTGTATCTTTCTTTGCTTTTGTTTGTCTGCTCTACCTCTTGGGTTCACAAACTCAAAATGGATGTTCTGGTGAAGTGTGTATGCCTTAAACTTGATATTGGAGTTGAAGTGTTACTACTTTTCTGCATTTTGGCTTTTCCTCCATGATGAAATTTATTTCTTTTTTCTACTGCTTGTTACACTTCTTGGTGTACCTTTTTTCACATGGCTTGATTACTAAAAAAAGATCATGTGCAATATATTGTCTGGTCAAGCATGATCTCATGGGGCTTGATTTGATGTCTCAGCGTATTAATTTGCTGGGCTTGGCATCCTGTGCCAAATGAGCTTTGTCAGAAGTGCATATGCTCTAGTCTTAGTTTTGTAATTTTGATATTTCACCAAGCATGTAATATTGGTTGTAGACTCCATTGAGTTAAACTTGTTTTATTTATTTATATTTTGGGTGAAGGGGGATTTGAACCTAGTGCTGTGCCAAATGGTTTGGGTGAATTTGTTTTTATTTGCCATCAGCTTAACTTAACTGACCCTTAAATCTCAAACGTGCTTTGTCATTTTCTTGAGGAAAATTCAGCCTATATTTCTTTATAAGTGTTATCTCCATGAGCAAGAATGCTGTTTTCAACTCATCCATATTATTGAATGTCCTTGGTCTTGGGTTTCAGGTAATCTTCTGCTTTTGGTATTTCTCATTTAGTAAATGCCTAAATGGTATTGGGGCCAGTTCCTATATAGTAAATTCTTAATTTTGCATCTTTGTTGTCTTGGTTTGACTCATCCATGGGAAACTGTATTTATTCTACAGTGGGGTTCTTGGTTCATATTCCAAGTCAGATTGGTATGCACGTTGAATGGGCACAAAGATTTGAAAGTTCCCTCCTAGCTATGTGATCTTCATTCACTTGCACATAATTGCCGTGCTTGTGGCTTTACCTCTATATCTTGGAATCATAGTCTATGAGCCTGTTAGATAATTGAAAATTTCCCCTTAATCTCCTTTTGTGTCTAGATTCATGGTAAAACAGAGCTGGTAACATCATCATGGCGTCCCGTTCCATTGACTTGGCACTTCTCAACAAAGGCCTCTTTATTTCCGCTTCTTAATGAAAAGGGAACACACATGAATAGGTATTTCAATCGGAACTGCTGACCTTATGCAACTTCTTATTCATATGCTGGAGGAACATTTGGCTGTAGGCACTTGACATGTGTGTCTGTTATTATATAATTTAAATAGGTAAGATGAGACTGGTCATTTCACGTTTACCACAATACTGATTACTCTATTGTTTCACATCTGAAAGGAGTAATCTGAAGTACTTATACGTGGCCTGATGGAAAATTCATTGGGATTAGGGATTTTAGTTTTTTAGTGTGAAATTATGGACATTTGACATGTAGACGTTTAGTGTTTTATTGGGTAAGATGAGCCTCCTTATTTCATTTTTACCAAAATACTCTACTTAAAATTGCCTATGGTTTCTATAATAATGATTTGAGATCGGTAAAATGGGTAACCCTCAACATCATCGATACTTATTCTCAGTTTAATTGTTGCTATTTTTTACCATACCCAGAAGTGCAGTCATATCCAGTTTATTCTTGGATTAATTTTTTCTGTCTATACTTTTAGAAATTCCATCTCTCTCTCTCTGCAAAATGAAAATTGATAAAATTTCATAACTGTAAGTTAGGAAATAAAAATTGATAAAAATGAAATTGCTTGCATTTTTTCTGTTGAACTAAAATGATAAAAATTTCATTATTGCATCTTTTCAATGGTTATTTTCTGTAATTTTTCAAGTCAACATATTTTCTTGCAAGTTATAGCTTTCTGTTTTCCAAGTATCAATTTAAAGCAATGTGCATGTAGTTAAAATTTGTCACGCTTGTAAATTGTAACTTCATTGAATGCTTTTCTGTTTGATTATATTTTGCATAGTATCACATATATCTGTTACTAATTCTGACAAGTTTTCAATTTCTTTTGGAATTTGAGCAGGAAGTTGTCACTCAATTATTTACAACTTTCTGCTTCAGGAGTCAACTCGTACAGGGATGATGGATCTAGAAGAAGGAATTACAGGGATGATGGATCTAGAAGAAGGAATTCACGAAGACATGGAAGAAACGGTAGCTTTGATAGTATAGTTGGCATGTCTGAGCAGCCTCTTTCAAAGAATGACAAAAACATGATTCGCCGTTCACAGGTATGGTTTAGTGATTTTATACTTGCAGTTTGCGTAATTTCTTTGCAAATAAAGGATACTTTTCAATAATATCCTTTTACCTGATTAATAACAATCCTAAATGAAAAAAAGTATATGTTTACAGCTTACACAATAATTTTCAGGTTCCTCAAGTTGTCGATACACTATGGCAACTCAAAGCAAAGGACATGCTTCCAGCAATTTGGTTTATTTTAATAGGAGGCTGTGACGCAGCGGTGCAGTATGTTGAAGATTGTAGCCTTTTGGATGAGTGTGAGATGAGTGAGGTAGAACTTGCATTGAAGAAGTTTCGGCTCTGTATCCTGATGCTGTGGGGAGACTGCAGTGAAAGGACTAATTAAAGGGGTGGCTGCACGCTTACACAATAATTTTCAGGTTCCTCAAGTTGTCGATACACTATGGCAACTCAAAGCAAAGGACATGCTTCCAGCAATTTGGTTTATTTTTAATAGGAGAGGCTGTGACGCAGCGGTGCAGTATGTTGAAGATTGTAGCCTTTTGGATGAGTGTGAGATGAGTGAGGTAGAACTTGCATTGAAGAAGTTTCGGCTTCTGTATCCTGATGCTGTGAGGGAGACTGCAGTGAAAGGACTAATTAAAGGGGTGGCTGCACATCATGCTGGTTGTCTTCCACTATGGAAATCATTTGTTGAGGAGCTCTTTCAGCGAGGACTTGTTAAGGTTGTCTTTGCTACAGAAACCCTGGCGGCTGGAATTAATATGCCTGCTAGGACTGCTGTTATTTCATCTCTTAGCAAAAGGACAAGCACTGGACGTATCCAATTAAGCCCTAATGAATTGCTTCAAATGGCAGGGCGTGCTGGACGTAGAGGCATAGATGAAAGGGGCCATGTTGTGATAGTGCAGACTCCTTATGAAGGTGCTGAAGAGAGCTGCAAGCTTCTATTTTCTGGATTTGAACCCCTCGTATCACAGTTCACTGCTTCATATGGAATGGTGTTGAATCTTCTAGGAGGTGCAAAAGTTACTCGTCACCCCAATGAATTGGATGAAACAAACACATTACAAGCAAGGAGAACTTTGGAAGAGGCAAGGAAATTAGTTGAACAAAGTTTTGGAAATTACTTAGGCAGCAATGTGATGCTTGCTGCAAAAGAGGAGCTTGCTAAAATACAGAAAGAGATAGAAGCATTGACTTATGAAATTAGTGATGAGGCTATAGATAGAAAGAGCCGGAAACTTCTAACGGAGGTGGCATATAAGGAGATTGCAGATTTACAGGAGGAATTAAGGGCAGAAAAATGTGTCAGGACTGAACTTCGACGATGGATGGAGTTGAAGAGGTTTTCTGCTCTGAAACCTCTCCTAAAGGATTTTGAAAATGGACACCTACCCTTCATTTGCTTGCAGTATAAGGATTCTGAAGGAGTTGAAAACTTTGTTCCTGCTGTTTATCTAGCAGAGGTTGAATCGCTTGATGGGTCAAAACTTAAGAACATGGTTTCGGTTGATGATTCTTTTGCACTGAGCAGTGTTGGAACATCTGACACTCATCAAGATGTTGAACCAGCTTACTATGTGGCCCTTGGTTCAGATAACTCCTGGTATCTATTCACAGAAAAGTGGATTAAAACTGTTTATAGAAGTGGCTTTCCCAATGTTGCTTTAACTCAGGGGGAAGCTTTGCCCCGGGAAATAATGAGGACACTTCTCGATAAAGAGGAAACACAATGGGAAAAACTTGCTGATTCTGAGCTTGGTGGTCTATGGTGCATTGAAGGATCTCTGGAGACATGGTCTTGGAGTCTAAGTGTGCCAGTTTTAAGTAGTCTTTCTGAAAGTGATGAGGTGTTACATATGTCACAAGAATACATTGAATCAGTGGAACGATACAGAGAACAAAGGAACAAAGTTGCACGTTTGAAGAAAAAGATAGCCCGTACTGAGGGCTTCCGAGAATATAAAAAGATCTTGGACACGGCTAAGTTTACAGAGGAAAAGATAAAACGGTTGAAGGCTAGATCGAATCATTTGATCAATAGAATGGAGCAAATTGAACCTTCGGGTTGGAAGGAGTTTCTACAAATCAGCAAAGTCATTCATGAAACAAGGGCATTAGACATCAACACACATGTAATATTTCCCCTGGGCGAAACAGCAGCTGCAATTCGAGGAGAAAATGAACTGTGGTTGGCAATGGTACTTAGAAACAAAATCTTGCTAGAGTTAAAGCCTGCGCAACTCGCTGCTGTGTGTGCGAGTTTAGTGTCCGAGGGGATCAAGGTACGCGCATGGAAAAACAATAATTACATATATGAATCTTCGTCTACTGTCCTAAATGTGATTAGTTTACTAGAAGAACAAAGGAACTCGTTTGTCCAACTTCAAGAGAAACATGAGGTAGAGATAGCTTGTTGTTTAGATGGCCAGTTTTCAGGAATGGTGGAAGCCTGGGCGTCTGGGTTATCATGGAGGGAATTGATGATGGATTGTGCGATGGATGAGGGTGATTTAGCTCGACTATTACGAAGAACGATTGACCTTTTGGCTCAGATACCTAAATTGCCTGATATCGATACCTTGCTGCAGAAAAATGCCACAACTGCATCCGATGTCATGGATCGTCCACCCATAAGCGAGCTCACTGGATGAAGTAAGTTCCTTTGCAAATAACCTTTATTTTTGTTTAACATTGTAACAATTTGTTGTATTTGTACTATTAATTAAATAGATGATTGAGTTTGGTATCAAAATTCAAGTGATATCAATTCAATCATTAAAGTGATTAAAAAAAACTTAGTACTTTATGGATCAATTAGGGTTTTTTTACAGAAATAATATAAAAATAGTAATTAATTACAAAAATGGGCCAGGAAAAATATTATTTATGAAAATAGGCTGTTTTGAACAGTTTTTGCCGTTGTCACCTGACACACCAGCGGCATCACCTTCCTTTTTCCCCAATCATTAGCTAATCATTAGTTTTTAGATTTTTTTTGCCGTATGAGGCGATATCGGTATTTTTTTTTTTCAAAATACCCAAAAAATACAAGTGTACCGGGTAACAAAAAAATTGTTTTTTTAATGGTATTGTTTGTTTGTCAAGCGACACCAATGAGAATAAAAAAATATATTTGACTAGAAATGAAAAAAAATAAACTGAAGGTGAAAAATTAGCCCTAAAAAAAGAAAGAGAAGAGTAGAGTCAAAACTCCAAATCCACTTGCAAAATGTTTCCTTCATCTTTTATAAGAAAAGAAAAAAAGATAAATTAAAGCACTTCTCTTCTCTAATCTTTAAATGCTGTGAAAATTAAATAATCTAATGTTGAGAAAGATGAAATGTTTTGGCATAATTGTTGAAAATACTCTCAATGTTTATAAGTTTTTTGGATTTTAGCCATTTACCTATTTTTTTTATTTTTTTATTGTGGATTGATGCCTTCAATGTTACGAATTTTCCAGAAACAATTCAAGTTTAACGGGAATAAATAATTTGTAAAAAATAATTTTAGGTAATATTAGAGAACATTGATGGAGCTCGAACTATATTATTTCGACAAAGGCAAACGCACCTATCGAACAGTAGTATAGCTGTGGTGAGTCCGGAATATCGTATCCCCAAGGACCAAGAGTACTAGTATTAACTATCTTTTTATTATCTAACCTAATAATTAAGGGGGATTTATTTTTAATCTAAAAGTAACTAACTAATTTAATTAACTATGAACGTGACAGAGAGTGAATTGGGGAAAATACTTTTTGACAACTTATATGAGATAGGCAATACATAAGGAAGAATCTACCTAGACTTCACTTATTACTTTTGATTCATGTGATTTATTCACTTGACTTAATTCGTAGAAATCCCTGATTTATGTTAATATCTCTTTCAAGACTAAAAACAACTAACTCTAGGTTGATTAATTGAAATCTCTTTCTAATTAAAACCCTTATTGTCGCATTAACCCGATTTATGGATTCCCTTATTAGGTTTAACCCTAATTCGGCAGTTTTCGTCGCCCTATTTCTAGGGTTGCAATTAACTCCGCTTAATTGTGTGATCTACTCTTAGACAGGACTTTGCTCCACTGAATAAGCACATTCGACTTGAATCAATAACCTAAATTATCAAAAAGAATAAGAACTCACAATTAAGAATAAGCACAAGTATTTATCTCATAAATCAATAATAATAAGATTCGTCTTAGTTTCATCCCCTTAGATATTTAAGGGATTTAGTTCATACTGTGAAGGAAAACATATTAGAATAGGGAAAAAAAAACATAAGAAAACCCAAAAATGATGGAGATCCTTCTCCTAAGCTGTTTTCGACGGCTGTCTTGGAATATTTTCTCCTTCTACTCAGTGTCTATTCGACGTCCTGTCGACCCCCCTTTTTAGGTTGCCTCCTAGGGTATTTATATAGGCTTTGAGATGCCTTACTTGTCCCACAAGTATCCCATTTCAAATAGAATTAATCCTGATTTCGGCAGGGACACGCCCGTGGTCGATAGTCCAGGCCGTGCTCGATTCTGCTCCCTGAACACGACCGTGTTATACGCCCGTGGTCGATAGTTCAGGCCGTGGTTGATCCTGCTCGTGACAGACGGCCGTGTCCAATGGTCCAGGCCGTGTTGATTTCCTAAGTAGGCCCATTTTGCCCCTTTTTGGCCCATTTCTCGTCCTTTTCGACTTCCTAAGTCTCCTGAGTATAAAACATGAAATTAAAAGATTAGGAGCATCAGATTCATCAAATTCAATGGAAAACCATTCAAAATTAAGCTAAGCATGGGGTAAAATATGTGTAAATTATGGTTTATCAAATATCCCCACATTTAAACCTTTGCTTGTCCTCAAACAAAATTCTCAACTCAAAATTAAAATTAACCTCCTCAATTTATGATTCTTATCAATAATGTTTCATTATAATTCATAGATAATCCATACATGGATAATTTAACTAAAAGAGCCCTAAAGTTTAAAACAATCTAAGTCATAATTTTTTATAGCATGAAAACATAGGTGTTTCCCCTTACTTAAATAATTACCTCTGATTCAAAACCGACAAGAATTAACATCCTCACTAAAGATTCAATCAAATCACTCAAGGTGTTTAAGGTTCAAATTAAGCACTCAAAAGTCAAACACGAAAAGTTAATCCTATAGGCTTGTATGAAAATCAAATCTCCACCACTATAAAATGAGATGATACACAAATCAAAAGGTCTTTAAAGGGTTGTAATGGGGCTTGGGTTAAAGGTGTGGATATAGGTTGAATTAGAAGGTTAGAATCGAGATTGAATTGACAAATTATCTAACTAGAAACAATGAACTAATAATGAAAAATTACATTAATAACACGAGCTTCTTCTAAAGATGTGAATTTAACTGTTTAAACTCATAAAACATAGAACTAATGATGAATATACTTTCAACTTTTTTTTTTTAAGAATAAGAACATGCAATAATAAGATAAAATTTAACAACTGAAATACCGAAAATATTTAGGCAACTGCTCAAATCAAATCTCGATAAAAAGGGACGTCAAAAGATTAGGAGAATTAAAAAGTTAGTTTTAGGTTAATATGAGTGAGTCAAGAAACGATTTATTAGGCTAAAAAGGGTTCACTAGGGGTTAATTATGGAGGTAGGCTTTTTATGGAGTGAGTGGGTTAAAACCTAGGTGCCTTTATCATCTCAGTATATCAAATCAAAAATGTGGTCTCGACAAGTATAATCGAAGCAAGTTCTAGAATAACAAATCAATGTTGACACACTCATAATCAATAAAGTGAGCAAGAAAAATATATGCTTTTAAAGGCTCAAAATCTCACAGAAATTATGGGTTTTGATGTCATCCTTGTAGATTTCAAACTTCAAAATAATATTTAAGATTAGGAAAACAACCTAATAAAATTTTAATTCTGAAAATAGACTTTTATCATGCTTGGTTCTCTAATGTCTTGAAGTTTAAACCATTAATGCATAATTATCTATGACTTAATCCGAAACATATAAATGAAAATCATAAATTAATAGAAGTTTTATTCTAATAGTAAATATGAGAAAGTTACTTAAGAATAAGATATAGTTCAGTATTGTTGACACCTCCTCACACTTAAGACGTACATTGTCCTCAATGTACAAAGATAGATATCTACAATATATAAAATCATAAGATAGGGAGAGAAGTGAACTTCCTGAATTTTGGATGGAGTCAAGGAAAAGAAACGGTAAGTTGAGCATAGATGAAGGTGGAGGTGTGTAACACCCTTAACCCGTGTCCGTCGACGAACTAGGGTTAAAGGCGTTACCGGACAGATCGGAAACATTTATGGAAATTCATACAACCGTTCATCAATCTCAATCATAGTGTCCCTTAAGTAGGTCATCGAGACCTCAAACATGCTGTAAAACAGGGTCGGGACTAAACCGCAACTCATACGTAAATTTAAAACTTTTCAAAGTATCAGGGGTTACACGCCCGTGTGCCTCCCACGGCTGCTAGACATGCCCATGTGTCACCCCCGTGGTCGAATCTGACTTTACTCCACGGCCACCAAGCACGTCCGTGTACCTTGGCCGTGGTCAATTCTGACTTAGCTCCACGGCCACCAAGCACGCCATTGTACTTTGGCCATTGTCGATCCTCTTGAAACCACACGGCTACCAGACACGCTCGTGTGCCTTGGTTGTGTACTCTTAGCAAGCTACTAACTTAACCCCACGGTTACTAGGTACGCCCATGTGCTACAACCGTGTGGCAAAATAGGCCATTTGCAAGGCCAAAAATACCACCCACCATAGGGTCAAACCTACAAGCAAATATCAATACAATCCATGCATATTTAACAACCATGAACATGCCAAAATACCATTCAATCTTTACATTCAAAACCAATTTCAACCATGCCAACTTGCAAGACTAAAACTCATATAAACACAAGCATAATTCATCCAAATACTTACCTTAAACTTAACCACTTCATACACTATCAAACCATACCAAACATACATCACATATCACATTCATTAAAGCATATATCCAGCACATAACTAGCCAAATCACATGGCTAAGTTCACATCTCAATCTCATACAATTAACTAGCCTATACATGCCATACTTAGCTATACACATTTCCAAAATGTACCAAAACAAGCTGAGTAGTGTGATGACGATCCTCGATGGTCCCCGAGCCTTCAGTAGCTTTAATGATCTATAAAACAGAGAAAACACACACATAGAATAAGGTTTCCAAAGCTTAGTAAGTCATATACAAATAAACTTAACTTAGAATTCACATAGCTTATACATTTAACATAGAGTTGGTTCAATTATTTAGCCATAACTTATCACATTTTTCATCTCATCACCACATATGCACATAGCTTCTAAAGCATAATTTCACATATCATCTCATCATTCATAGCTCATATTCATGCTAGTAGTCTCATATAGATACTTACCTTTCACACATACCTTGTGTATGTAATAAACGTACATGAAACGGATTTTACAATTCACATAACATTTCATGTCATAGACTTACCCGTTAAACCCTTCGGAATCTAATAGGATACTCATAAAGCTCGGAATAATCGTACAATGCCAACGTCCCAAACGAGGTCTTACATGCACTCAGATATTGATGCCACTGTCCCAGACAGGGTCTTACACGAATTAATATGACGCCAATGTCCCAGACATGGTCTTACACGTAAATCTCATATTGATGCCAACGTCCCAGACGTGGTTTTACACGAAAATCTCGTATCGATGCCAACGTCCCAGACGTGGTCTTACACAAAATCTCAAATCAACGCCGACGTCCCAGACGTGGTCTTACATGATATCTCAGAACAAACACCTATGTCATGACATAGCTAATGCTATCTAAACCTAGGTTCACACGGGACTTCTCGAACATTGATACTACTTGTTCTTATCTCGAAACTCATGTACACATCATCTCGTAATTATTCCTCGTTATCAATAGTCATATGAACATACGTAACTCAATACAAATACATTTATTTGCATACTGACTTACCTCGAGTTCGGTTTAACGAAATGGATACGGCTACTTAATTATTTTCGCTTTCCCGAGATCTAAGTCCAATTTCTTCGGCTCTTGATCTATACATATTCAAATTTAACTCTTTTATTCACTAACTCATCCAATTCAATCCAAATACACATATTTTGAGCAATTTACAAATTAGCCCTTACAATTGCACATATTATCAATTTAGTCCATTTTCTCAAAACATCAAATTCACAAAATCATCACATAATCATGCTTAGACGAATGCTTATGAATATCATACAAGCCCATATATTTCTTCAAATTTACAATTTAGTCCCTCAAATTACCATTTTCTCAATTTAGCCCTATTTAGCTAAATTTATCAAAATTTCAAGAACAAAACATATTCATTAAACACATATATTTCATTTAACAACTAAACTCATCATAAAACTTACCATCAATGGCACAACTCACAAATATCATCAATACACAAACTTGAGATATGGGCTTGATAGTAGACTAAGCAACAATCTCAAAAACATAAAAATCATCAAAATCTAAAGCCAAAACATACCTTAATTTTGCTTAATAGTAGCCGAAACCTAAGATGGTTTTTCTTATTTTCTTTCTTTTTGTGTTTTCAGTGGAAGATTATAACAATGGCTTTATTTTATCTTTGTTTTATTATAAAAACCTTATATTATAATACTATTATTATTATATCTTTTATTACAACAAAAAAAAGCCATATATATACATCAATATACCATCCACTTTCTTGCTTAATGGAAAATTTACAACATAAGGCCTCATCTTTATAAAGACACATCAATTAGGCCACTCAATTAAATAGAAAGCTACTTTTACCTTTTACGCGATTTAGTCCTTCGCTCAATTTAAACACACAGACAGTTAAATTAACTTATGAAAATTTAGCACATGCTTAATCACACATCAAAGTCACAGAAAATAATATTAAAATATTTATTTGACTCGGCTTTGTGGTCTCGAAACCACTGTTCCGACTAGGGTATAAACCAGACTGTTACAAGGTGGATACTAGGGTTGTGGTGTGGCCGTTCCTTAATAGCCCTTTGAACCTAAATTAAAGAAATCAAAATATAATAATATAAATTAAAGACAAGAAAGGTAAAGGGACTAAATTTAAAAATGGAAATAAAAGAAAAAGAAAAAGAAAAAATAAATGGACTCAAAGGACCTTGTCCTGTCGAGTTAATGAAGCGGCCGGCATGAACTTATGTAGATCGGTCTCGTACGGGGAGACTGTGCTAGGCTCCTTTCACTTCTTCGACATGGGAATGGTGGTATAAAGAAAGAATGAGAGAAAGTGGGAAAGGAAAATGAAAGGATAAATAGAAAAAGAAAGGGGTGTGGTAGCTAGGGTTTTGGGAGAAGAAGAATTTGGGGAGAAGGTGAGAAGAGGGGGGTTTAAATAGACATCAGGGACCTGGTTTCTGCCCACGCCCGTGTGCCATGGGCGTGTTGGGTCACATGGACGTTTCACACGGTCGTGTGGTGTTTTATTCATTTCTCCCACGCCTGTATAGAGGTTGCCATGCCAATGTTGATAAATCAGTGTTGACCACGGCCTAAAAGTACGGGCGTGTCGCACACCCGTGTCGATTTCTCAGTTTCGACCACGCCCGAATTGCACGACCGTGGCATTTTATCGCAGCCCGTGTTTTGGGGAAAATTCCTGTCCTTAGTTCGCATAGATTCTGCCACGCCCATGTAACTTTTTGTGATGTCTACACGGCCATGGCCATGCCCGTGTGCAAGGCCGTGTGGTAGGTGTCGTAACCATTTTTGAAAAAACAGGAATCGACTTTGGTTTTGAAAATAAAGAAAATAGGAGTCGCCACCGATCTTTATCAGGTGTGATCGGGTCACCTTTGTTTTAATAGAACACTTCGATTTATTAAAACAACAATTTTGGTCTACGAAATTTGAGAAAGTAGGTTCGGAAGTCGTTTACGTGCGAGGAAGGATCAGCACCCTCGCGACGTCCAAAATCGATACCAAATTGATTGATGTTGTCCTATCGTCAAAAACTTTGGAAACATTTAGGGTAAAGAATTGAAAGAATGGGTTAATTAAACCGGGATTAAATCTCAAGATTCACTCGTTTCAAAGAAATAAAGTACCATACCCAACACGTTAGGATATAGCACATTCATATTTTGATACCGATATCATCTTTGATTTTTAAAACATGCAAAAAGGGTATTTGGTTGTTTAGTCGAACGAAGGAGCGACATCCAACACGTTAGGATGTGCTCTTTCGAACTTCTAAGCGCACGAATATTGCCTTACTTTTTCAAGATGTTTAAAGCATGCTAATTTTGCGAAAGTGTGTTTTTATCTTAAATGACGATTATTTTTGCAAAACTTTTGAACAAGATTATTTTGAAAGTAATTATGAGGTATCAACAATTAAGACAGGCAATAAAACGATGATATCGTGAAATATGTTAAGGGCTAACTCGTGTACTATAGTAATCGTAAACGCATGGCGAAGTATAAATAAATATAATTAATTAACAAACAAATGAACCTATTTAACACATGCTCGAACATGGATAAGAAGACACATACATGATAAAGCCAATACAAACCTGATATAGTAATTTTAAATAAGTATATAAAGTTACGTACGAAAACATCATAAATTGAATATATCATATAACATAGACAAATCTTAGTCACAAGCAAAATACGATATAACATTGTATAATATATGGTTTGAAAATATGTATATATATAAATATCTAATGAAAATAATTTTACCTAAATGAAAGTAGCGAAAACGATAATAATAATAATAATAATAACAACACAGTCTTAATAAATATAACGAAAACAATAATACGGAATATATATCTATATATATAATACACTAATATAAATATAGTAATAGTAACAATAATGATAATACTAATAATAATACTAATAATTGCAAAACACTGAGAAAGGATCGAGTTGAAATTAAAGTGAAATTTTAGGGTCATAACGGAAATTAGAGCGAAATCAGAGGGCCCAAAATCGAAATGAAATCTAAAAGGGGGTCGAAATGCAGCATGTAGGAATTAATAGGGGCTGTTCGCATAAATAACCCATTTTATGAAGAAAGGCGCGGATCCGGGTCACCCGGTGGGTCGACGCGCGGATCCTACCTTCCCCCAAACGGCACCGTTCCATTCTTCCATAAAAAGGGCACTTTTTTGTACTGCAAATCATTTCAGCTTCTTCCTAAAAAAAAAACGAGGGGAAACCTCTGAAACCTTCCCCCCTTTTTTACACTCTGGTTCTCAATCCGGTGCCGGACCGCCAACGGCGACTGCCGCGCGCGGCAGTCGGGAAATTCAAAGGCCCCCCCTTTAGGCGTAGAGTACAGATCGGGGGTCGAAAACTCCTAAAATCCGGCCCATCTTGACAGAAAAGCAACCAGAACGTTTCGTCTTCCCCTGAGTCGCATGCGATTCTCGGTGACAAGTGCCGCCCGTTTAGGTATATGTCTCCTTTCTCCCTCTTGGTTATTGTTTTTTTGTTTTAAAAGAATTGGAATAACAGAAAAAATATAGAAACATCAGTAGATAATAAAAATGAAGAATAATAAGAGATTAACCTTTCGAAAATTGTCTATTGATTGCTGATAACGCAAAAGGAAAGAGTAAATCTTTAGTTTTTCGATTTCTGATTGCTATCGAATTTCCTTTTTTATTTGAATCTTCGTTTCTGCTTTCGGTTTACAGTGTTCCTCAAAAAAAAATCAAAAGATTCCCACCGCTTTTTACATCAATTTTGTACGGCTTTATAGTCGGGAATACACTAATCTTTAGTATTATATTGTTTATCCCATATTTGCTTCTGGTCTCTGCCTCTATTGCTACGTGTTTGCAGGGCATGGCAATGGTGCGGACGACGGGGCCGAGGCAACTGGGGAGCCTCGATCGTGCGGAGACATGGGCGCGCAGGACCGAGGTGTGGGGAAGGTCACTAGTGGGAGTGTGCGTGGAAGCCGAGGGACGCGTGACTCTGGGGAGGTGCGCGTGTGGAGTTGGGGGCGCGCGTGTGGCCGACGCGCGAGGCAGATGAAGAGCCTGCTGGCGGCCCTGGCTTAGGGTTTCTGACAAACTTTTAATTTTGGGCCATTGGGCTTATGTAAAATGGGTTAGGTTGTAAATGGGTTTGAGTTACTCATACTTGGATTTGTATCAAACTGGTCTTGGGCCTATTTTAGTTGGGTTCCAGAAATGTAAATGGACATTTGGACTATTATATTTTTATTTTAATGGACCCTTATAACATTTGGTTTTTTCTTCTTTTCAATCTGGTTCTGTTTTGGCTAATGGGCCCGGGATCGGGTTTGGCGATTTGGGCTTGTAAATGGGTGTCGGAAAACAAGTTTGGAATTAAACTGTAATGGGCCCTCGGCAAAAAGTGGTTATTACAGCTGCCCCTCTTTGCTAATTTTCGTGAAACGAGAATAGAGCAAAGATAATAAGAGAACCAATTTTTGCCCAGGGCTAAGCCTTGTCTTCTTGGTTCTCGTCTTCCTCAAACATCTTCAAACCCTGTCACTTTGATCCACTCCAACGCTGCTTCTATGAGATATGACTCGTAGCTTCAATTTGCTTTTCCTCAACCTTGTTCATTCTTTTAACTTGCTTCGACATGACTTCGCGACACGAAGATATTTGTAGCTTCAACCTATCGACTGTTCTATTGGGACTTTGAGAAAATGAATTTGCAATCCGAGTTTGACCTTCCCTTTTTCTTTTTTTTTAGAAGCGATAATTGGAAACAGAAATACAAAGACAGAATTCGAGAATATCTCGGTGAGTGACTCGAGATTCTACTCAACTCTCGTGTTATGAGTCGATTCTTGAATAGGAATGTAAAGACATACCTCAGCGTGATTTTCGACCAGAAATTTAAAGACAGAAATTAAGTACCTCGGAGTGCCCCGAGGCCCAACTCACCTCTCGCATTATGAGTTGATTTTCGAACAGAAATTTAAAGACAGAAATTAAGTACCTCGGTGTGCCCCGAGGCCCAACTCACCTCTAGCATTATGAGTTGATTTTCGAACAGAAATTTAAAGACAGAAATTAAATACCTCAGCGTGCCCCGAGGCCCAACTCACCTCTCGCATTATGAGTTGATTTTCGAACAGAAATTTAAAGACAGAAATTAAATACCTCGGCGTGCCCCGAGGCTCAACTCACCTCTCGCATTATGAGTTGATTTTCGAACAGAAATTTAAAGACAGAAATTAAATACCTCGGCGTGCCCTGAGGCTCAACTCACCTCTCGCATTATGAGTTGATTTTCGAACAGAAATTTAAAGATAGAAATTAAATACCTCAGCGTGCCCCGAGGCCCAACTCACCTCTCGCATTATGAGTTGATTTTCGAACAGAAATTTAAAGACAGAAATTAAGTACCTCGGCGTGCCCCGAGGCCCAACTCACCTCTCGCATTATGAGTTGATTTTCGAACAGAAATTTAAAGACAGAAATTAAATACCTCAGCGTGCCCCGAGGCTCAACTCACCTCTCGCATTATGAGTTGATTTTCGAACAGAAATTTAAAGACAGAAATTAAGTACCTCGGCGTGCCCCGAGGCCCAACTCACCTTTCGCATTATGAGTTGATTTTCGAACAGAAATTTAAAGACAGAAATTAAATACCTCAGCGTGCCCCGAGGCTCAACTCACCTCTCGCATTATGAGTTGTTTTTCGAACAGAAATTTAAAGACAAAAATTAAATACCTCAGCGTGCCCCGAGGCCCAACTCACCTCTCGCATTATGAGTTGATTTTCGAACAGAAATTTAAATTTCAAAACTCATCATCTGGTGGAACTCGAATGTCTTCTTTTCCTCAATTTGGTGTAACTATCATCAGAATTTCTTGCCTTATCGGTGTACCTGTATGTATTATGCGTGATGTTGTCATGATATGCACATGCTTTTTCTTAAATGCTCTTATGCCTACGTGATTATGCCATGCGCTCTGGGTTTGTTTGTCATGTATCTCTCGTTATGACTTTCATGATGACTTTTATCCCTTGCTTCGATTCTTGACTTTTCTTTCAGGTTTTGTATCCGTCCTCAAGTTTTTTTTTTTAGGCGTAGTACTTCTTCACGGCATCTGAGTTTACTGGGTTCGATACCTCTTTCCCATCCATCTCAGTGAGAATCAAAGCTCCACCAGATAAAGCCTTCTTTACGACGTAGGGTTCTTCCCAATTCGGTGCCCATTTTCCTTGAAAGTCTTTTTGTATTGGGAGGATTTTTCTCAATACGAGCTCACCGCACCATGGGCCGTGATCATTCTCTTTTGGTACATCTATCCATGACAGATTGCTTTCAAGCGCTTTTCTTCGATCAGATTCAGTTGGTCGTATTGAGCTTGTACCCATTCTGATTCTTCTAGTTTCGACTCCATTAAGACTCGTAAAGAAAGGATTTCTACCTCGATGGGCAGTACAGCTTCCATTCCATATACCAGAGAGAAAGGAGTTGCCCCTGTAGAGGTCCGCACACACGTGCGGTACGCGTATAGGGCGAATGGTAGCTTCTCGTGCCAGTCTTTATACGTTTCGGTCATCTTTCCAATAATTCTCTTAATATTTTTGTTGGCGGCCTCTACTGCTCCGTTCATCTTTGGGCGATAGGGTGAGGAATTGTGATGCTTTATTTGAAATTGTTCACACACCTCCTTCATCATCCTGTTGTTCAAATTCAAGGCATTATCTGAGATGATTTTTTCAGGTAATCCATATCGACATATAATCTCCTTTTTCAAGAACTTGCAAACCGCGGTTTTTGTCACGTTTCTTAAACGAAGCGGCCTTAACCCATTTTGTGAAGTAATCTATGACCACGAAGATGAATCGATGGCCATTAGAAGCTTTTAGGGAAATTGGCCCTATAGCATCCATGCCCCACATGGAAAAAGGCCACGGAGAGGTCATAACGTGGAGGGGCGAAGGTGCTGCATGAATTTTGTTGCCATAATTTTGGCATTTGTGACACCTTCGTGCATAGCTGATGCAGTCACTTTCCATTGTCAACCAGTAATAACCGAGTCTCATAATTTTCCTGGCCATAGTGAAACCATTGGCATGCGTTCCACAAGTTCCTTCATGGACCTCTTCAAGTACTTTTCTGGCTTCGACATCATCCACGCATCTTAGAAGCACTTGATCCTTTCCTCTTTTATATAAGATGTCCCCATCAAGAACAAATCATACTGCCATTCTTCTGATTGTTCTTTTGTCGTTCTCGTTTGCTTGCTCCGGGTACCTTTGATGCTTGACATATTCCAAGATATCATGGAACCATGGTCGTCCATCCGCCTCTTTTTCAATGCTAAAACAATGCGCCGGGGCCTCATATATGCTCATCTGGAGAGGCATTATTTCCGCTTCTCGATTCGCTTTGAACATAGAAGCTAAGGTGGCCAGGGCATCAGCCAATTGGTTTTCCTCTCGTGGGAAGTAATTAAAGGTTACTTCTTCGAATTCTTTGACCAGATCCATAACAAGATCGTGATATTTGACCAGCTTTGAGTCTCTCACTTCCCAATCTCCACGGATTTGGTAAATCACCAATGCCGAATCCCCTGATACCTTTAGGATTTTGATGTCTCGTTCAATAGCTGCGCGGATCCCCATGATGCAAGCCTCATATTTCACTATGTTATTGGTACAGAAGAAGTTTAATCTGGCAGTGAATGGATAATGATTCCCTTCTGGTGACACTAAGACTGCTCCAATCCCATGCCCCAATGCATTCAAGGCACCATCAAAGCTCATCTTCCACAACTTCTCCTCTGACGGTTCACATCCCTTTTCTGTAATACACATCAAGTCTTCGTTTGGGAAGTCCAATCTTAATGGCTCGTATTCCTCTGTCATTCGAGTTGCCAAAAAGTCTGCTGTTGCGCTCCCTTTTATTGACTTTCGTAGTCTGATAGTAGGATCTGCCATCGTGCCATTCTTCCTAAGAGCGCAGGTGATTCCATCATGTACTTTATGGGGTCCAGCTTTGAAATCAGCCATGTCGTATGATACAACATATATTGTCTGAGCCTTTGAGCTGCCCAGACTAGAGCACAGCAGAACTTTTCAATTGACGAATATCTTGCTTCATATTCTGTGAACTTCTTGCTGAGGTAATAAATTGCCTTTTCTCTCTTCCCCGACTCATCATGTTGCCCAGTACACAACCCATTGAATTTCCGAACACCATCAGATATAATATTAACGGTCTCCCTGCCCCACTCTCTTGTTACTCAAAGGTACAGGATCTGTATCAGCTTCCCTCTAACGATCACCCGTTAGGTGACCCGATCGGGTGTATATGCGTGATGCTCGCCTGAATGCAGAATGTCATTTCCTTGGGTTAACAATGCCCATTTTCCGTCAGGATTGTGTCACTGAGGCGGTACCTTGTCGTTTACCTTAGTTTGGACTCAAATATTTCCAACCCTTAAGCTCGGTGAATTTTAAGCAATAATTCTGTTTCAGACTCTTGTATTGTATAGGGGTTTCCAGAGTAATATGCGAAACTCCTTTCGTGAAAGTATTATTAGTCCAATAATCGTTATTTTAATGCAAACATGCTTAAAGAGGACCACAACGATGGACGGAATGGGAATTTATTGGGAGTATAGCTTGAATCAAACGAGGTAATCAAAGCTAGCATATACAATGAAGAGGCAAATTTATTTAGTGTGTACTTTGAAAAGACGAAGCTAGTAGACTCAAAATGGGTAAAATGGAAACTAGGTGCCCCAGATATCGCAGCTTGAGCTTCTCTGTTCCAACTTCTCGAGGACCTTTCTAAACTCAATATGTGTGTAGGGGATCCGGAGTACTTTGTCGATGTCCCAAGGTGCAACATTCCTCTTCGTTGTTATTTCAGTCGCAGCAAGGCTACTGTATGCCCCATCAAATTTGAGCTGCCCTCTTCGGGTTTTCAACTCAAATACACCTTTGGTCTCAAAGCGCCCTTGCGGGTTTTCACTTTGGCCTCTTCTTTGTCTTCTTTTTCTTTCTTTTTTTTTTTTTTGGATTGGGCAGGTCTTTGTCGTCTATCTCAGACAATATCCTTGTTTCCCTAGAACAGGCCTTCTTTACTGCCTAAGGTCCTTCCCGGCTCGGCATCTTTTCTCTTCCGAAGTTCTCGTTGCATGGAAATGATTTTCTTCAAAACCTTATCATGAAATTTCCTGAGGTGATCCTTTTCGCGTCGTCCGATTGCGACAGATAGCTTTTAACATTTTCTCTTCGAATTCACTTGATCACATCGGGATTGGATCCATTTCGCCTCCTCCAATTTTGGCTAAGTCCGTGCCCTGGAAAAGAGGATTTTGACTTCAGTAGGCGAAACCTAATGAGGAAGGCGTTGCCCCAGCAGAGGTCATGGCCGATGTTTAATGAGCATAAAAGGGTAAACGTAACTTCTATATGCCAACATTCGCAATTTTAGGCCGTCTCCTAACAATCGTTGTTTTGTTGCCCCCTTTTTCTTTTCTTTTTTCTTTCATACTTTTGACATCGTGCGGTTAAACATGATCTTTTTGCCTTTTGTCAATATTTTTTCTTCTCTTTTTCTTTTTCTTTCTCTTTTTTTGATGCTTGTCAACTTTGTAATTTTGGCATATGAAGCGACCTTTATCCTCTCAGTGGGGTAACCAGCGACCATGAACATGAATCAATGTTGGCAACGTCCCTGTCCTACGTGTGGATAAGGAAGAGGCACATAAGTTCTGCCCTCCTCGACTTGGCATTTGATGCAATTTTCTTCTCTGGGTGGACCAGTAGCTCGAACCTCTTAATTGACTTAGTCAGGGTAGAGCCATTAGCATGTGATCTTCAAATATCCTTATGGATTTTTCCTGTGACTTCCTTAGCTTTGACAGCATACTCGTGCCTTAGTGGTCCCGGCATGTTCTAATGTGATCATGCGAAGACATCTTCGAACTCTTGGGGATACTTCAATGATTCCTTGCCTTATTTCTGCGGTGGGCTAAGCTTCCATCTTCGTCTCGTTTGTTAGCTCGTATCGTCCACTGACACTTCGTAGGGTAGGATCTGTTATTCTTAACAAGTTAGGAACTAAGTTACAATCTCTGTCATCTTCCAAGTCCTTAGATCCCTCTAGACACATATTTCGCTAAAAAGAGAGCCAGTAACAGTGTTGCTCATGTCATGGATATCTGGGGACCCCGTTGTGGGTTTGAAGGTAGAAAATCTAAAGAATAAATTATTCTAAAGATGATTATTTATATGATGTGGGCGTAGATGGCGAAAATAAAAATGTAAGGCATGAAAATATTTACTTAGAAAGATGCATTTCATTAAAATAACAATTCTGGACACAAGCCTATTTCACAAAAGGACTCTTATTGCCTCTAGGCTTAAAGCAACAAGCGTGTTTTACACATTACTCTAGATTAGCCAAAATACATGGATCCCTTCGCGGTCTCATTGTTCAAGACAAGCCAGGAAGGACAATGGTGTATCGTTGAAGCCTCGTTAATTGTATCACCTCTTTTGTCAATAACATTTACTGACATTCCGAGGACCCCTTTCAAATATACTTCACAAACTATCTCTCCCTGGTGAGTCTCCAACAACCCATTCTTTAATCATTTCTGTTTGAGTGGGGTCGTTGTGCTCCATCTTGGCCCCACTCTTCCTCCGATCCTGAGCTATCTTCAGTGCTACTGCCGATAGCTCCTATCCTCCCCTGCAGTTGCCTATTGCGACTCCTTTCTGCTTCTTCCGGTGTGACGGGCCTCCATGACCCATGGATCTGCCTATTCCCGAAAGTTTGCCTTGATGTGTAGTTTTGGTATGGTCCCCCATTTTGATTGTTAGAGAAAGTCCACCCCATTTGTTGACCGGCATAAATAAGGTCCCCAATGCTTGTTTCAATTCTATTTTGTGCCCATAGCATGAAATCTCTCTGAATGGCATGTTCTTCTGGTAACCACCTCCTGCTGTCAAAGTCATCAAAGTTTTCCAACCAAATTGTACAGCTAGCTGAAAACGATGTGAGGTATTCCACTGCGTTAATCAGCATATCGTGCCTGTAACTGAGCATTACTTGTTGCCGATGGTTAAATTCGTCATTGCTGACCGTTTTTGATCTAGGTAATGGGATGGGGCCCGTTCTTCTTGCGTGAATAGTGTGGTCATGGAACATAGCTTTAGCACTAGAGATTCCAACATTTGCTGGGGTGGGCCTTCCTATTGGCGATGGCATTCTCCCCCTTCTATATGGCCCTGGCCTGTAATTTGGGCCTCGTTGATTGCTGATGGTTTGGCGAACTCTCCTACTGCTTTCTCCAAATTGCCCCCTGTAGTTATCCTCCATTGGTCTGCCGGGCATTCCTATAACAGATTGGCAAGTCTCGACAGTGAGTCTGCAGTTGCATTAGAGGATCCTTTTATGTGCTCAAGCTAGCATTTATTCTTATGCTTATTACACAATCTGCGAAATTAGTTCCTTATTTATTGGCGGGTAGCCAGTCCTAAGGGTAATTTCCTTCCCACCCGAGTAGTGAGTCTCAAGGGTTGCTAATGTTTCCATATTTCTCTTTTCTTCCCCTCTTTTCTCTTGACGTAAATTTGACTAGACTCTTTCGAAGGTTTACGTGATGTGATGCGATGCAATGCGTGCATGAAATGCAATGCAAAATGCATGAAATGCAATGCAAAATGCATGAAATGAATGCAAAAAGAAAGGGATGCGTTGATTATGAATTCAATTCTTATCGGGAGGATTTGTCTAGAAAATACGTTCCTAGAATGGACCGTATATATATGGCCTCTTCCCCATAGCCTAGGTGAAAACACCAATCCTCCTCTTCGTACTCGAATATTATGGTCCTGTCCTGCCCCTTCTAGCTCTTTGTTTGCTTGATCCAGGTTGTCCTTCATCACTCACTTACCTTTTGCAATGCTCATAATCTTCTGATGACTCCCGCACAACCCCCCTCGGCTTGAATCTTCAGATACATCCTCTTCTTCGTACCCGGATGTTTATAGTCGTGTCTTTTGAATTTTCTTAATAGACATCTCTTCTAGCTCTTTGTTGCTTGATCTAAGTCGTACCTCATCACTCGCGTGTCCTCCGTGGTGCTTGTAATCTTCGGATGGCTCCCGAACAATCGGCTTGAATCTTCATGCAATGCCTTGCCTTGTTGTTCACGTAGGCCATGTTTAGCTCTATTTTATCAAGTAACACATTTTCTTATGACAGA
Organism: Gossypium australe; assembly: GCA_005393395.2. Taxonomy (NCBI): domain Eukaryota; kingdom Viridiplantae; phylum Streptophyta; class Magnoliopsida; order Malvales; family Malvaceae; genus Gossypium; species Gossypium australe. The sequence goes on from CM016618.1 coordinate 32,439,918, forward strand.
TTCTCCCATTTAGCAATCAAACGCGAATCAACACCCCCTTTCTAAGATGATGTAATGCAATGCTAATGCATGGAATGAATGCAGAAAGAAAGACGCTGATTATGAATTCAATTCCATTAGAAGAATTTTTCTAGAAAATAAAGCTCTTCACATAAAACGGATTACATATATGGTTTTGTCCTCATAGTCCAAGCAAAACACCAATCTCTTCCTTAGTGACCGAATTTCATGGCCATATCTTGTGCGCTTTCTTCGTAGAGGCATCTTCTAGCTCCTTGTAGCTTGGTTCGGGCCATATCTCTTCACTTGTTTATCTCCTGGGATCATTCATAAGCTCTTTTAAAAGTCTGGGGGCGACGACTGTTAATAATCCTTATTAGCTTGAATCTTCGAGCAAAATCTTGTATTCTTCTGTTGGACTATCAGCCTTCCCTCGTTGTTTACTTGGACTATGCTTAGGCAACCGTATTACAATCCACTTTATCAAGAAATTCATCTCCTTATGAAAAACTCCTCTATTTAGCAATCAAATATTAATCAACACCTTCTTTCTTTTGATGATGCAATGTAATGCAACCAAAACAGAATAAAACAGTTAGTGCAGGAGTAGCAAACAAATACATAATAATTATCCAGGTGACCATAGGGGTTTGGTATGGCTCAATCTAGGGTAGGCTCTTAGGTCTCCCTATATGTGGTTCGGTTCTAAAGCAAGGGTACCTGAACCAGCAGATTCCTCGATCCTCACCCATTATAGGCTCATACGGATCGAGTTCGGTTCAGGGGGATACATTTCCCTACGGCCATGCGGAGGTGAAAACCTCATGAAACACGTAGGTACGGATGTTTCCCGGAAGCAATCCACTAGCCCATGCGGAGGTGGAAACCTCACGAAAGCTTAGTTTCTTACTTCCACTTAAAGGTGTGACCGACGGTCATGCAGTGCAATGCCTAAATATTTCACGGGACTCGACACCATGGCACAAACAAATGCATCAAAGAGAAACATGATTTTTTCAAAACATTTTTCCAACTTTTCCAACAAAGGGACAAAAATCAATCAATTTACGGCCTGACTCTCGGAGTCCCCAGTGGAGTCGCCAAGCTGTCGTAACCATTTTTGAAAAAATAGGAATCGACTTTGGTTTTGAAAATAAAGAAAACAGGAGTCGCCACCGATCTTTATCAGGTGTGATCGGGTCACCTTTGTTTTAATAGAACACTTCGATTTATTAAAACAACAATTTTGGTCTACGAAATTTGAGAAAGTAGGTTCGGAAGTCGTTTACGTGCGAGGAAGGATCAGCACCCTCGCGACGTCCAAAATCGGTACCAAATTGATTGATGTTGTCCTATCGTCGAAAACTTTGGAAACATTTAGGGTAAAGAATTGAAAGAATGGGTTAATTAAACCGGGATTAAATCTCAAGATTCACTCGTTTCAAAGAAATAAAGTACCATACCCAACACGTTAGGATATAGCACATTCATATTTTGATACTGATATCATCTTTGATTTTTAAAACATGCAAAAAGGGTATTTGGTTGTTTAGTCGAACGAAGGAGCGACATCCAACACGTTAGGATGTGCTCTTTCGAACTTCTAAGCGCACGAATATTGCCTTACTTTTTCAAGATGTTTAAAGCATGCTGATTTTGCGAAAGTGTGTTTTTATCTTAAATGACGATTATTTTTGCAAAACTTTTGAACAAGATTATTTTGAAAGCAATTATGATGTATCAACAATTAAGACAGGCAATAAAATGATGATATCGTGAAATATGTTAAGGGCTAACTCGTGTACTATAGTAATCGTAAACGCATGGCGAAGTATAAATAAATATAATTAATTAACAAACAAATGAACCTATTTAACACATGCTCGAACATGAATAAGAAGACACATACATGATAAAGCCAATACAAACCTGATATAGTAATTTTAAATAAGTATATAAAGTTACGTACGAAAACATCATAAATTGAATATATCATATAACATAGACAAATCTTAGTCACAAGAAAAATACGATATAACATTGTATAATATATGGTTTGAAAATATGTATATATATAAATATCTAATGAAAATAATTTTACCTAAATGAAAGTAACGAAAACGATAATAATAATAATAATAATAATAATAACACAGTCTTAATAAATATAACGAAAACAATAATACGGAATATATATATATAATACACTAATATAAATATAGTAATAGTAACAATAATGATAATAATAATAATAATAATACTAATAATTGCAAAACACTGAGAAAGGATCGAGTTGAAATTAAAGTGAAATTTTAGGGTCATAACGGAAATTAGAGCGAAATCAGAGGGCCCAAAATCGAAATGAAATCTAAAAGGGGGTCGAAATGCAGCATGTAGGAATTAATAGGGGCTGTTCGCATAAATAACCCATTTTATGAAGAAAGGCGCGGATCCGGGTCAGCCGGTGGGTCGACGCACGGATCCTACCTTCCCCCAAACGGCACCGTTCCATTCTTCCATAAAAAGGTCACTTTTTTGTACTGCAAATCATTTCAGCTTCTTCCTAAAAAAAAACGAGGGGAAACCTCTGAAACCTTCCCCCCTTTTCTACACTCTGGTTCTCAATCCGGTGCCGGACCGCCAACGGCGACCGCCGCGCGCGGCAGTCGGGAAATTCAAAGGCCCCCCTTTAGGCGTAGAGTACAGATCGGGGGTCGAAAACTCCTAAAATCCAGCCCATCTTGACAGAAAAGCAACCAGAACGTTTCGTCTTCCCCTGAGTCGCATGCGATTCTCGGCGACAAGTGCCGCCCGTTTAGGTATATGTCTCATTTCTCCCTCTTGGTTATTGTTTTTTTGTTTTAAAAGAATTGGAATAACAGAAAAAATATAGAAACATCAGTAGATAATAAAAATGAAGAATAATAAGAGATTAACCTTTCGAAAATTGTCTATTGATTGCTGATAACGCAAAAGGAAAGAGTAAATCTTTAGTATTATATTGTTTATCCCATATTTGCTTCTGGTCTCTGCCTCTATTGCTGCGTGTTTGCAGGGCATAACGATGGTGCGGACGACGGGGCCGAGGCAACTGGGGAGCCTCGATCGTGAGGAGACATGGGCGCGCAGGACCGAGGTGTGGGGAAGGTCGCTAGTGGGAGTGTGCGTGGAAGCCGAGGGACGCGTGACTCTGGGGAGGTGCGCGTGTGGAGTTGGAGGCGCGCGTGTGGCCGACGCGCAAGGCAGATGAAGAGCCTGCTGGCGGCGCTGGCTTAGGGTTTCTGACAAACTTTTAATTTTGGGCCATTGGGCTTATGTAAAATGGGTTAGGTTGTAAATGGGTTTGAGTTACTCATACTTGGATTTGTATCAAACTGGTCTTGGGCCTATTTTAGTTGGGTTCCAGAAATGTAAATGGACATTTGGACTATTATATTTTTATTTTAATGGACCCTTATAACATTTGGTTTTTTCTTCTTTTCAATCTGGTTCTGTTTTGGCTAATGGGCCCGGGTTCGGGTTTGGCGATTTGGGCTTGTAAATGGGTGTCGGAAAACAAGTTTAGAATTATACTGCAATGGGCCCTGGGCAAAAAGTGGTTATTACAGTAGGGAAACCTGCGCTTTTTTGATTTGGTTAGTTCGTAGTTAGGTGCTAAAAATAAAAAATATGAAAATTAATGGGGTTAGTGCTCGGGTTGCCTCCCGAGAAGCGCTCGTTTAAAGTCTTAAGCTAGACTTACCTTTCATTAGCATAATCATGGTGGTTTGAGGAGTTGAAACTCCTCACCCCTGCTATCAGTTTTATGGTCACTATATAGTTCGAGTCGAGTAGTGTTTACCTTAGAAGTGCTGAACTTAGGATTAGTTACCTCGACTGTTCTGTATGGGAAGACATTGAGTACCTTAAAAAGGATTTCTTCGTTTGTATTAAGGTTTGAAGTGGCGATTCGAGGGTATATCTTATCCAACAATACCTAATCCCCGATCTGAAATTGGCATGTCTCATCTTTAAGTGTGACATGGAGTTTCCTCGTTTTTGCTTCATGTGTTTTTAGTTTTTCGTTGAAATGTGTCTTCCACTCGTCTAGCTCATCGATCCGAAGCCTTCGTTCCTCATGGGTTATTTCCTTGTTGGCACGAGGTCTAGGATGTGGTTCAATTATGTAATTTTGTGGTGCTTCCTGATAGTCTAGAAACTAACTATTATTTCGACAAAGGCAAGCGTACATATCGAACAGTAGATAGCTATGGTGAGTCTGGAATATCGTATCCTCAAGGACCAAGAGTACTAGTATTAACTATCTTTTTATTATCTAGCCTAATAATTAAGGAGATTTATTTTTAACCTAAAAGTAACTAACTAATTTAATTAACTATGAACGCGACAGAGAGTGAGTTGGGGAAATACTTTTGGACAACTTATATAAGATGGGCAATACATAAGGAAGAATCCACCTAGATTTCACTTAAACGTTTGGTTCATGCGATTTATTCACTTGACTTAATCCGTAGAAATCCCTGATTTATGTTAATATCTCTTTCAAGACTAAAAAAAATTGACTCTAGGTTGATTAATTGAAATCTCTTTTTAATTAAAACCCCTATTGTCGCATTAACCCGATCTATGGATTCCCTTATTAGGTTTGACCCTAATCCGGTAGATTTTCGTCGCCCTATTTCTAGGGTTGCAATCAACTCCGCTTAATTGTGTTGATATACTCTTAGGCAGGGACTTTTGCTCCACTGGATAAGCACATTCGACTTGAATCAATAACCTGAATTATCAAACAAGAATAAGAACTCACAATTAAGAATAAGCATAAGTATTTATCTCATAAATCAAATAATAATAAGATTCACCTTAGGTTTCATCCTCTTAGATATTTAAGGGATTTAGTTCATACTGGTGAAAGAAAACATATTAGAATAGGAAAAACAACAAAACATAAGAAAACCCAAAAACTTCTAAAGAACTTGATGGGAGATCCTCAATATTGATGGAGATCCTTCTCCTAAGCTGTTTTCGACGGCTGTCTTGGAGTATTTTCTCCTTCTACTCGGAGTCTATTCGACGTCCTGTCGACCCCCCCTTTTAGGTTGCCTCCTAGGGTGTTTATATAGGCTTTGAGATGTCTTACTTGGCCCACAAGTATCCCATTTCGAATAAAATTCATCCTAGTTTCGACAGGGACACGCCCGTGGTCGATAATCCAAGTCGTGGTCGATTTTGCTCGCCGAACACGGCCGTGTTACACGCTGTGGTCGATAGTCCATGCCGTGGTTGATCCTACTCGTGACACACGGTCGTGTCCAATGGTCCAGGCCATGTTGATTTCCTAGGTAGGCCCATTTTGCCCCTTTTTGGCCCTTTTCTCGTCCTTTTCGACTTTCTAAGCTCTCTTGAGTATAAAACATGAAATTAAGAGATTAGGAGCATCGAATTCATCAAATTCAATGGAAAATCATCCAAAATTAAGCTAAGCATTGGGTTAAAATATGTGTAAATTATGGTTTATCACTTCCTGAAAAGAAGGTTGAACCAAATGGTCATTAAATGAATTTATGTTTCCACCTTTATTACTCGATGTCCTAGCCGAGTCAAGAGCCTGAAGAGTAATCGTTTCGTCACTTACACAAAGTATGAATTCCCCTGTACCAACATTAATTTTAGTTTTAGCAGTTGCTAAAAAGGGTCTTCCTAGAATTAACGGAATATTATTGTCCTCATCTATATTTAAAACGACAAAGTCTACTGGGAATATGAATTTATCAATTTTTACTAGTACATCTTCGATTATACCCCTAGGAATTCTAATAGTTTTATCAGCTAATTGAATGTTCATCCTAGTTTTTTTGGGTTTCCCTAGACCTAGTTGTTTAAACATTTTATAAGGCATAACATTTATGCTTGCCCCTAAATCAGCTAAAGCATTATCAGCAGATAAACTACCAATTAAGCACGAAATTGTAAAACTCCCTGGGTCTTTTAACTTTCGTGGTAGTTTATTTTGTAAAATTGTTGAGCATACTGCATTTAGCTCCACATGCGACGTATCGTCTAACTTCCGTTTGTTTGTCAAAAGCTCTTTTAAAAATTTCCTTGAATTTGGCATCTGCGAAAGAGCTTCAAGAAATGGTAGGTTAATATGTAATTTCTTTAGAAGTTTAAGAAATTTACCGAATTGTTCATCTGTGTGGTCTTTCTTCATCGCATTGGGGTATGGCACACGAGGTTGGTACTCTGTAATTACCGGTTTTGGTTTATCATGGCTTATTTCAACCTTACCTTCCTCTGCCACATTTTCTTGCCTTGATTTTAGTTCATCTAACCCTTCACTATCGTGAGTGGTTATGGCTTGAAGTTGCTCCTTTGGGTTAGTTTCAGTGTTGCTTGGCAAGCTACCTTGTGGTCGTTCTGAGATCAGCTTAGCAAGCTGTCCTAATTGGTTTTTGAGCCCCTAAATTGATGCCTGTTGATTTTTAAGTGTTGTTTCGGTGTTTTGGAAGCGTGTCTCTGACACTGCGATGAATTTTGTTAGCATCTCCTTAAGGTTCGGCTTATTCTCTTGTGGGTAGGGTTGCTGTTGAAAGCCTGAGAGGGGTTGTTGTCTCTGATTTCCTTGGCTACCTCATGAGAAGTTGGGGTGGTTCTTCCAACCTGGATTATAAGTGATACTATAAGGGTTATTTTGGGGTCTAGAATTATTACCCATATAGTTCATCTGTTTGCTATCTATGCCAGGGCTGTAGGGCGGATATTCTGTGTTGTTCGTCCCTCCTCCATTTGTATCGCACTGCATTACTGGATGTACCTACGAAGAACCACACAAACCATCAATTTTCTTACTAAGAAGTTCTACCTGATTTGGTAGCATGGTTACTATGTCGAGGTTGAAAACACTAGCGGCTTTGTTGGCTTTGTCCTTGTAACTTGCCACTGATAGTTATTCAATGACATATCCTCTATAAACTCATAAGCCGCTTCAGGGGTCTTATTATTTAGGGTTCCACCGGCTGCTAAATCAATCAACTGCCTTGTTGAGGGGTTCACACCGTTGTAAAAGGTTTGAACTTGTAGCCACAAGGGTAACCCATGGTGAGGGCATCTCCTTAGTAGATCCTTGTATCTCTCCCATGCATCATAAAGTGTCTCTAAATCCATCTGACAAAAGAAGAGATATCATTCCTCAACTTAGTTGTTTTAGCAAGCGAAAAATATTTTAATAAAAATTTTCGATCATTTGTTCCTATGTAGTGATTGATCCTCGTGGTAACGAGTTCAACCACTGTTTAGCTTTGTTCCTCAGTGAAAAGGGAAACAACCGAAGACGAATGGCATCATCAGAAACACCATTAATTTTGAACGTATCGCATAATTCCAGGAAATTTGCCAACTGATTGTTTGGATCCTCATCCTACAAACCATCAAACTGAACAAATTTCTGAATCATTTGTATAATGTTAGGTTTTAGTTCAGAATTATTTGCAGCAATAGCAGGTCTAACAATACTTGATTCAGTTCCTGTTAAATTAGGTTTAGCATAATCATACATAGTACGAGGAGCAGGATTTTGATTCACCGGGTTTGCGGCAACCACAGGAGGTAGTGGATTATTATCAACCATCTCTTTGGTGGTGTTGGTATTATCCTCTTGCTCTTCTTCTATGTATTGTAGGCTTCGCCTTATTTCCCTACGGTTTCTACGAATGGAACCTTCTATATCACTATAAAAAATCAAGGGTCTTGACTGGTTCCTTCTAGTCATAAACTAGAATTACCTGCCAGAAGCAAATAAAGAAAAATTAGCAAAGTTAAAAATAAAATAAAATAAAAATAAATTGTAGCTAAATAAAATGGCTAAAGTAATAAAAATTTAGTTTTCCTAATATCTTAGTCCCCGGCAATGGCGCCAAAAACTTGATGGAGCTCGAAACTAACTATTATTTCGACAAAGGCAAGCGCACCTATCGAACAGTAGTATAGCTGTGGTGAGTCAAAAATATCGTATCCTCAAGGACCAAGAGTACTAGTATTAACTATCTTTTTATTATCTAGCCTAATAATTAAGGGGGGTTTATTTTTAATTTATAAGTAACTAACTAATTTAATTATCTATGAACGCGATAGAGAGTGAATTGGGGAAAATGATTTTGGACTACTTATATGAGATAGGCAATACCTAAGGAAGAATCCATCTAGACTTCACTTATTACTTTTGATTCATGCAATTTATTCACTTGACTTAATCCGTGGAAATCCCTGATTTATGTTAATATCTCTTTCAAGACTAAAAACAACTGACTCTAGGTTGATTAATTGAAATCTCTTTCTAATTAAAACCCCTATTATCGCATTAACCCGATCTATGGATTCCCTTATTAGGTTTGACCCTAATTCGGCAGATTTTCGTCGCCCTATTTCTAGGGTTGCAATCAACTCCGCTTAATTGTGTTGATCTACTCTTAGACAGGGACTTTTGCTCCACTGAATAAGCACATTCAATTTGAATCAATAACCTGAATTATCAAACAAGAATAAGAACTCACAATTAAGAATAAGCACAAGTATTTATCTCATAAATCAAATAATAATAAGATCCGTCTTAGGTTTCATCCCCTTAGATATTTAAGGGATTTAGTTCATACTGGTGAAGGAAAACATATTAGAATAGGGAAAACAACAAAACATAAGAAAACTCAAAAACTTCTAAAGAACTTGATGGGAGATCCTCAATCTTGATGGAGATCCTTCTCCTAAGCTGTTTCCGACGGCTGTCTTGGAGTATTTTCTCCTTCTACTCAGCGTTTATTCGATGTCCTGTCAACCCCCTCTTTTAGGTTGCCTCCTAGGGTGTTTATATAGGCTTTGAGATGTCTTACTTGGCCCACAAGTATCCCATTCCAAACAGAATTCATCTTGATTTCGGCAGGGACACGCCGTGTGACACGCCCCTGGTCGATAGTCCAGGCCATGGTCGATTCTGCTCGCCGAACACGGCCATGTTACACACCGTGGTCGATAGTCTAGGCCGTGGTTGATCCTACTCGTGACACACGGCCGTGTCCAATGGTCCAGGCCGTGTTGATTTCCTAGGTAGGCCCATTTTGCCCCTTTTTGTCCCGTTTTTCGTCCTTTTCGACTTCCTAAGCTCTCTTGAGTATAAAACATGAAATTAAGAGATTAGGAGCATCGAATTCATCAAATTCAATGGAAAATCATCCAAAATTAAGCTAAGCATGGGGTTAAAATATGTGTAAATTATGGTTTATCAAACATATCGTTAAAATCCCTAATATCTTATTCCCAAATCGTGAAAAATTGTTAAATCCTTAAAACTATTATGGTAAAAAACTTCAACCGTCTCCAATCTTCAAGAAATCACTATCTCTTAAGAAAACCGGATTGAAATCTCTCTCCTCTCATTATCTCAGTTTACCGTAAACCTTAGGAAATTGTTATTTTTCTTCATTGTTGTCTGAAAATATAGATTCAGGAATTTTGCTCAAATCCGAATCATATAGTTTGAATAGCCAATTTAGAGAATGAGTATCTCATGGTTCGAGTGAAAAATCGAGATATTCAAATATTACTGCAAGAAGTTAGCTCTAAGAGACGCTTCATGGAGAGATTTAAATCTGCGGAGAAAATTTTATAGTTGTTCAAATTTTCGAGTTAATGAAGAGTTTTATTTGCTACTTCAGCTCAATTTGGATAATTTCAAAAATTTCCCTAAATTGAGGGCTTATGATTTTAAAAAATAAAATTAATCACCCATTTGAGGTTTATTTGTAAGATGGTGGTTGTGATTTTTTCAAGTGGTACAATAGACAAATGTCATGATATTGTACGATGGATGAGGGTGGTTTAGCTCAACTATTACGAAGAACAATTGACCTTTTGGCTCAGATTCCTCAATTGCTTGACAGGGGCGTAGCCAGGGGGCTGCCATGGGCCCCGGCCCCCCTAAGTGGTAAAATTTCTCTTTAGGCCCTTCAAATTTTTTAAAAATTTTAAATTAGTAAAGGTAAAATTGCACTCTAGCCCCCCCTAAATTAAAAAATTTGATTTAATCCTTTACAAATTAGAAAGATATAAACTATAAAAAATTAAAATTTCATTCGACCCCCCCTAAAAAATTATCCTGGCTTCGCCCCTGTTGTAACACCTCCTACCTGTATTCGTCACCGGAATAGGGTATGAGGCATTACCTAAGTTTAACGAGTTAATATTATCTTTATTATGAATTCAATATAGTCCCTTTATAAATATCCAATCTTCCCTACAATTTTAAAACCAACCAATCCAGTCCAATTCAATCCAATTTGATACCAAATCATACTTCTACTATAATATTATTTAGCATATTCATCACTCTTTACTTTAATACATACTCATGAAACAAGTTTTAGTATTTATATAATCATCAAACATGTACATGCCATATAAATCAAAAAGGAAATTTACAAAAGCTACTGGAGATAATCTTGATAGTGTGATCCTCAGTGTTGATCCGATCTCCGTATATTTATACGTCAATCTACATGAGACATTGAATACACTCAAGTAAGTTTATAGAAACTTAGTAAGTTCATAGGCATATAAATCTTACCAAACATTCATACACTTATACATTATGTACAATTACTAAGTTCACCTGTCAACCACAATTTGGTGAGTGCTTTTGTATAATCTCACTACCATTTATCCATTTACTTTAACTCTTTTGGGCCCTTTTTGTCACTTACCATCCTTAATCAAATTAGGGAACGGTTACGAAAAATTGAGTACTTCACTTCCACTTTGCCATAGTATAACTATGGTCTTACGTATGATCACTTATCACTTTCCGAAGATATAGCCCTGCCACGGTCTTACACGGATCACATTTATCACTTGTCACTTATCACTGATCAGATAAGTGTAGCTAAGGCTACCACTTGTCACTTGTCACTGATCAGATAAGTGTAACTAAAGTTACCACTTATCACTTGTCATTTGTCACTGATCAGATAAGTGTAGCTGAAGCTACTACTTATCACTTGTCACTGATCAGAAGTACTCAAATCCGACGTTCTGCTCAATTTGATCACTTAATCACTTTTCGCATTGTCATTTTATTCTCAATTCATCAACAAATATATCTCATCATACATGATATAATTCATAAAATTAACATTTAATCATTAAATTTCAGCCATATGAACTTACCTGAGTCGTTTTGCAGAATTTGAGAAAATTTAGGGACTATTCAGCTACTTTTTCTTTTCCTCGACTTGCTTCGAGTTCTCGATCTATCATCGTAAAATCATTCACTTATCAGTATTGATTTCACCTTTACTCTATTTCACATCCTTAATGATTACAACCCACATATAAGTAACATTGTCTATAATTTCACTATTTACTTATATGGATATTCAAGCTATCCATCCGTGTCACAGTCACTAAATTATTTTTATCTTGAGATACAGAACTTAAATTTAAGATCTGCTAATATTCCATGAAACTAGACTCACATATCTTATTACCATAAAATTTTTAGAATTTTTGGTTTAGCCAATAAGTACAGTTTATTCTTTAAAGTTACCCCTGTTCTGCTGTCTGACAGTTCCGACCCCTTCTTCACTATATGATGTTACTATTTATTTCTATGAAAATAGACTCATTCAGGATTTAATAATATAAATTTAAGACCATAATTATTTTATACAATTTTTTATGATTTTTCAAAGTCAGAACAGGGGAACCCGAAATCATTCTGACATTGTCTCATAAAACCTATTATATCTCATGATTTACAATTCCATTGCTTACACCGTTTCTTATAAGAAACTAGACTCAATAAGCTTTAATTTCATATTTATTCATCCTATAATTCGATTTCTACAATTTTTGGTGATTTTAAATTTAGACTACTGCTGTCCAAAACTATTTTAGTGCAAAGTGTTTATTTCCATTTGCCCCAAATTTCACAGTTCATACAATTCAGTCCTTGATCAATTAACCCCTCAATTAAGATAATTTTTTAATTAATACTTTACCTAGTCATTATAAGTTATTTCAAATCTATTGGAATTCAGAATTTCCACATAAAAACCCTAACTTCAAATTCTTTTAAAATTAGGTCCCAAACATTCACTTTCTATTCAATTCTTTCAATAAAATCAGCATATAAACAGTTTAAAGTTATAATTCCATGCTAAATCATCATATAATTCCAGAACATATTCATAGCAACTTCCAACTTCATTCATAAAATCTAAAACTAATGAATTCAACAAGTGGACCTAGTCGTAAAAGTCACAAAAACACAAAGATTTCAAGAAATAATCAAGAATTGAACTTACTTGCAGTAAAAAATATGAAAAACCAGCTTAGGGAAAACCCTTCTATGGTGTTTTTCTGATGAGAATGCAGAAAAATAAAGAGAAATCTAGATAATTCCACTTTAGTCCTAGCTTTATTAAGTAAATTTTGCAATATTCCAATTTTGCCCTTAATTATCCTTATTTTCTTTCTGATTTCATGCCCTTGCCGTCCAGCCCAAATAGACCTTGGGTCTATTTGCCTTTTAAGCCCTCTTTCTTTTATCATTTAAGCTATTTAATCATTTCTCACAACTTTGCATTTGTTACAACTTAGTCCTTTTTGTTCAATTAACTATCGGAACTTTAAAATTTCTTAACGAAACTTTAATACTAACTTATTAACACTCCATAAATATTATAAAATATTTATGGCTAGATTAGAAATCTCCGAGGTCTCGATACCTCGTTTTCGATTCTAATTATTTTTTTTCTAATACACTATTTACTATTTCAATTTTTTTTCTAACTTCACATTTAACTTATACTCACTAAATTAATAATATTTTCTACTCACTTGTCGGATTTAGTGACCTCGAATCACCATTCCGACACCACTGAAATTCAGGCTATTACAACTCTCCCCCCCTTTTAGGAAATTTCGTCCTCGAAATTTCGTACCTGTAAATAAATTCGGATACTGAAATCTCATCAATTCCTCCGTCTCCCAGGTTGCCTCCTCTGATCCATTTCGATTCCATAACACTTTAACTAGTGGTACACGTTTATTTCTCAACTCTTTAACTTCCCGAGCTAGAATTTTCACCGGTTCCTCTGAATAGGTCATATCGGGTTGGAGCTCTATTTCCGTATGAGGAATTACATGTGATGGATCTGATCTGTATCGTCTCAACATAGATACATGAAACACGTTATGAATCTTTTCAAGCTCCGGAGGTAAAGCCAATCTATAAGCTACCGGACCGATTCTTTCAATGATTTCATACGGCCCGATAAATCGTGGGCTGAGTTTTCCCTTTCTGCCGAACCGCAAAACTTTCTTCCACGGTGACACTTTCAAAAATACACGATCACCCACATTAAACTCTATATCTCTTCTCTTCAAATCTGCATATGATTTTTGTCGATCGGATGTAGCTTTTAGACATTCTCGAATAATACGAACTTTTTCTTCAGTTTCCCGAATCAAGTCCACTCCCACTAGTTTTGGTTCACTTAATTCAGACCAATATAATGGAGTTCTACACTTTTTTCCATACAAAGCTTCAAACAGTGCCATTTTAATACTAGTTTGATAACTATTATTATAAGCAAATTCAGCTAAAGGTAAATACCTTTCCCAGTTGCCGCCAAACTCAAGTATACAGCACCTTAACATATCATCTAAAATCTGAATCACTCGCTCTGACTGTCCGTCTGTCTGGGGATGAAAAGCTGTGCTGAAATTTAATTTGGTGCCCAAAGCTTCTTGTAATTTACCCCAAAATCTCGAGGTAAATCTCGGATCTCGATCTGAAATAATAGATATTGGCACCCCATGTAATCTCACTATCCCTGACACATATAACTCCGCTAACTTTTCAAGCGGATAATCTACTCTGACCGGAATAAAATGTGCTGATTTAGTTAACCGATCAACAATCATCCAAATCGAATCTTTCTTCTTCGGAGTTACTGGTAATCCGGATACAAAATCCATCGTGACATGTTCCCATTTCCACTCTGGAATCATAATGGGCTGTAACAACCCTGTCGGCACTTGATGCTCGCTTTCACCTGCTGACAAATTAAACATCTTGCTACATACTCACAGATTTCCCGTTTCATTCTGGGCCACCAATACATTTTCTTCAAATTACAATACATTTTCGTACTACCCGGGTGAATAGAACACATACTACTGTGAGCCTCTGATAAATATCATTTTTCAAGTCTAAATTATTCGGAACACATATTCTATTACGATAATATAACATACCATTTTCATCAATGGAGTATTCTGGGCTTAACTCATTTTGAACCATCTGTCGTTTCAACATCAACTTTGGGTCTTCATCTTGTAGCTCCGAATCCGTTGAAAGAACACAGGTTTAGCTTTTAATTCTGGTAGTACAGAACCATCTTCATGAATAGATAAATGAGCATTCAGTGCCCGTAATGCAAATAATGATGATTTTCGACTAAGTGCATCTGCTACGACATTTGCTTTCCCTGGATAATAGTCAATGACAAGATCATAATCTTTCAGCAACTCTAACCATCGTCTCTGTCTCAGATTTAATTCTTTTTGATTCATTAAATAATTTAAGCTTTTATGATCAGTATACACGTAACATTTCTCACCATATAAATAATGTCTCCATATCTTCAAAGCAACACGATTGCTGCCAATTCCAAATCATGTGTAGGATAATTCTCTCGTGTTTCAGTTGCCGAGAAGCATATGCCACCACTTTACCTGACTGCATAAGTACACAACCCAAACCATTCAGAGACGCCATCACTATAAACTACAAACGGTACACCCGATTATGGTTGAGTCAACACTGGAGCCTCTGTCAACATCTTTTTCAACTGATCGAAACTTTGCTGACATTCACTTGACCATATAAATTCAACATTCTTTTGTAGTAATCGAGTCAACGGTAAGGTAATCCTTGAGAAATCTTTGACAAATCGACGATAATAACCTGCCAGTCCTAGAAAACTCCGTACTTCAGTAATATTTTTCGGAACTTTCCAATTTATCACTGCCGCCACCTTACTTGGATCCACTCTAATTCCATCAGCTGATACAATATGACCCAAAAACACAACTTCATGGAGCGAAAATTCATATTTGCTGAATTTTGCATACAATTGTTTCTCCCGCAAAATCTGTAATACAATCCTTAAATGTTGTGCATGTTCAGACTCTGTCTTTGAATAAATCAATATATCATCAATGAACACAACCACAAATCTATCCAAATATGACTGAAAAATTCGATTCATCAAATCCATAAAGGCAGCAGGAGCATTGGTTAAACCAAATGGCATCACCAAAAATTCATAGTGACCATACCGGGTTCGGAAGGCAGTTTTTGGCACATCACACTCTTTAACTTTCAACTGATAATACCCGGATCAAAGATCTATCTTGGAAAATACTGTAGCACCTTTCAACTAATCAAATAGATCATCAATACGAGGCAAAGGATTTTATCGTTACCTTATTTAACTGCCTGTAATCTATACACAGTCTTAAGGAACCGTCCTTCTTTTTCACAAACAAGACAGGTGCACCCCAGGGCGACATACTCGGTCTGATGAACCCTTTATCTAATAACTCCTGCAACTGTGTCTTCAACTCTCTTAATTCTGCTGGAGCCATTCTGTACGGTGTTACTGAGATAGGAGCTGTTCCGGGAATCACATCAATTGCAAATTCAACTTCTCTGTCGGGTGGTAAACCGGGTAACTCTTTAGGAAACACATCAGAAAATTCATTCACCACTGGTACTTGTTCGAGCTTTAAATTGGAACTCCGAGTATCAAGAATATAGGCCAAGAATGCTTTGTTGCCTTTACGTAATAACCTCTGAGCAGAGAGAGCTGAAATAATTCTGACTGTATCACCCTATTTTCAAACCCAACTGAAATTACATCCCCTGTTTGACATTTCAAACTGATATGTTTATCACGACAATTCACTACCGCTTCATTTCATTAACCAGTCCATCCCCAAAATAATATCAAATTCCCGAAAGGGTAACAACATCAAATCAACGGGGATTTCATAGCCTTTCACTATCAATGGACAATTACGACATATCAAATTAACTGTACACTTTGACCTAATGGATTAGTGACTTGTATATCAAATTCAGTGGACTCAACAGAAAGTTTCTTTTCAGATACTAGCATAGCACAAATATATGAATGAGTAGACCCAGGGTCTATTAATGCATAAACAGTAACATCATAAAGATAGAAAGTACCAGCAATTACATCAGGAGTCGTAGCCTCTTCTCTTGCTCGAATGGCGTAAGCACGTGCTGGTGCTCTATTCTCTGATCGACTAACTGATTCTCTCATACCCGAACGGGTAGTCCCTGTAGCACTGCTCTGGCCCGAACATCTATTTCTTTGGGGAGTGATTCTCTGTATCTCTTTCTGTTCCACTTCATCTTTTTGCAGCTGAGGACAATCTCGAATAAGATGCTCAGTAGCCCCACATTTATAACAAGCCCCCATCTTAGTCCTGCATTCACCGAAATGATGTCTTCCACAATATTGACACTTAGGTCGGGGAGTATTCTGAACACTGCTCATACTTGCTGCAGGTCTATCAAATACCTTGAAATCAGGTTGTCTTGATCTACCTCTACCCAATTTTCCCGGCACTGATGTAGTTCGACTAATTTCTTTTCTAAATTTCTTTACCGGTAAATCTGAAAATGACTTAGAAGCACCTCTTTTGAATGGCTCTTTACTTTTTCGATCCCGCTGCATTTTTCTATTATATACTTCTTCGAGCTTTTGAGCACGATCTGACAGAACAACGAACTCCCGTATTTCATTGCCCCCAAACATCATTCTAATCTCATCATTTAACCCTTCTTCAAATCTGATACACATTTCTTCTTCAGTAGGTACAATGTCTCGGGCATATTTGCTGAGGTAGACAAATTCTCTTTCGTATTCAGCCACTGACTTATTTCCCTGCCGTAGATCAAGGAATTCCCTTTTCTTTTTATCCAAATACCATCTGCCCATATTTCTTCTTAAATTCATTTTGGAAAAATTCCCAAGAAATTTTATCTGCTGGTACTACGGCCTCAATTGTTTCCCACCAACTATAAGCTTCTTCTTTCAGTAGGGACACAGCACATCTCAATAATCATCTGGTGAGCAAGCCATTTCTTTAAAAATTCTTATCAAACTCTGTAACCAGTATTCAGCTTTGACGGGGTCATCATCAGTCCTTCCCCGAAATTCTTCAGCTCCAAGTTTTCTAAGCCTTTCCAATGGAGAACGCTTGCTGAATTAAGTCGTTGTAGGAGGTGGAGGAGCAACCGAGGGTACCATTGATGGAGCAGAGGTGGGAGGAGGTGGCTGAGCCTGATTTCTTTCTTGCATCGTTTCAGTATACTACTGGTTCATAATCCCATAAATCATATTCTTTAATTCATGCTCTCGCATTAAAGAAATCGGAACATCACTGCTTGTTGCTCCTTCGGAAATCTGTATTCTACTGTTAACTTCTTCCTGCTCAGTACGTTCAAGTCTATCTGACATCTTTATAATCGGAAAGTATCTATAAAAATAACAAATATTAGATCGGATCATACACATCACACTATCACAGATTTATATGGCATGTATTTCTAGACACTTTATACATCACAATTGTTCTGAGAACCGGCTAAACCGGGCTCTGATACCAATAATGTAACACCACCTACCCATATTCGTCGCCGGAATAGGGTATGAGGCATTACCTAAGTTTAACGAGTTAATGTTATTTTTATTATGAATTCAATATAGTCCCTTTATAATTATCCAATCTTCCCTGCAATTTTAAAACCAACCAATCCAGTCCAATTTAATCAATTTGATACCAAATCATACTTCTACTATAATTATATTATTTAGCATATTCATCACTGTTTACTTTAATACATACTCATTAAACAAGTTTTAGTATTTATATAATCATCAAACATGTACATGCCATATAAATCAAAAAGGAAATTTACAAAAGCTACCGGAGATAATCTTGATAGTGTGATCCTCAGTGTTGATCCGATCCTCCGTATATCTATACGTCAATCTACATGAGACATTGAATACACTCAAGTAAGTTTATAGAAACTTAGTAAGTTCGTAGGCATAAAATATAAATCATACCAAACATTCATACCCTTATACATTATGTACAATTACTAAGTTCACCTGTCAACCACAATTTGGTGAGTGCTCTTGTATAATCTCACTACCATTTATCCATATACTTTAACTCTTTTGGGCCCCCCTTTTTTTTTCACTTACCATCCTTAATCAAATTAGGGAACGGTTACAGAAAATTGAGTACTTCACTTCCACTTTGCTATAGTATAACTATGGTTTTATATATGATCACTTATCACTGATCAGATAAGCGTAGCTAAAGCTACCACTTATCACTTGTCACTTGTAGCCGAAGCTAGCACTATTCACTGATCAGGTAGTCGGAGCTACCACTTTTCACTGATCAGGTAGCCGGAGCTACCACTTTTCACTGATCAGGTAGCCGAAGCTACCACTTTTCACTGATCAGGTAGCCAAAGCTACCACTTTTCATTTTCACTTGTCACTGATCAGAAGTACTCAAATCCAGTGTTCCGCTCGATTTGATCATTTTATTTGGTTTTCGTATTGTTGCTTTATTCTCAATTCATCAATACATATATCTCATCATACATTGTATAATTCATGAAATTAACATTTAATCATTAAATTTTCAGCCATATGAACTTACCTGAGTCGATTTGCAGAATTTGAGAAAATTCAGGGACTATTCAACTACTTTTTCTTTTCCTCGACTTGCTTCGGGTTCTCGATCTATCATTGTAAAATCATTCACTTATCAGTATTGATTTCACCTTTACTCTATTTCATATCCTTAATGATTACAACCCACATATAAGTAACATTGTCTATAATTTAACTATTTACTTATATGGATATTCAAGCTGTCCATCCGTGTCATAATCACTAAATTATTTTTATCTTGAGCAACAGAACTTCAATTTAAGATCTGCTAATTTTCCCTGAAACTAGACTACATATCTTCTTACCATAAAATTTTCAGAATTTTTGGTTTAGCCAATAAGTACAGTTTATTCTTTAAAGTTACCCCTGTTCTGCTGTCTGACAGTTCCGACCCTTCTTCACTAAAAATTAATTATCTCCTTGTACAGGATTCGGATGATGTTACTGTTTGTTTCTATTGAAAATAGACTCATTCAGGATTTTAAGAATATAAATTTAAGACCATAATTATTTTTATACAATTTTTTATTATTTTTCAAAATCAGAACAGGGGAACCCGAAATCATTCTGACCTTGTCTCATAAAACCTATTATATCTCATGATTTACAATTCTATTGCTTACACCGTTTCTTCTATAAGAAACTAGACTCAATAAGCTTTAATTTCATATTTTATTCATCCTTTAATTCGATTTCTACAATTTTTGGTGATTTTTCAAAGTTAGACTACTGCTGCTGTCCAAAACTGTTTTAGTGCAAAGTGTTGATTTCCATTTTGCCCCAAACTTCACAGTTCATACAATTCAGTCCTTGATCAATTAACCCCTCAATTAAGATAATTTTTCTAAATTAATACTTTACCTAGTCATTATAAGTTATTTCAAATCTATTGGAATTCAGAATTTCCACATAAAAACCCTAACTTCAAATTCTTTTAAAATTAGGTCCCAAACATTCACTTTCTATTCAATTCTTTGAATAAAATCAGCATATAAACAATTTAAAGTTATAATTCCATGCTAAATCATCATATACTTCCAGAACATATTCATAGCAACTTCCAACTTCATTCATAAAATCTAAAACTAATGAATTCAACAAGTGGACCTAGTTGTAAAAGTCACAAAAACACATAAATTTCAAGAAATAACCAAGAATTGAACTTACTTGCAGTAAAAATATGAAAAACCAGCTTAGGGAAAACCCTTCTATGGTGTTTTGCTGATGAGAATGCAGAAAAATAAAGAGAAATCTAGATAATTCCACTTTAGTCCTAGCTTTAATAAGTAAATTTTGCAATATTCCAATTTTACCCTTAATTCTCCTTATTTTCTGTCTGATTTCATGCCCTTGCCGTCCAGCCCAAATAGACCTTGGGTCTATTTGCCTTTTAAGCCCTCTTTCTTTTATCATTTAAGCTATTTAATCATTTCTCATAACTTTGCATGTAATAACCATTTTTTGCCCGGGGAAGGGCCCATTATAATTCAAACCCAGACAGCCCATTTTAACCTTTTTTACAAACCCAAAGTTAAGCCCAAAATAATACATGACAAGTCTTTTGAATGTCCATTTACAAGAGAGCTCAAGGCCCAATAAGTCAAAATAAATAAACAGAAAAAGACCCAATGAACCCAATTTAAAACCCGATAAGAAAAAACCCAATAATAACAGTCCAATTACCAAAACTAAATTAAACAAAAATCCAAAAACAGAAGTCCAATAACAATCTAAAATCTTAAAACCTATACAAACCCAATTGCAATTGGCCCAATGACTCTACACTAGTCCATAGCAGATGACCAAATAACCAGGGAACCCTCAAACCCTAGGCGCCGCTCCCTCGGTTTCTGCCCGCACATGCGCTCCACGCGCACCCCTCGGGCTTCTCGCGACGTTCCCCATGCCCACGTGCTCTGTTCCTCACGCCTGCATTTCCCAACAGCCGCAACTCCCCAGGCTCGTCGTCCATCACCAGCCAATGTCGCGCCTCAACTAAGCACTGGCACGCCCCGATCACTTCGCCCATCATCTGCGAACAGCACCAGAAGCAGCAGAAACGAAGCAAAATATGGGACAAACCATATAATACTAAAGATCAGTGTATTCATGGCGAAAAAAAGCCAGCAAATGTTTATGTACAAAACGGGTGAGAGATAAAAAAAAATCAGAAAAGAAAAACAAAAAAGAACGCTTGTAACCATTTTTTTCACGCACAATCAGAAATCAAGAGGCAAGAAACTTCGAAGGTCGATTCAGTTCTCGATCCCACGATTTACTATAATTTTTTTTGTATATTTTATTTAGTGTTTTCAAGTTTTCTAAAATGGAATCAAAAAGGGGAAAGAAAAAGGACTTACCTGAACCCATAGACTCGTCGTCGGAAGCCCGTTCTGTCGCCGCTGTCGGGTTCGGAAACTAGACTCAAAGGAGTGACTTCAGGGGTGCCTTGAACCAAGGGCCCGAAAGGTCTTGTTCTGGGCACTGCCGGCCACCGATGCGGTGGTGGCACGGTGGTGGGATGGGGATTAAGGGAACCCGATCGTCGGGCATGAAGGAAAGGGGAGAGGAAGAGACTGAAATTTTTTTTTCTGGGGGTTCTTTTTTTCGGAGAGGGGAACCTGCAGGTGAAAGGAAAGGGAATTAGGGGGGCTCTTAATTTTCTAACAAAACGTCACCGTATAGCATTCTAAGGAAACGCATGTTTTGGTGGAAATGAGATATTTATGCATGTAGTCCTTCACCTGACGCTGTCGTTTTAATTTAATCCTCCGTACAGTTTCTTTGCCTTTTTAAATTAACCTCTGTATTTTGCGTGCTATTCCAATTCGGTCCACGCTTGAGGCGATATGTGCAGGGATTTGGCTCAATTACATCTTTGACCCTCGTTCGTTCTGGCGCATCTGATTTGGGTTCCAAATTTCATCTTATTTGTTTAATTAACCTTTAAATTTTATCTCCAAATTCAATTGAGTTTTTCTATCCTTTGCTTTATATTGTTTAAAATTAATTTATTAATTTTGATATGTTTTAAATCACTTATATATACTTTATTTATGTATATTTTATCTTTCATTCCCTTTTAATACTTGAATGATTCAAAATCGACTTAATATTAAATACTAATATCTCACACCATTATATTATATGTGTATGTATTATTTGGATCTTATTGTATATCTTATTTTTTGCATCATTTTGGTTGTTTATTCTTTTAAATTCTCTTTTATATGTATATACGTATATTTTCGTCCAAATCTGTTTATATGTATTTATTATTTCCTTCTAAATCCTATTTTCTTCTAAGTCTATTTATATTTTTGTTCATTCCAAGACTTTTTATGTATTATTACTTTCTCATATAAATTATTAGTATAAGTTTTCTTAACTCCGTATATGCTGTTTATATAAATCAATATATATTATTCTATATACTTTGTTTCGATTTTCTCCTTGTGTAATATTTTTAAATTCATTTACCATATTACTACATTGTGGCTTAGTATCTCTCCCTAAATTATCTTTTAGTCTTGAATGTTAATATTTGTATGTCACCATTGTACGAACCTTAATTTGTTCTTTTGTGTTTTCATCATTGCCATATGTTATCATTTTACACGCACAATTATGCTTGTTGTTTCGTTATTGTATTGTGGATAAAATCCCCAACTTGTTTATGAAAATTTGTTCATCCAAGCGAACCAAACAAACACATTTTAAGCCAGTTTTAAAATCGTTTATTTTGGAAGTTTTAAAAAATAACAATAATAGGGCAATAATTGTGTGTTTAGAAGTACGGAAAATTGCATCCTAACGTGTTGGGTGTCGATTTTTTGTTCAGCCGAATACCTAAATACCCTTTTACATGTTTTTAAAAAAAATCAAAGATGATCTTGGTGTCAAAGTATGAATGTATTATACCCTAACGTGTTGAGTATGGTACTTTTATCTCTTTGAAACAAGTTAATCTTGAGGTCCAACCTATTGAGGTAACCCATTTTTAATATTCTTTTTACCCTAAATATTTTCAACATTGGGACAACATCAATCAATTTGGTACCAAGTTTGGGCGTTGCAAGGGTGCTAATCCTTCCTTGCACGTAACCGACTCCCGAACTCGTTTCTTCAGGTTTCATAGACTAAGATTATTGTTTTAGTAAATCAAAATGTTTTATTAAAACAAAGGTGATCCGATCACACCTAACAAAGATCGGTGGCGACTCTCTTTTTAGTCGATGCCCGTTTTTTTTTTTTAAATGGTTACGACAGCTTGGCGACTCCACTGGGGATAGCCTCGAGAGTCAGGCCATAAATTGATTGATTTTGTCCTTTTGATTGAAGATTTGGAAAATGGTTTTGACAAAAAAAATCATGTTTCTCTTTGATACATTCGTTTGTGCCATGGTGTCGAGTCCCGTGAAATATTTTGGCATTACATTGCATGACCGTCGGTCACACCTTTAAGGGGAAGTAAGAAACTAAGCTTTCGTGAGGTTTTCACCTCCGCATGGGCTAGTGGATTGCTTCCGGGAGACATACGTACCTACGTGTTTCGTGAGGTTTTCACCTCCGCATGGCCGTAGGGAAATGTATCCCCCTGAACTAAACTTGGTCTGTATGAGCCTATAATGGGTGAGGATCGAGGAATCTGCTGGTTCAGGTACCCCTCTGTAGAACTAAACCCCATATAGAAGCCCTAGAGCCTACCCTAGGCATAGTGTCGAATTAGTTACCCGGATAAGCGTTTATTGATATTCTGCTTGTTTGACTGTGCAATACTAACTTATTTTTGTTTGTTGATTTGCATGACATTTCATATAACAGAGGTGTCAATTTCTGCTCGGTTGCCGAAATAGGAAGTTTGCTATGGAAAATGACTTTCTTGATAAAGTAGAGGACAATGCGGCTGTGCGCACATGGTCAGAAAGGTTGCAATCCGGGGAAAGAGATAGTTTAGTCAAGGGTCATACGTCAGAACTGTGGACTTTACCCGTGTTAGCGTGACGCAAAATGAGCTTCGAGAGTTGCAGGATATCTGGACCCATTGGGAAGAGCAAAGCCGAAGAAGAATTGGATAGCTTAAAGGGGGACTACAAGAAGATGCGCCTCTCAATGAGAACTGCCGGACTAAGAAAGACTTCGAGCCAATGGCGACAAGAGTTGCAAGAAGAAAGAGCTAAAGCCGAGCAATGGGAAAAGAAATTTCGAGAAATGAAGGTTCAAAATGAGATCCTTGAAAAGCAAATATCAGAAGGCCAGAATAGAAGAAACGAATTGAAGACAAGGGTGTCAGAGTTGGAAAAGTCCCTCGACCATTATCGAAACCGTAACTCAGCAAGAGAGTTAAAAGCAAGTCTGAGTAGAATCGAAGAAATGAAAAAGAGGACCGAAGAGTTAGAAATAGAATTGCTGAAATGTCAGACTCATATTGGGTATTTGGAAGAGAACGAAGAACGAAGGGAAGCGGAATTGTACCATTCCCAGAATCAAGTCAAAGATAGAGATCATCTCATGGGAGAGGCCATAATTCGGATAGTCGAGTATTTACAAACTCTAGCTATACAAGCCGACACGTTGAGCATACAGTTCGAGACACAGTCGGATCGTGGACGCGAATTAGCTTCCTTACTAACAAGGATTAAAGCCTTAGGTGTTAGAGCAAGGCCGTTTTTGTAACCTCTTTTATGTAAAGAGCTTTGTTATCTAAGGAAGTTTTCTATGGAGAATTGAATCAGAGTTGACACCTCTGTTGCATTCATTCTATGCATTAGCATTGCATTACATCATCTTAGAAAGAGGGTGCCGATTCGCGTTTGATTGCTAAATGGGAGAATATGTCATAAGAAAATGCGTTACTTGATAAAATAGAGCTAAACATGGCCTACGTAAACAACAAGACAAGACGTTGTATGAAGATTTAAGCCGACAAGGATTGTTCAGGAGTCCTCAGAAGATTACGAGCACCGCGGAATGTAAGGTACGACCTAGGTCAAGCAACAAAAAGCTAGAAAAGACGTCCACTAAGGAAGTTTACGGGACATAACCATAACGTCCGAACACAAAAAAGGGGATTGGTCTGAAGTCATTAGAAGATTATTAGAGTGCCAAAGGTAAGTGAGTGCGTCACCAAAGGTAAATGAGTGCTGAAGAGCAACTTGGACCAAGCAAACAAAGAGCTAGAAGAGGCGGGACACGATATTCGAGAACGAAGAAGAAGTTTGGTGTTTTCGCCTGAACTATGAGGAAGAGGCTGTATATGCGGTCCATTTTATTAAGGGAACACACTTTCTAGACAAGTTCTTCTAATAGGAATCGAATTCATAATCAATGCCTCTCTTTCTTTTTGCATTCATTTTGCATTGCATTTCATGCATTTTGCATTGCATTTCATGCACGCGCATGGCATCACATCACATCACGTAAACCATCAAAAGTCTAGTAAGTCGAATTTACGAAAAGAGGGGAAGAAAAGAAAAATCTGGAAACATTAGTAACCCTTGAGACTCACTACTCGGGTGGGAATGAAGTTACCCTTAGGACCGGCTGCCCGCCAATAAATAAGGAATTAATTTCGCAGATTGCGTAGTAAGCATAGAGTAAATGCTGTCTTCAAGCACATAAAATGGTCCTCTGATTTAATTGCAGACACACTGTGGAGACTTGCCAATCTGTTAAGGAAATGCCCGGCAGACCAATGGATAACAACTACAGGAGGCAATTTGGAGAATGCAGTAGGAGAGTCCATCAAACCATCAACAATCAACGAAGCCCAAATCACAGGCCAGGTCCATATAGAAGGGGAAGAATGCCATCGCCAATAAGAAGGCCCATCCCAGCAAATGTTGGAATCTCTAGTGCGGAAGCCATGTTCCATGACCATGCTATCCACGCAAGAAGAACGAGCCCTATCCCGTTACCTGGATCAAGAACGATCAGTAATGACGAATTTAATCGTCGGCAACAAGAAATGCTCAGCTACAGGCACGATATGCTAGTTAACGCAGTGGAATACCTCACCTCGTTTTCAGCCAGCTGTACAATCTGGTTGGAAAACTTTGATAACCTTGACAGCAGGAGGTGGTTACCAGAAGAACATGCCGTTCGAAGAGATTTCATGCTATGGGCACAAAATAGGATTGAAACAAGCATTGAGGACCTTATTTATGTAGGTCAACAAATGGGGTGGACCTTCTCTAACAATCAAGACGGAGGACCATACCAAAACTACACATTGAGGCAAACTTTCAGGAACAGGCAGATCCATGGGTCATGGAGGTCTGTCACACCGGAAGAAGCAGAAAGGAGTCGCAACAGCCAACTGCAGAGAAGGATAGAAGCTATCGTCATTACAAACGACAGTAGCACTGAAGGTAGCTCAGGATCAGAAGAAGAGTGGGGTCAAGATGGAGCACAACGACCTCACTCAAACAGAAATGATTAAAAGAGTGGGTTGTTGAAGACTCACCAGGGAAAGATGGTTTGGGAAGCATGTTATCGACAGAAGTGATGATGCAATTAACGAGGCTTCAATAATATGCCCTTGCCCTCCCTGGTTCGTTTTGAACAATGAGACTGCGAAGGAATCCATGTATTTTGGCTAATCTAGAGTAATGTCTAGAACACGCTTGTTGCTTTAAGCCTAAAGGCAATAAGAGTCCTTTTGTGAAATAGGCTTATGTCCAGAATCGTTATTTTAATGAAATGCATCTTTCTAAGTAAATATTTTCATGCCTTACATTTTTATCATGCCCACATCATATAAATAATCATCTTTAGAATAATTTATTCTCTAGATTTTCTATCTTTACGCCCACGATGGGTCCCCAAATATCCCCCACGATGGGTCCCCAGATATCCATAACATGAGCGACACTGTTACTGGCTCTCTTTTTAGCGAAATATGTGTCTAGAGGGATCTAAGGACTTGGAAGATGACAGAGACTGCAACTTATTTCCGAACTTGTTAAGAATGACAGATCCTACCCTACAAAGTGTCAGCAGACAATACGAGCTAACGAACGAGATGAAGATGAAGGCTTAGCTTGCCGTAGGACGAGGCAAGAAATCATTAAATATGCTGCCGAGCTAAGAGAGCCACAGTAGAAGTCTATAAGGACGTTTGAAGATCACATGCTAAGCCAATCAAGAAGTTCGAACTACTGGTCTGCCCAGAAAGGAAAGTGGTATCAAACGCCAAATCGGGGAGGGCAAAACTTATGTACCTCTTCCTTGTCCACACATGGGACAGGGACGTTATCAAGCCAGTCTCCTTAAAAGCTTTAACCAACATTGACGTTTGTTCAGGGTCACTGGTTACCCCACTAAGAGGATAAAAGTCGCTTCATATGCCAATATTACAAAGTCGATGGTCAAAAAAAAAAAAGAAGACAGGGGGCAACAAAACAAAGATTGTTAGGAAGATGACCGAAACTTGTAGATGTTGGCATATAGAAGTTACGTTTACCCTTCCTATGGTCGTTAAACCTCGGCCAGGACCTCTGCTGGGCCAACGCCTTCCTCGTTAGGTTTTGCCTAGTGAAGTCAAAATCCTCATTTTTGGGGCACGGGCCGAGCCAAATTGGGTGAGGCAAAATCGATCAAATCCTGATGTGATCAAGTGAATTCGAAGAGAAAATGTTAAAAGCTATCTGTCATAATCGGATGACGCGAAAAGGATCGCCTCAAAAAAAAAAAAATTTTTCATGATAAGGTTTTGAAGAAGATCATTTCCATGCAACGAGAACTTCAGAAGAGAGGATACCAAGCTAGGAAGGACCTTAGGCAGTAAAGAAGGCCTATTCTAGGGAAACAAGGATAATGTCTGAGATAGACGACAAAGGCCCGCCCAATCCAAAAAAAAAAAGAAGAAGAAGAAGAAAGAAAAAAGAAGACAAAGGAGAGGCCAAGTGAAAACCCGCAAGGGCGCTTTGAGACCAAAGGTGGATTTGAGTTGGAAACCCGAAAAGGGCAGCTCAAATTTGATGAGGCATACAGTAGCCTTGCTGCGACTGAAATAACAACGAAGAGGAATGTTGCGCCTTGGGGCATCGACAAAGTACTCTGGATCCCCTACACACATATTGAGTTTAGAAAGTTCCTCGAGAAGTTGGAACAGAGAAGCTCAAGCTGCGATATCTGGGGCACCTAGTTTCCATTTTTTGAGTCAACTGTCTTTGTTTCTCCCAAAATACACTCTAAATAAACGGCTTCTTCGTTGCACATGTTGGCTTTGATTAACTTGTTTGATTCGAGCCATACTCCCAATAAATTCCCATTTCGTCCATCATTATGGTCCTTTTCGAGCATTTGGCATTGAAATAACGATTGTTGGACTAATAATATTGTCATGAAAGGAGTTTTACATATTACTCTGGAAACCTCTAAACAATACAGGAGTCTAAACAGTATTATTGCTTAAGATTCACGGGGATTAAGGGTTGGAAGT